>CM035785.1:56180152-56475152 GCA_020466265.1 Siphamia tubifer | reverse complement strand
ATATAAATATATGTACTTTATACTCTTTATATTTATATAAATATCTATACTTTATACTCTTTACATTTATATAAATATATGTACTTTATACTCTTTATATTTATATAAATATATGTACTTTATACTCTTTACATTTATATAAATATCTGTACTTTATACTCTTTACATTTATATAAATATCTGTACTTTATACTCTTTATATTTATATAAATATATGTACTTTATACTCTTTATATTTATATAAATATCTGTACTTTATACTCTTTATATTTATATAAATATCTGTACTTTATACTCTTTATATTTATATAAATATCTGTACTTTATACTCTTTACATTTATATAAATATATGTATATCTTTGAATTTAATACACTTGAGAAGTTGTACTTTTTTACTTTTACTCCAGTAAAGGAGTTGAATTAGTACTTCTACTTTTACCAGAGTATTTTTTCACACAAGTAGCTGTACTTTTACTTAAGTACAGAATATAAGTACTTTTACCACCTTTGATAGAATTAGGATTATCAAATGATTTAAACTTCCAAGGGTCCACGTATAGGGCCTAAGTAGTCGCTAAAAATATTAATCAAACCACCCAAACCTGTCCCAAAGGTCACATGACCTCGTGTAGTTTGACAACAGAGATTCTCACACATCAGAAAACATAAACCACTTTCAGATAAAATATCCACAGCAGATACAATCACTCATTTGTTGAAAATACAAATATCAAACAGCTGATCTGAACCTTTATGTCTGATAATTATCCACAGAGGAACCATATTCTAACAAACACAGTCATAGTCCAATAAAAACATCCAAAACTAACAAAAAAATGTCCATATGTCGTCCACAACACGTCAAAACATCAATAAAAATGTTTTATCTATTGCATCATTTAACAGTCCTCCAATATCCCAGTTTTAATCTGAATATTTTCATTTATAATATAATCAAACACCAACTGCATGTTATTAAAATGGTTCAAGAACAACATTTAATTGACTTTATGAAGAAATGTATTTAAAATTGAGTGAAAGTTTAAAGGATTAATCAGATTAATCTGTTCATTTGAAAACCCCAATTCTATTCTATTCTATTCTATTCTGTCAAAATTGACACATATTAATGCATCATTGCAATTAAATGGAACAGTTACTTCCAGTTGTTATATATATAACAACCCTAATTCTATTCTATTCCACTCTATTCTATTGTATTCTACTCTACTATTCTACTCTACTCTATTCTACTCTACTATTCTACTCTACTCTATTCTACTCTACTCTATTCTACTCCACTCTACTTTACTATACTCTACTGTACTCTACTATACTCTATTCTACTCTACTCTACTCTACTGCATTCTATTCTCCTCTATTCTACTCTACTTTACCCTACTATACTCTACTCTATTCTACTCTACTATACTCTACTCTACTCTACTCTATTCTACAGTAGAGTACAGACTACTGCAGAGTCAAGTGCACATCTTTTTTTGGTTGACAAAAGAATGCAGGCAGAAAACATCAAACAGTCGTGTGTGGCGACTGCACCAGTGCTGCTGTAATGTTTTTATGACACAGATTTCTTTTCCCTGGGCCTCGTCTCCCAGGCCATGTTAAATGTCAGTGAGGTGGAGGTCTGAGCGCGCCCACAGGCTGCTCCACAGAGGCATATCAAAAGGCCGACCACCCCCCTGGTTCATTGGCCTGGTTATAGATGCCTGTGTTATTTAACATGCCTGTCCTGGGTGTGTGTGTGTGTGTGTGGGGGGGGGGGCCGCTTTGTAGAAATGGAAAAGAAACTCTGCCGCCCTTCACTCTTAATTCTGTGAGGGCAGATATGAGCCTGGCCTTTACTCATCAAGGTAGTCCACCCACTTCTGCAACTCCCACGCTCACTTCCCCCTCTGTGGAAACACTTTACAACAACTGCACCCAGTTACAGATGATTTTCTTTTTTAACTCTGTCATATATATAATGTGATATGAAAAAATACTCTGGAGTAAATAACAGTTGTGTGGTGTCGACGCAAACGGTCAAACAGGTTAGTGGTCGACACAGAATGTACGTTAAAGTGTCATCCAGCTGAAATGAAATTAAATGATTAAATTAATAATAATTAAACAATAAATAACTAAAAAATAAATACAAATGAAAAATAAATAAGACAAATAAATACAATGAATAAACAATAAATAACTAAAAAATAAATACAAATGAAAAATAAATAAGACAAATAAATACAATGAATAAACAAAAAACATAAAAAATAAATGTTTAAAAAATAAATGAATAAAAATTACACATAAAAAAAGTAAAATAAAAGTAAATAAATAATAGAAATCACTAATAAATAAATAAATAAATGTATAAAAATAAATAAAAGAAAGAATGAATAAATAAATAAGACAAATAATAAATAAATAAATAAAAACATACAAAAAGTGATATAAATAAATGAATAAAATATAAAATAAAATATAAATAAATAACTGAAAAATAAATTGAAAAATAAAATAAAAAGAAATGACTAAAAATAATTTAATTAAATAAATTGTATATATGTATATGTTTGTGTACATTTATATATATATATATATATATATATATATATATATATATATGTATTTGTCCATATGTACAAATTGTGCACTACTACACACACATACACTGTGACGTCGATGCTCAAACACTTTTGCAGTTCTAGACTGAAGGTCTGTAACGTTGACACAGCAGGAGGAGCTCAGAGGAGGGGAGGTGGCAGCTGGGAGTAGAGGGGGGGGGGGGGGGTGTAACCTCAGCTCTGGGTGGCGGATCTCCCCCAGCTGTGCCTATCTGAGGGGAAAAGCAGGCCAGAGTAAGGTCCATTAGTTGCGGGGCGGCCCGGCCCTCAGTGGCAGCAGCAGAGCAGAAACACTGTGCGACATCAGCCGCCCTCCACACTCAATTACTCCTCTAGGAAAAGGTCTGAGGACAATGAACACAGCCTCATGCTGAAGGCTTTAGGCCACTGATTTATACTTTATTTACACAACTTTCTCCTTGTTCTCACTGAAATACGTTTGTGGAAAAAGTGAACTGGAACTGTACCTGAGTCTGTGGCCCTGAGCGCTGAACTGTTTACTGTTTACTATTTACTGTTTACTGTTTACTATTTACTGTTTACTATTTACTGTTTACTGTTTACTATTTACTGTTTACTATTTACTGTTTACTGTTTACTATTTACTATTTACTGTTTACTATTTACTGTTTACTGTATACTATTTACTGTTTACTGTTTACTATTTACTGTTTACTATTTACTGTTTACTGTATACTATTTACTGTTTACTGTTTACTATTTACTATTTACTGTTTACTATTTACTGTTTACTATTTACTGTTTACTGTTTACTATTTACTGTTTACTATTTACTATTTACTGTTTACTATTTACTATTTACTGTTTACTGCAGGTATCTCCAAACTGTTCCACAAAGGGCCGTGTGGCTGCAGGGTTTTGTTCCAACACCAGACTGACTGACCATTACTTAACTGATCTCAGAAGATGTGGTCAAAGTACTCACCTTTTGTACTTAATTAGAAGTACAGCTAGTGGTGTGAAAAAATACTCTGCTAAAAATAGAAGTATTAATTCAACTCCTTTACTGAAGGAAAACTCTTAATTGTAATAAGGTAAAAAGTAAAACTGCATTTTTGTCATGGATGAAATAATACTTATTTAACCAAGAAAAATCATAAAGGTTTCAAAAATATCCAAAAAAAAAGTGAGTTAGTGTGTAGATAATGTGTGTGATCAGGTCATGGGTGTGGACAGAAAATTTAGGAAAAAAACAATTGAGATTAAGTCATTACTCTGATCAGATTTAAAAAAAAGCACAATTGTGAGATAAAAAGTCATAATTATGAAATAAAAGTCATAATTTTTCTCCTCCACTGATTTTCCCTGTAAATTAAATTACATTCAACTGACTTCATACATGTACTGTTAGAACTGTTTAGAATGTAAAGAGTATAAAGTACATATATTTATATAAATATAGAGTATAAAGTACAGATATTTAAGTCTACATCTACTTAAGTACAGTAATGCAGTACTTTTCCTCAGGTACTTCCAGTACTTTGGTCAAACTGTACTCTTGGTTAGTTTGAATAAAAACTTGTATCCATGTCTGACTCAGTGTGTGTTTGATGTCGTCCTCTGACGGCCAACACTGTCAAGCTTGTACTTTGCTCTTCGTATTGTATCAGTGAAAAAGCAATCAGTGCAGGAAGTCTTCCACACGCCGTGTCTTTACAACAAGGACAATTGTCAGAGAATGGAACAGTGACCTTTGGGCGTCCTGGTCCTTTACAGTGGAACACCTGTTATAATGAAGCCACTCCAGTGTGTGTGGAGAACTGCAGCCAGGGGGGAGGGGCTCTGGAACACTGTTTTGTCTACACATTTGAAGTGCTGCAGAACAAAACTTTATCCAGCGCCGTTTAATAGAGTGGGATTGTGTTAACATCAAAGTCAGACATGCTGTCAGGAGCCCCTCCCCACTCTGAATACTTCACCACAGGTCCATCCATTGGCATCAGTGAGTGAATAATGGAGCGATTTTTGGGAGAAAATTAAGAGTATTCACAGGAAAGTAATAAAGTACATATGTATCATGGCACACACACACACACACACACACACACACACATATATATATATACGGTGACAGAGAACAAACAGGCCAAGATCCTGTGGGACTTCCAGATCCAGACTGACAAGATGGTGATGGCCAATCAGCCTGACATAGTGGTGGTGGATAAACATGAGAAGACAGTGGTGGTGATAGATGTAGCAGTCCCCAGTGATAGCAACATCAGAAAGAAAGAACATGAGAAGCTTGAGAAATACCAAGGGCTGAAAGAGGAGCAACAGTGGTACCAGTAGTGATCGGAGCATTAGGGGCAGTGACCCCCAAGCTGGGAGAATGGCTCCAGCAGATACCAGGAACAACATCAGAGATCTCTGTACAAAAGAGCGCATTGCTAGGAACAGCTAAGATCCTGCGCAGAACCCTCAGGCTCCCAGACCTCTGGTAGAGGACCCGAGCCTGAAGGAGACACCGCCCACGTGGGGCAAGGGGAACATTTTTATATATATATATATATATATATATATATATATATATATATATATATATATATATATACATACTTTACAAACCTCTCCAGTGTCTTTTTATTCACCATATTCACCATATTCATCATATTCAGGCTCAAATGCTCCAAACTTTAAATGTTTTGATACTCGTACCTGATGCTAACACTGTCATATCTGAATGTTACCACTCAGAGACATATTGAGCATGAGCGACTCTCAGCAGAGATTATAATCAAGTGTGATGTCTCACTCTGTTGGAAAAAGGCGTCTGGTGACAGTAGTTGACAGTGGAATTCATTGTCGACTATTTCTATTATCGATTTTTGTCAATAACATCCACTAATCGTAGCCTTCAGTGGCAACTTCACTCCTATAACTTGTAGAAAATTTTTGCTTCGTAGCCTCGTAGCATCCGTGGGAAAAAGTGGATTTTATTCATGATTGAACGCAGTCATGTAAGCGATGACATATTTTTGAACACTCTTCCATCTGACAAACTCTGAATCATACTGAAGACAATGGTGGTTAGACAGAAGGTCCCTGGTTCAATTCCCACACCAGACCTTTCTGTGTGCAGTTTACATGTTCTCTCTCTCTCTCTCTCTCTCCATCTCTCTCTCTCTCTCCCTCCCTCTCTCTCTCTCTCTCTCTCTCTCTCCCTCTATCTCTCTCTCTCCCTCTCTCTCTCTCTCCCTCTCTCTCTCCATCTCTCTCTCTCCCTCTCTCTCTCTCTCTCTCTCTCTCTCTCTGTCTCTCTCTCATTTATTGTCTGTGTTTTCCCTATAGTGTGGTTGGACATTTAGTCCCAGTTTCATCATATCCTGCTCCACCGTCCTCCTCCAGAACTTCTTGGACCGGCCTGGTGGTTACCTTCCCTCCACTTCCTTTTTCAAATGCATGTCTTATTAACCCATCTCCATATCTTCTCATGTGTCCAAACCACTTCAATCTTTTCCTTCTCAGTATCTCTCCCACGTCCTCCAAACCTGTTCTTTCCAAACATTGCTTCATTGGAAATCCTGTCCTGTCAGTGAACTCCTATCATGTACCTCTGTGTTCTCATGTTCATACTTCTTAAAATACTCTCAGTTTCATCAGTCTTAGCCCAGGTCCCTCCTTCATAAATCAGAACTTGTCTGATGCAAGCGCCATCGACCTGTGCTCCATGGTATAGCCTTATCCCTTCGTTAGCCGACACTTGTTCCAGGCTGACGACACTCTTGCACGTACTGTTCTTTCTTCTCGTGTCTGTGTGGGTTTTCTCCAGTTTCCTCCCACCATCCAAACACATGTACTGATGGGTTAACTGGTTAACTGGTTAACTGGTTAAATCACCCATAGGTGTGAATGTGAGAGTGATTGTTTGTCTATATATGTTCAGCCCTGAGATGAACTGAAGACTCATATAGGGTGACCTCTGACCCCACCTTCACCTGCTGGAGCTGGATTAGACCCCAGTGAGTGACCCCTGTGACCCTAGTGAGGATAAAGCGGGTTCAGATGACAAGACAAGACTTGTGCCATTATTCTATAAGCCAGGGGTCCCCAAAACTTTTTCCTGTGAGGGCCACATAGCTTTTCCCTCCTCTGATGAGGGGCTGGGGTCCGTTTGTAACAGATAAAATGTGACGATTGCAGGAGTGGATAAATGTAAAAATGTATTGTTTTCCAGAAAGTCACAATCAAATAACCCTCTCTGGACTCAGGTCAAAGTTCAGCTTAGTTGTCAGAGCAGAATCTCACATGAGTCACATGAGCGTCTGTCAAAGTTCTTGTGTTAAACTCGTCACTAATTAATAGTTGATAATGAAAATAGTTCAAAGCTAAGGAACATTTTATTGCAAGAGTCCAACTTTATTATCAAATACAAATACACACATTCATTCATCATCTGAACCCGCTTTATCCACACTTGGGTCACGGGGGTCACTGGGGGCCTAATCCAGCTACAATAGGCGAAGGCGGGGTACACCCTGTATGAGACGCCAGTTCATGGCAGGGCTGAACATATATAGACAAACAATCACTCTCACATTCACACCTATGGACAATTTTAGATTAACCAATTAACCTATCAGTGCATGTGTTTGGATGGTGGGAGGAAACCGCAGTGCCCGGCGAAAACCCACGCGGACACGGGGAGGACATGCAAACTCCACACAGAAGGGTCTGGTACGGGATTCAAACCAGGGTCCTTCTTGCTGTGAGGCACAAGTGCTAACCACTGCACCACCGTGCTAACCACTGCACCACCGTGCCGCCCCAAATACACACATATGAAAAAAAAAAAAAATCTAACTGGTCTCTGGTATTGTTCAGGGGGCCGAACCAAATGTGGAGGCGGGCCACATCCGGGCCGCAGGCCGCAGTTTGGGGACCACTGCTATAAGCAGTTACGTTTTTGTGAATGTGCTTAATTCTGTCCCAAAAATCACTCCATAGTTTCTTTATCCACAACAAAGCAGAAATGTCTTTACTGTCACTTGTCATTTTATCTCCTTCAGAACAATAAGGATGAAAAGAAGAAGAACACAAAGGAGCGTTTGGCAGACGAGGCCAGTGTCGCCCACTGACCCGTAGCTCTGTTAATTACAAATGTAGTTTCTTTCTGGCACCCGCAGCCCTTTACAGTCCAGACATTGTCCCTGTAAAAGTGGACGAGGAGGTAGATTTGTGTTTCTCACTATCTTCTGTGCATCGACCTCTTCACGTCGCTACTTTTACACGGACATTTGAGAAGATGTTTTCTTCATCCTAAAACATGATATTTTGCTTCACATCCTCCTTCAGTCTGACCATGATTTATTCTTGTTTTGTTTCCCAGGACAAACACAGCCCAGCTTGTGTGTATGCGGCACAAAATGATGAAAGCGTTGAGTGTTTTACATCCAGTGCAGTCGTTCTGACTTTATGATAAACATCTTAGTTTTCAAGGTTCAGGTCATTCTTCTGTCCCTTTGAAGGCACAACATTTTATCCACCTCTCCCATCTTTGTGCTTTTTTTTCTTCTTTTTTTTTATTTGTCTGATGTTCTTTCTTTGTGGTTCTACCTACTTTGGCTTTGTGTCGGTGTCTCCATGTTAACTCATTTTGTGTGTATTTGTTTATGTGTCTCGTAAGTCTGGGCCAAAGCAATCTTGGCCTGGTTGCCTGCTGTGCTGCCTGTCATTCTTGTAGCCATTGACATTCAGACTGAGCAGCTGTGGCTCTTCATGTTTTTCAATTAGACATCACTTCAAACCACCCTGTTTGGAATTTAAAGGGCTCACTTTCCTTGTTTACACACTGGGAACACGGGGAACAAAAGTCTGCAGGATTCTACCGGGGGAAAAAAATATAGATACACATTTATGAAACTGTTCGAAGATAGATTTGAAATGACTCTGCTTGTGGTTGACTTTTATTATGATTAAGAGTGGAACTAAATATTGATGCACAAATACATATTTACTTCTTCTTTCAAAATGTTTGACACTGGTCACTACAGTGGACAGTTGTTCTACAGTTGTTCTACCGTTGTTCTACCGTTGTTCGACAGTTGTTCTATAGTTGTTCTACAGTTGTTCTATAGTTGTTTTACAGTTGTTCTACAGTTGTTCTACAGTTGTTTTACAGTTGTTCTACAGTTGTTCTACAGTTGTTCTATAGTTGTTCTACAGTTGTTCTACAGTTGTTCTACAGTTGTTCTACAGTTGTTCTATAGTTGTTCTACAGTTGTTCTACAGTTGTTCTACAGTTGTTCTACGGTTGTTCTACGGTTGTTCTACGGTTGTTCTACGGTTGTTCTACAGTTGTTCTACAGTTGTTCTACAGTTGTTCTACAGTTGTTCTATAGTTGTTCTATGGTTGTTCTACGGTTGTTCTACGGTTGTTCTACGGTTGTTCTACAGTTGTTCTACAGTTGTTCTACAGTTGTTCTATAGTTGTTCTACAGTTGTTCTATAGTTGTTCTACGGTTGTTCTACGGTTGTTCTACCGTTGTTCTACAGTTGTTCTACAGTTGTTCTACAGTTGTTCTATAGTTGTTCTACAGTTGTTCTACAGTTGTTCTACAGTTGTTCTATAGTTGTTCTATAGTTGTTCTACGGTTGTTCTACGGTTGTTCTACAGTTGTTCTATAGTTGTTCTACAGTTGTTCTATAGTTGTTCTCTTGTATATTCATGGATCTTCATTGTTTTAGTTTATATCAGTTCATATAATTACTGTAACTTGTTGGTTCTTACAGTAATACCTGATCTGCACTAACATGGTTACATTTAAATTAGTGCTGTCAATCTATAAAAATATTTAATCACGATTAATTGCATGAATGCAATAGTTGATTAATGATTAATCGCAGTTTAATCACACATTTTTGTGTCATTGAAATTCAATGTAATATTCTTATCAATGAAATGAAAAATGAATAGGCTTGATTTGTACAAACGTTTTTTATTATTATTATAATGAGTCATCTTTAGTCTGTCTGTCCATGGGAGTGGATCTGTCCTTCAGTCTGGTTCTCCTCAAGATTTCTTCTTTTTCCCACTGGGTTTTGAAGTTTTTTTGAAGTGGATGCTTGGGACTTTATCTATTTCTGTTGTTGATTGTGTTTCTGTAAAGCCCTGTTAGATGACTTTGTTGTGATTTGGAGCTTTATAAATGAAATTTAATTGAATTAAATTATTATTTTTATCTTTTTATAGTAATTTATTTTCTCAAGCCACTGGGAGCCGCAGGTTGCCGACCCCTGCTCTATACCAAATAAAATAAAATAAAAATAAATGAATGAAAAAATATTCTATTCTATTCTATTCTATTCTATTCTATTCTATTCTATTCTATTCTATTCTATTCTATTCTATTCTATTCTATTCTATTCTATTCTGTTCTATTCTGTTCTATTCTATTCGTTTCTATTCTGTTCTATTCTATTCATTTCATTTCTATTCTGTTCTATTCTATTCTGTTCTGTTCTATTCTATTCTGTTCTATTCTGTTCTATTCTGTTCTGTTCTATTCGTTTCTATTCGTTTCTATTCTGTTCTATTCTATTCTGTTCTGTTCTATTCTATTCTGTTCTATTCTATTCTATTCTATTCTATTCTATTCTATTCTGTTCTATTCTATTCTGTTCTATTCTGTTCTATTCTATTCGTTTCTATTCTGTTCTATTCTATTCATTTCATTTCTATTCTGTTCTATTCTATTCTGTTCTGTTCTATTCTATTCTGTTCTATTCTGTTCTATTCTGTTCTATTCTGTTCTGTTCTATTCGTTTCTATTCGTTTCTATTCTGTTCTATTCTATTCTGTTCTGTTCTATTCTATTCTGTTCTATTCTATTCTATTCATTTCTATTCTATTTTGTTCTGTTCTATTCTATGCACATATAAAGAGTTGTGACTCTGACGTCACAAATAGTGATTGTTAAAGGTTGTGTTTTTGCTCTTTCATTCTTTCTGTGCAGGACAGTCCTTGATGTCAACAGGTGTCCTCCTCTCCACGCTCAGAGGACAAAGGTGAGGACACAGCACTGGGACTAAAT
Source organism: Siphamia tubifer (assembly GCA_020466265.1). Taxonomy (NCBI): domain Eukaryota; kingdom Metazoa; phylum Chordata; class Actinopteri; order Kurtiformes; family Apogonidae; genus Siphamia; species Siphamia tubifer. The sequence continues at coordinate 56,464,470 of CM035785.1, read as the reverse complement.
AACCCAAAAGGCCTGCATTTTTCCAATCACAACAGAGGTGTCATTTACATCCCTGTCACCAGGAGTGACCTGGACCCAGACTGAGCCCTGAGGAGACACACTATTGATCCACACGCCAAGAAAGCCAGCTGCCATTAAAGCCGTGACAGTGGAACTGTACGACATCGATCGGCAGCGCCGCAGCCCCACCATATTATTTATGGAGGAGAGCTCCATCTACCACTCTCTTATGTCTGATAATTGATGGCAAGTGGGGCCTTGCTTCCTACGCTGACCCCAACAAACTGAAAGTCAGATGGATTACATCTAACACAATTATGATTGATATTATCAGATTACTCCACGCACGACAAACCCTGCTGAGCCGAGGTATTCGCTGTTTTAGGAGGCGAGCGGAATTCTTCTAGTGGAGGAATGACACGACTGTGGTGAAGAAGTGAAAGTGCATGAGCTCATGTACAATGTACTCTGTGTTTGTTACATAGAAATGATGAGTATGTAAGATCTGAGAAAAAAAAAAGAAAAGACGAACAGGGACAGTGGTTCTGTGTCGCATCTGGCATCAATAATCAATAACAATTTGAATTTGTGAGTTTGTCAGGTTCTGCTACGTAAAGACCAATTTATGCTCAGAAGCCAAGTCGTCGAAGATACGTCATAAAAAATGGTGAGATAAAAATATTTAAAATAAAAAAACCACAGGAAAAATATTAATGGGAAAAAAATACCAGAAAAAAAAATTAGTGAGGAAACATACCAGGAAAAATATTTGGTGGGAAAAATTTTTAATTAAAATGTTAAAAAAATGTGGGGAAAAAACAGGATAAAATGTAAAGAGGTTGATTTTTGGTGATTTTTTTTTTATATTACAAGTGTGTATTCTAACCTCCCAAAAAGTGTAACCACTGCAGAATTAAACTGCATTAAATATTTTTCCTGGCACTCTTTCTCCTCTAAATGTTTTTTTTTCCTGGTAATTCTTTGCCAGTTTGGGTTTGTGTGCTATGTATGTTTTTTTTTAGTTAAAGGACTTGATTTTCTTTTTTACATGTAGTGCAGTAATCACAAATGTGAGTTTCTAAACTGTAAATGGAACAAAGTGGATATAGTTTAATAAAAAAAATGTAATAAATCTAATCAAAATAAATAGCTCAGAAGTTGTGAAAATGTGGTGTAAGTTTTGGATTAAAACAGTTTCAGTTTCACAACAGTTACAGCACTTATGGAACATACATACCCCCCCCCCCCAGCAAATTCAAATTTTATTTTATGACTCCTTTCATCAGGTCACAGTTAAACAGGTATCAGGTAAATTATACCTTACAGCAGAAGATACTGCAAATCAAATTGTTGAGTTTTCAGATAAAATAATTAAATACCTCGTCTGTGAATAATTGAAATCTGGATTCATGCCAAAAGCACCTCGACAACTTAAGTGGTTTATTATATCTATGAGGTTAAAGCCAAATGGGTTTTTGGTTTGAAAATGTTGTTTTTGCAGAAACTGACAGTTGGAAAATAAAAACTAAAACATCTAACCATCAGTATATGAGGCCAAAAATAATGTCTGTGTTTTTATATAAATGTATTTGAAGATAGTGACAGTGATAGAATAGAATACAAAATAATATAGTATGATTTAATAGAATAGAATAGAACAGACTACAATACAATATAATACAGTAGAATAGAATAGAATAGAAGTTTATTTTGCCGTACACAAAGGAACTAACAGTGTAAATAACAGTGTAAATAACAGTGTAAATAACAGTGTAAATAACAGTGTAAATAACAGTGTAAATAACAGTATAAATAACAGTGTAAATAACAGTGTAACTAACAGTGTAAATAACAGTGTAAATAACAGTGTAACTAACAGTGTAAATAACAGTGTAAATAACAGTATGAATAACAGTGTAAATAACAGTGTAAATAACAGTGTAAATAACAGTGTAACTAACAGTGTAAATAACAGTGTAAATAACAGTGTAACTAACAGTGTAAATAACAGTATAAATAACAGTATAAATAACAGTGTAAATAACAGTGTAACTAACAGTGTAAATAACAGTGTAAATAACAGTATGAATAACAGTGTAAATAACAGTATGAATAACAGTATGAATAACAGTGTAAATAACAGTGTAAATAACAGTGTAAATAACAGTGTACTCAGTGTCTGGCCTCATGTTAATAAAATTATTCCACATCAGACTTTGTTCTAATAAGTGAAGATAATATTTAGTAAATCCCAAAATAGTACATTTCCTCATTGATTTGTTTCCAGCACATTTCTATGACTCCCTAAGTGAAATGATGCGACTGAACGCTCTTTTATTTTCTAATACATTTGGACATTTTATGGTTCTGTGGGTTTTCTGTTCTTTTGGGTAAAAATTGAAGTTGTTCATTTTTGTCATAAGGGATGTATTTAAATAATGTAATATGATGTTTTAATTCTCACAAGAGTGAATATATTAAAGGATTCTGTCATAATGATATTAGGACATTATGACAAAACGGATTCTTTCACCAGAGATGGAAGTAACTAAAGAAAAGTACTGCATTACTGTACTTAAGTAGATTTTACTTGAATATTTATTTTTCTGGCAAGTTTTTACTTTCATTCTCTACATTTTTGTATAAATATATGTACTTTATACTCTTTACATTTATAGAAATATATGTACTTTATACTGTTTACATTTATAGAAATATATGTACTTTATACTCTTTATATTTATAGAAATATATGTACTTTATACTCTTTATATTTATAGAAATATATGTACTTTATACTCTTTACATTTATAGAAATATGTGTACTTTATACTCTTTACATTTATAGAAATATCTGTACTTTATACTCTTTACATTTATAGAAATATCTGTACTTTATACTCTTTATATTTATAGAAATATCTGTACTTTATACTCTTTATATTTATAGAAATATATGTACTTTATACTCTTTACATTTATAGAAATATCTGTACTTTATACTCTTTATATTTATAGAAATATATGTACTTTATACTCTTTACATTTATAGAAATATCTGTACTTTATACTCTTTATATTTATAGAAATATATGTACTTTATACTCTTTACATTTATAGAAATATATGTACTTTATACTCTTTACATTTATAGAAATATCTGTACTTTATACTCTTTACAGGAAAATTAGGAAAATTACAACAAAACTGTAAACCAGGGTAAGAACAAACAAATCCCAAACAGTTTATTTTTGGTCTCACTCACTGCTTTATATGTTTTTAGAATTATGAATATTTAGAAAAACAGAACAGTCACCAATGATACGTCACAAGTTAAAGGTTTTTTTAAATTTAATTTAATTTTATATGTTTGTATGTATATATATATATGTATGCATTTATATATGTATCAGAAATAGTTAACAAATGTAGTGTTTTTTTGTTAGAAAAGTTGCTATAGTAAGAAGAGGTGGGATTTTATAAGCCTTAACTTCCACCCACTCCTTTTAAACATACTTATGTTGTTTTTACTGTATGTTTTCTTTTTCTTTTTCATTTTTTGAATGTTCAAATAAATCAAATCAAATCTGATTAATTGATGAAAAGAATCGACAGAATACTCAATAACAAAAGTATTTAATAGTTACAGCCTAAGATGAAACTATCCAAAAGTAGATGAAAGGGACGGACATTTAAAATTCCTTCTGTGAACGGCTGTCGGCAGATCAATTTTTTTGGTGATCGTATCAGTGAAAAATACTGATTGGTGCATCACTAGTACTTTTACTAGTAGTTTTTCCACAAAAGTAACTGTACTTCTACTTAAGTCTGTAATTTTCACATGTTTTCAGATTCTTTCATTAACAGTTACTGTATGATCTTAGTCTGCTTGCATGTGTGCTCGAACTCATTGCTTTCTCCTTTTTAATATGAGACGAGTCAAGCTAAAAGTGGAAAATACACATGGAACTACAGCGATGTGCAGTACAGACCCTTCCTGTCTCATCAATGACCAGCATACTGCTCCCAATCCATTTCTTTTTATGTTATTATTATGTGGTTTACTTGCATTTTTCCTCTAATTCGATTACACTAGATGGCTATAATGTAATTTAGGCATTGTTTATTATTCAATTAGAGGACATATCTTCCTCTCAAACATGCAATGCTTGGCCTTAAAGCCTCTCTTTATGGTTCAGAAGTTTCTATGTTCTGCGGAGATCATCGTGATCAGGAATTGAATTAACGTGACAGAAGCACTAGCTCCTTTAAGAGACTTAAACTGTAACGACAAGCCCGTTAAAATTCATTTTCCACTCTGATTAGATTTAGAGTTATCATCATTACTTCACAGATATGTCTGTTCTCGGTTCATATTTAAGAGAATAAAAACGTAAATCTTACAAATTGGTTTCTGTCTCTTCTTGTTAAAATGATGTGGATTTATGGCCTCAGGGAAAGTACAAGGACTGAGCTGTTGACTGCTCTCATCAACATCAGCTTAATACAAGTACAAGCAAAAAATGTTTTTCCTTCTCCAATAGTCACAGCAATTGTACCAAATTAAATTAAATCTGTGTCTGTCTGTGGTTAGATTTTTATGTTTCATTCATTAGCTAAAATAACATTCTTATTAGACACTGGGAGTGGATGTGTTGAACAGTAGAACACTGAATAAACATCTGCTCAGAGTATAAAACATGATTAATACGCTGTAAGCACTTTCAATAATTGTTGGCATTCCACTTATTGACTCATGAATGTGTGTGATTGTGTTTATACCGTTTCAACGAGCACATGAAGACAGAGTGTGTGTACGGATATGGTTTTATCATATCAATATTAATCTTACAGTAATGATTAGGATTGAGGTACAAATGCCTAGAATGGAACATGTGCAACATGCTAAGTACATGCTAACACCATGTCATACAGTCTAATACATCTGGATGGGAGACTGATATATCAGCCGATCATTTTTGAATTGCTGAATTGTGTTAGCCTAGCCTAGCCTAGCCTAGCCTAGCCGCACTACATGTATGGGTCTAGTGGTGCTTCATAGTCAGAGGAGGCGGGGCTAAAAGGTTGTCTTTCATATCCTCTGTATGCAATAGGACGGTACTACAACCAATCAGTGTCATCTTTAGGATGATGTAGTTAGAGCGCCTGAAAGTTCACAGAGGAGTCTGGAGAAAGTTAGGAATGACTAAACAAAATGGTGGATTATGGAGCTGAACGACTGTTGTCGCTTCTGTAAAAAGAATTTAAAGATTGTTGATGTTTTCTCACATTCTTCACTCATCTGTGATAAAAGGAAATTGCTACCTGTTGTTGTTCTTCTTCTATGGTTGTTTACGGTTGCTTCTCTCCAAGTCACTTTGTTAGGCCCGCCCTCTGACTCTATACTTCACTGTGATTGGTCGAGTAGTTTCAGGGAAATGTAGCTAAAAGTTACACTGAGTGAAACTAGACTAGTACGATAGAACATTAGAGTTGCTGTTGTTAGGGGCGTGTAGCACGGCTAGGCTAACAGTGTAATACATTTGGATGAGAAACTGATACATCAGCTGTTATTTATAATCCACCAGGCGAAGGGGAGAGGGGTATTATGTTTGAGTCCATTTGTTTGTTTGTACACAAAAACAACTACAACAGTTCCAGTGATGATAGTGAGTCAATCTGAGGTCTAATGTGGTCTACAAAGACACAGACATGGAATGATTTCTTCTGTAAATAGTTTTTGTTTACCTCAGAATGGTCTCACTATAAAAAGACTTTGTTACATCTCATTATTGAGGCGTGAAATTTATTTATTTATTTTAAACCTGTCTTGTCCTTCATCCTTAACAGCAGAATGTTAGTTACTTTTGGTGCTAAAACTAATTACATTTGCCAAAGGAGACTTAACACTGTGTATGAGGCTCAGCTTGGTTTAATACGAACGTCATTATGAGTTTTGATGAAAAAAAAAAAAATGCCGGATCTGACAAGGAAGAACCAGGGGGTGGGGGTCAGATGGTGTTCTTCTGCAATTTACCCCCAGTTAATTTGCATAAGTGAAAAGCTTTTTGAATGTGCATTATAAGGAGGAAGTCACTATATTTTTTAAACTGCTGTTTGTACCAGTGGTCCAGAGTTTGGACAGAATCTTCTTCTTGAGTGGACTCCAATCCGAGTCCAAGTTTTGACACCTGGAATCCTAGCTTGACCCTCGCTAAGCACTATAACATGATGACTTGTTAAGGAGCTCAATAGAGGCAATTCACCTGATGAAAAAGCGAGGGAGGGGGGGACCAACTTGTGATATTGAGTGTCAGCCAAACACAAAAATGTCCCATTCAAAGGTGGTGTGTGTTACACCACAGTTAGCTTCTATCATCTTAATTTAATGGCCTCTCCTCATTTTTGTGATATTTGATTTCATTTTTTTTTTTTTACTGCAGCAGAGAGGAGGTCCTATATGGTCAACATATGGCACATATTAGATTACTCATATATTGTGTTTTGTTTTGGCAGTATCATCTGTCTCATCCAATGGCTTCATGCAACATATGTTCTCTCTCATTCCTCATATCACACTGGCTATTGAAGTCATCAAGGTATCTAATATCAGCTATTATAGTACTTTTCCTTATCACCATATATCTAAAAAGCACTGGAAAAGTAGGTCCATACTAACAGAAACTAAATTAGACTAATTAATGAAATAATTATTGGAAATATCTCTTCAAAGTATATTCTAAAACAATATTTTGTGAGTAGAAACAGTAAAACTATTACTATACTGGCTCCCAAAATGGAATACACTAACATTATTTATTTATAAACCTTTATTTAAATGTACAATATTTACAATCTAAAGACAAAGGAAAACATTTGAAACACACAATGTACATATGTAGCAGAAATACCAAAAAATAACAGCAGCAAAGATCCATCAAACACAGAGAAGTCGACTTAAAAACAGGAGCAGCTGATTTTAAACAAACATACGATGCCGTATCAGAATCATCAAAAAGTAAAAGTGATAAAGATGGACTAAAGAAACAGACATGTAGTTAGAAACAGGGACAGCTGGAGGTGAAATGAGAAATTATTAGAGACTGAAAGTGTTCTAATGATAAAAGTGTCGTCAGTTTACAGTCAGTTTACATGGGAGGCATTTTATTCCTATTTAATTCCAAATTAAAGGAAATACCTAATTCCAGTTGAAAATAATAATTCTGAATTAAACTTATATTAAATTAAACAGACCCCCCCCCCCCTTCAAATGAAGAGTGGTTCGCCAAGGAGGTGTTCTGGATCACTTTGAAATGTTACACTGCGGTAAATGGAGAATACATTTCAAAATGATCCAGAATCCAGGATCTCCTCTGGATCACCACCAAAATTAAAAAAAAAAAAAAAAAAACTCTCAACACATCCTGACAATTTTATCAAAATCCATTCAGAACTTTTTGCATAATCCTGCTGACAGACAGACAGACAGACAGACAGACAGACAGACAGACAGACAGACAGACTATAGTTGAATACCTCCTTGGCAGAGGTAATGATAATTCCTCTGTCATGTAAACAGTTAATTCCACTTTAAGATTATTCCTATCCTTCTGCACATGCTCTTGGGTTTGTCACATATTTAGTGTTGATGTCTGCATTAGTATGTTGAGTCACTCGTAATTATTCCAAAAATAATAATAATCATGTGTGTGTTTTGAAACAAAAACAAAACAGGAAGTGGATGCAATCCGTTTTCTTCCAGTAGACATCCAGACGTGAAGGGGCTGTTTTGTCCAATCAGAACCCTCTATACCTCCAGCTCTTAAAGCCCAATTAACTAGAGCTGAATACTACCATTTCCATGGAAACTTTTCTTTGGAATTAACATGTAAACACAAAGCAAATGTCTTTAATTCTGAATCATTTTATTCTATATACGTATATATATATATATATATATATATATATATATATATATATATATATATATATATATATATATAAAGAGAGACAGAGACAGACAGACAGACAGACCTCCTAAGGCATCCTACAACAGTTTTTTTCATTCCAAATAAATAATTTTGAATTAAAAATCATCATGTAAACGCAGCCAGTGAGTGTTTTCACTGTTCCAGTCCAACAAACGTCCTCTTACTTGGGTGTAAATATCCCATAATGCTGTTATTGTTCACTTTGGCAGCTGTAAGAGCAGCCTTTTCATTTGGACTTGTATTACATTTCTAAGCGTTCCTGGTTTGTCAGCGCTCCAGTATATACGTCATTTAAGAACCAGTGGCTGTAACTGTGTCCCAGTGAAACAGCAGCAGTAACTGGAAACACTGGCTAAAGTTTTGCTGAGGAGAGAAAAGTGACATCATCCTGAACGCTACTGGACAACACTCGCTTCCTGTTTTTTCTCCTTGTTGCACATAGCGGTGGTTTGATCTCTCTGCTGGTGTCCAGTCTTTGTATCTCTCCTCAGGAACAGGAAATCCTCAACTGAAGGCAAGCTTTGACTGTCCAAAAGAAAGCGATGACTGTAGAGAACACAGGGAAACTATGGAAGTAAATCTGCGCCATCAGATATATTGAATTTGAAATGTACTGTATTTGAGAATATTGAATAAAAGCACTTTTTAAAAGAAAAAATTATAATAATTGAATTCAGATTATGAAACTGAACTATGAGAGTGAAATGCAACTATTAAAAAAAATAACTATAAAAACTTCCATTCATGAAATAACAATAAAATTACAGCTGCACAATATATTGTTTGAACATCGACATCACAATAAACATGTGTACAATAGTCACATCACAGGTCCTGCAATTATTTGTATTTGATTTTTTATTTGTATGTATATTTTTTTGTCTCAACATGGAGGAACAGCGGCTCTACTCCCAGCTCCTCCCAGATGTCCCTGCCTCTCACCCTATCTCTAAGGCTAAGCCCCGCCCACCCTGCGGAGGAAACTCATTTCGGCCGCTTGTACCCGTGACCTCATTCTTTCGGTCATGACCCAGAGCTCATGACAATAGGCGAGGGTCGGAACGTAGATTGACTGGTAAATCGAGAGCTCCGCCTACTGGCTTAGCTCCGCCTTCACCGAAACAGATCGGTTTAACATCGGCATTCCTACGGCTGTCGCCCCAATCCACCTGTCGACCTCCAGCTCCATCCTTACGTCACTTGTGAATAAGATCGTGAGGTACTTGAACTGAGGCAGGACCTTAGAGATAGGGTGAGAAACATCCAGGAGGGACTGGGAGTAGAGCCGCTGCTCCTCCATGTCCAGAGGAACCAGCTGAGGTGGGCGGGGCATCTAGTGAGGATGCCTCCTGGACGCCTCCCTGGGGAGGTGATCCGGGTCCGACCCAGGACCCGCTCGAGGGATTATATCTCTCGGCTGGGCTGGGAACACCTCGGGATTCCCCTGGAGCAGCTGGCAGAGGTATCTGTGGTGAGGGAAGTCTGGGCTGCTTTGCTGAGGCTGCTGCCCCCACGACCCAGACCCGGATAAGAGGGAGACGACGAGATAAGATATTTTTTTGTTTATTTAATTTAATTAATTTGTGTTTTTTATTTATTTATTCATTTAGTTTTTATGTAATTGTATTTATTTATTATAATTATTTATTATTATTATTATTTATTCTAATAATTTAATAATTTAATTATTTAATTATTAATTTTATTCAATTATTTCAGGTACAAGAAGGATAATACTGAAACTATGGTCTGTGTCGACCACTAATCTGTTTGACCGTTTGTTTCGGCACCAAACAGCTGTTTTTACTCCTGAGGATTTGTTCATATCCCATATATATATATATATATATATATATATATATATATATATATATATATATATATATATATATATATATATATATATATATATATATATATATATCATAGGGTTAAAAAAACAAACAAACACATGATCATTTTTCTATAATATCATGCAGCTCTAGTAATAATGTGCTTCCATAGAATTTTTAAAACATCCATAAACTGTCGTTATTCAGGACAAGTTTCCAGTGACTATATGTCATTTCTATCACTTTGACCATTACATCATCTGTTAAAAACACTTTCCAAACATTAACAAAGAGGATGTGGAGCCTTATTAAGAAATAATAAAGTCCCTACGATGAGATTTATATTCTCTGTGTCTGCTCACTGTGGTGTCTTTAATGAAACATCAATTGTCTCATGTCTGTGTCTTCATCTAAATTGTATTATAAAGTCAAAATGCACAACGATACGTCTTCAGCACAGCTATTGTGGCAAGTAATTGAACATATCAGTTCACAGAAGCTAATAAGACCTAGTTTTGCAATGTAGGAATTGTACATTGACAAACTGGTTGCATTTACTTCCTCTTGCCCTGCTTATTATCAGTAACTTGTAACATAAATATGCAAATCTGCTGCTTGAACTTTACAATCCTCCATTGAGGCTATTCATCTCCTTTAAAGTGTTCATTTACATGTGGAGGGTCCCCCATGCATCAAGCGGTGTCATTTTGAAAGCAAATATTAATCAATTTTGCATTGTGGATTGCCCCAGAGCAGTGCGTAATACATGTGGTGTCTATGCGAGGATGGATGTACGCAGGCGCTCCAATCAAACTTCTAATGATAACTGTGATGAGGGTTCAGTATCGCTGAACATTATCATATTCAGCACACACACACACACCCTTATACTCTATCTGAGGCTAGTCTGTATGTCTTTATTTAATAAGAAAATGAGCTGATTCTAATCACACAAATGGTGACAATTACACTTCTGGTACCAAACATTAAAGGTGTCATTCCACTGAAAACCACTTTTCTACGCTCCTTTTGGGATCTGATGGGTCATCCCGAGTTACCAAAACATGCTGGTTTGAAAGTGGTGTGTCCCGTCCAGTGGATGGATTTAATATTTATAGAAAACAACACAGAAAAAGGAGTGACTCAGAAAAAGTCTGTCCAATACACGTCAATGGGAGCTTAAGTCTCCGCCCCTTCCGGGAGGCTCATGGGGTCTGAGATCAGAAAATGAATGAATGGTATTCAATGGGAAATAAAATGTTAAAATTGTATCTGGTTTAATGTGGTTAATCTGTTCATGTGCAATAGTGTAAATAGTGTAAATAGTGTAAATAGTGTAAATAGTGGATATAGTGTATATGGTGTATATGGTGTGCATAGAATTTGATCGTTTTTTTTATACAATTTTTTGTTGCTGTGCTGCTGTAACCTGGAATTTCCCCTAGTGAGGCTAATAAAGGAATATCTTATCTTATCTTATCTTATCTTATCTTATCTTATCTTATCTTATCTTATCTTATCTTATCTTATCTTATCTTATCTTATCTTATCTTATCTTATCATGTGGTGTCATGTAGTTTTATTAATTTGCAGTTCACTTCTGGAATAGACAAACGTTAATATTTCGCGTTAGTGATTATCGATGGTCCTTTGTTTGACGTCACTTTGAGAAATTACCTCATCTATTCTTTTAATTTTCATCTCAAATGTCCCAGAAATAGTACGCAAACCTATTTATTTTTTGCAGCGTGCACAGGTGGGGGTGAGGGGGCCCATGGATTTCTAGTTTGGTGCCCCCATAAGACCACAGCTACGCCCCTGGACAGAGGAGCTCAGATCATCCCAAGCAGATGGACAAACACAAGCTGAATCCATGTCAGCCTATAAATCTGTGAAACGGCGCCAATGCCAGCGCCCGTCGCCAGGGCACGGTGTTAGCTCTGCCCGCCATATGAAAACATGACACAACATTTGAAGCTCATTAGCAAAATGTTATGATGCTGAACTGCAAATTACATGGGCTGTGAGCCTGAGCGCAGAAAGTCACAGTCTTGCATTAGACTGAAATGAAAGCGATGGAGCTTCCTGTGAAACTGAACGCTCGTGCTGGGACCCAGTGAAATGAGGTTAATCAGTTCTGACCCGTATTAACATTAACGGACCGTGTCGGCCTAAGGAGGCGGCGCTGCATGACTCAAACTTTAGCTGGTTTATGAAAAAAGATGATCATGAGTGAGTCAGTGAGGAATTACAAGCTGAAAAACAAAAGCTAGTGTCGGTTATATTTGTACAATGAAAGTGATTGAGTGTCAGTTAAACCTTTAACCCTTTAACTCCTGAGGCTTAAGCAATTCCACTGTAAAAAAAAAAAAAAAAAAGATAAAATAAGCAAGAAAATGAACAAAAACTGCCAAAGTGATCAGTAAAATGAACAAAAATGGATATTAAACTAACAAAATAATATGTAGCATGAACAAAGTAAGACACTAATAGAACATAATTGAAGAAAAATAATTAAATAAATAAATGAAATGTAGAGAAAATAAACAAAAATAAGCAACAACATCAACAGAAACTAATAATTATTCACAATAACAAATAACATGAAAAAAGGCAAACCCACCCCTAAAAAAACCCAACAAAAAATAAAACAAAATGAAGTTTAAAATAAAGGAATAAATGACTAGTACTTTTTGACACCTGTTCCATAAACAAAACTGTCAGTAAAATAACTGTAAAAAAAACTTGAATTTTTCTGAATTTTTAAACTAAACCATCCATTCAGAACATGTCAGTGCTGATGCATCAGGGGTTAAAGGGATTAAACACTAAACATAAAATGTTCCATCTGCAATTTTTACCAAAACGAGGAGAAGGGTATTGCTTTTTTTTTGTGGGTGGTGGTTTGCCTGTTTGTTTGTTTGTTTGTTTGTTTGTTTGTTTGTAACTTTATGCAAAAAAAACTATTAGCCCAATTTCCATGAGATTTTCAGGAATCACATTCAATTTTGGTGAATGTAGGTCAAAGTTCAAGGTCACAGTCACTAAAAATGTGTTTTCACGATGATATCACTGATCTACGAGTCAAATGGATCTGGAATAAAACTAATGAAATGTTCCCACATGTGTGTTAGTGATAAAGAAAACTTAAGTCTTAAAAAGTAAATAATTAAAAATAAATAAATATCTGAATAAATAAATAAAATGAATTGACATTTTTTTAAATAAATACATTAAAATAAATGTATTAAAAAATATATATTAATATATAAATAATAAAGAAATGAGACTGATGAATAAAAAAATAAATGAAGTAAAAAACTTAAATGAAATAAATTAAAATAAATCAATTAAAATATATAAAAATAAATTTAAAAAAACTAAAAATAATTGCAGGACATGTGATGTGACTATTGCACACACGTACATTATGATGTCGATGCTCAAACAATATGTCGTGCAGCTCTAAACTGAAGTCATATTTTCTACATGTGTGCAGATATAGCAGGTTTTGCAGAGGAGCCTGGGTGTGCTGCTGCTGCTGCTGCTGCTGCTGCTGCTGCTGCTGCTGCTGCTGCTGCTGCTGCTGCTGCTGCTGCTGAGGACTTGACAAGCCATCATACTGAGTAATACCACATGAGGCCGCAGTGTTGGTTTTTGCTCCAAACCTTACTGAGCAATTTGACAGGCTGGAACAACAATCCTGATAAAGCCGAGCTAGCAACTAAGTAAAAAAGAAGCATACAGCAAATACAGAAGCCTGCCCCCATTTCCCTAAGGGCCCCCTCCTACTCAATAGCGTCAGACACGGCAGACAAACGATGATAAAGTGATCCTCTCATGACTTTGACAGGCACGACAGACAGCAGCAGGGCCGGCCCACGCAATAATGCCACTCACCCAGACTGTGGCTCAAACCACAGCTCAGAGACGAGCGTTTCATCTGCAACAATGCAGTCAAAGAAAACACCTACGCTCTCACTCACGGCACTAATTATTTCCAACAGTTTCTTTTTTAATAAATAAAAGCATATTGTTGCTGTCAGATCAGTAGCGTCCTTTGTCTGGTGTTTGGGATTTCACATTAATAAACGTGTTTAATGGTGTTTGTTTGTTTTAGTAGGAAGTCAGTGTAACTCTGGTTCATGGTGGGTTCTCTGGAGTCTGTGGGTGGTCATACGCATACGCTCACTTTGAATTACAGCTGCACAAGATATCATTTGAGCATCGACGCCGCAATGTACGTGTTCGTAATAGTCACATGACAGGTTCTGTTAATGTACGAGATAAATGAGCTCAATATTTTCTTATTTTAATAGAACCTGACACACACTGAGCAGTTTAGACTGAGTCACTGGTAACTGAAAAATGAGCGACCAACAAGAGAAAATCACCCAAAACCAACAAGAGAAAATCACCCAAAACCAACAAGAGAAAATCACCCAAAACCAACAAGAGAAAATCACCCAACCCACCCATGTGTGGGTGTATGTATTATGTTATAATTTGAAAAAAATGTTTATTTATCTTATTTATTATTATTATTATTATTATTATTATTATTATTATTATTATTATTATTATTATTATTATTATTATTATTATTATTAATTTATTAATTTATTAATTTATTTATTTTTAATAATTAATTGTATGTAATTGTTTTAGGAAAGCAACATCAATTATGAGGAATTGTTTCTTTTATATACACACATATATGTATATAAAAGAATACATATATATACATATATATATATATATATATATATATATATATATATATATATATATATATATATATATATATATATATAATTTGCATTTATTTTTAATTTATTTAATTTATCAATGATTTATTTATTTTTTGATTATTTTTCAAATTTTTCAAAAATATATATATACACCAGTTTTTATATTATTTAAGGTTATACCAGCAGTAAATCCATAAACTATACTAGAATAGATATAACTCCCAGGTAAATGTACCTGAGCTTTTGCTTGATCTGTTTGGTGATTTTAAAGCTTCTAAAAAGACAATATCTGATTTGAAACAGTTGGAGAAACGCAGTGAGCCGTATACGGTCAAGCATGTAATATATTGTTTCTGTTATCACAACAGCCTCCGTGAACTGAAGCCGTCAGTTTCTCTGTTAATTATAGTCATATCCTTGTATTGAAGTGCAGCATTTCTTAACATATTCTTTGTTTTGAGTCCTTTTTTTTGTCTCAGGTAATGGAATGTCAACTCAGTGTGATTCCCGTGCGTCTCAGAACGTTGATCAAAGTGACCTCTGCCCCCCTTTGCTCTTGCAAATCAATACACACAGTCAACAGGAGCTGACAGAAGCAGGCACAACATATAATAAATGACAATTCACCATCACAATGGCAAGAGCATATCTGACAACTCCTGCTCATGGCAGTCATTTTCATGTGATGCCAAGCTGTTATGTTCAAAGTGGGATTCATTTGGCCCGGACTGTCTCACACACATGCTGATATTACAAGGCCGACTTGTAAGCACCTCATCCCCCAGTCATACGTTCCTGCTGAAGCTGTCCCGGCCAAGTGCTGACAGAGGCAGCGGTATTACAGTTGTATCTTTTTATTGTTGTTGTCTTTCAAAGGGAGCTTATATTGAAAGCAATTTTCCTCTTAAGGGAACAAATTGTTCACAGAAAATTGTAACTGCCATCGCTTGGAGATGATTGGCTGCATCTTTTGGTGTTGGCAGCCAAGAATGGAAGGATTTCATATGTGGAGGAGAGAGAGGAAGGAGGGGAAAAAAAGAGCAGTGCATATTAAAACGTGTTGTGAAAAATGAGTGTGAAATTTCACACACTCCGGATGATGAAAATGGCTGCTGTTGTTTTTCCAGGTGGAGGAGAAATAGAAATCTGATGTGTATCTTTTGATGCGTAAAGAGGTTGTGAGTTTGTTGATGTAGGTTTTTTTTTTTTATTATAAGCCACACACAGTAGGCCCGTCAGAACCTCTGAGACGGGCCCAGTTCCCTTCACATTCTGCAGCTTTGTAAGGATCAAGAGGATTTGTTTCTGCTGGCGTGGAGCCAGTTACCTAAAACAGAAAAGCCAATTACAGAAAAGGGACTTCTGGGTTGTGTTGTGCTCCAGTCAAATAAAACAGACGCCAAATGTCAAATGTCTGCTACTTGGGGTGGGTCAAAAACAATTACTCAAATTTCACCTCCCACCAGGACAGTTTGTTTGATAGATTCAGCTTCGTGATTAACAACGATTCTGCTCCTGTTTCACTCTGCAGACGAGGACGACGACTTGTTTTTAGAAACAGAGTCTGAAAAGTAAAGTAATATTCTTTCTTTGACTTGGTTACATCTAATACTCATGGAGACTTTTAACTTTAACAATGTTAACCCATAAAGACCCAGAGCGACTGTTGGGTCACTTCTCAAAGGAATTTTTCCTCAAAAAAAAAAAAAAATAAAAAAAATATATATATATATATATATATATACAGTATATATGTCTCCATATACAGACTCTCAATATATTACTGCCTGAAACTGAACATAAAATATATGTATATAATATACAGAAAAATATACTGTGTCACTATATTACAATTTATTTAAAAATACACAAGGAATTCCCGCTTTACATTGAGACATATATGTGACCCACCACCAGTAAACCAGGCATAAGTGTGTGTAAATCCAAACAGAGTTATGTGTGTATCTTGGTAGAGTGGAAACTAAGGTTTAAGATGGTGAAAAAATGATGTTTCTATCACAAGTAGAACCAAAGTTACGGTCATTTTAATATCCACATTTGGACATATTTTGCAATTTTCATATTTTTAGATATTGTCCGTTAAAGTTTTGGACTGTTTTGGGGTAGGAAGTCCTTAGCAACGCATAATAATTTGTATCCGATTGACACAAATTGTTGACAGATGTTAAAGGACACTCTGATGGACATGTCACAGAAGTTTTATATATTATAATAATAGGACAGAAGTGTGACGTATTATAATCATTTGGCTTACACCATTGGACAGAACATTCAATATAAGCTTTTACCTCGTACCAAACACTTGGGTGTTTACCCACGGAACGGAGATCGTTTTGTTCGGCGAAAAGAGGTGGAAGTCGTCTTTGTCTTTGCTCAGCAATACCTGAACTTTTGTCGTCGCTTAAATAATTGACTTAATAAACACCTTTATTGATTGGATTTCAATGTATTGACCACAGGAACTGAACATAGAGGTGTTAAGGTACCGTTTTTTGATAAGGTGTAAACACAAATAAGAAATCACCTTCCAGCCTAAATTTGACTGTAGCTCTGAACGGCTCAGCGCGACTTATGCCTGGTTTCGTGGTGGAGGGTCACATATGACAATATATGTAGTTATACATATATGTTAATAAATATATCAGGGGTGTTCAATCCTGCTCCTCAACAGCGACTATCCTGCATGTTTTAGATGTAACACCTGACGATCATTATCAGTCTTCTACAGAGTTGGATGAGATGTTTATCATTCTGTCTGTTGGACAGTCTGAGCGGACTATAAGTAATATATTATAAAACTGAAGCTGCAGGACCATATGAATTGTTATTGCGGGCCGTGATCGTCTAGAATAGGGTGACCAGATTTCCCTAGTCTGAAACCAGGACAGTTTTGCACTTGATCAATGCTCGTGCGCAAACACCTTTTTTTATGTAAAGATGACACTGTTTTAAAAAACTGCATGTCATAGGAACATATTATTCCTTTTAAAAGTGGAGTTTATCTTCCATAAAATATGTCATAACACCTGCTTCCCCCGAGTTTTCAAATGAATATTTTCCGACAGTTTTTAATGTTTTTTTACTTTTCGCTCCACTGACACACAGTAGGTTCTACGTAGCCTAGAAACTAAACAAAACATGCTTAGAGGAAAAACCTGCAGCACCAGTGGTCAAACATTCTTCCTTGATTCATAATCAATTAGACCCTGTTTATGTGGAATTGGACTTTATTTGTCAAAATATAAATGCACTCAGCCTTTCAATGGAACTCGGCTATATTTGGTGTTATACGACAATGTTGTTTTTATTGTTGAACTGAGAATTTAGAGTCCTCCGAATATGACGATGGCCGCCGGTGTTCCGACTGAAGACATTAGTCACAATACACAAGGTAGTGGTCAATGCGGTGTTCGTATCTGTGATTATTCCCACATTGCTCAAATGAAAACCAGGACACATCTGTGTCCCGACAGACTTTTTTCGGGACCCCAAATCGGTCCCAATAAAACCAGGATCTCTGGTCACCCTAGTTTAGAATGAAACAACTGTTTTTGTCATTTATCATCATATTCTTGAAGGTGGTCATACAGTTCTAGTCTCACGACTCATTATCGTTCTTTACTTGGTTTGCAGTGTGAAGAACTTTTGTTTGCCCTATGCCCTTTTTTTTTTTTTCTTTGCGTCATACGAGCCAAATGTGTTTCATTTAAGAGTATCTGGTTTCTTTATAGTGCCTCTGGTTTTGCAGCACATGCCACACAGTAAAGTTTGTGCTAATAGAACAATGCATTTGCTGTATGATGTCTGACCATTTCTGCATAACAACATTATTCTGCTGACATCTGCATGCATGAGCATCTGTATCAATACTTTCTTTTTCTGGCTTGCATGGAACATAACACAGTGTCCTCTGTATGTCAACCACTGGGACGTCTAAAAGGACCACTGTATGAACATGTTTGAAAAGAAAGTGAAACAGTTGTTAAAATGTGAAACATAAAGTAACAAACTGTACATGTCCATTGGGTTTCAGTCAGTGTGGCTGCAGTTGTTTCTGCTCCATCTTTGTCTTTTCTCCAGTAAATAGACCCCCCCGCCCCCCCTGCCCCTCCACCACCAACCAACAGGTCCCTGCAGCTGCTGCTAATTGCCCAGATCCTGACATTTCTCTTACTATGGACATGATGAATTATGAAAGTGGCAGCGCAAACACACACACACACACACACACACACACACACACACAAACACACACACACTGCTGGACACCAACACTTCCAATAAACCTGTTTGTTTTAGGACTGACATGCCCCATCCATTAGTTGTTATTGTTTTCTCTAAACATGACATTGATTCAATTTACCACCAATCAATTTCAAATGGTTCTGACATTCAGATATGACCTTAAAGCCAGGCAGACCAAGAACTATGATTAGGATTAAACTTTTGTTAATGAGGTGATTTCTCTTCACACGGGGGCGTGTGACACAATCCAACAGGAATGGTCAGTAAAAATTAGATCAATTATTGTGAACGAAATCGCTTTAACTTGATTACCCTTGCACCCGCTAATTTGTGTAATTAATAACCTCCCCATCAGCTGCAGAGAACAGTTTATTAATAACAATCTATATCTGTGCTCCTTAATGAAATGGCAGGGGCCAGGCCATCCCTCTGCAGGTAATGTCATAATCAATGGTGTCCAACACACATGTTAATTACCATAGTTATTAATTGTTACAGTTGGACTTGAATGCTACATGCTGTCAACTCCTTTGTCCCACTATGTATAGCAATCAGTGGATTGAAAATGGCAAATCTAATTAGCCATTCAGCAAGCAGGCTGGGAATCCAAATGAGACGGTATCAGCCCTGACAGCTGGCAGCCGAGGCGCCGTTCACACTGGGCCGTGAACAAAACCAGCATTATCCACTGCCCCGGGAACAACAGGAAAAGGGATGTATCGCAAACTAATAAATACATTCACAGCAGCGGCCTGCCATATCACACAATGGTCTAATGAAATGCCTGCTTGATGCCTTTGTTTGGGTACAAGGAGTGTTTATGCATTTATCAGTACAGGGTGCTCCTCATGAATCCAGGATCCAGAAGACAGTCATATTCTGGAAAAAAACCAAAGGCTCCATAAGGTGTACCCGTAAACAAAAATAATAAGTAATGTAATATCACCATGTGCGAGGAATGTACTTTATTAGTACTTTATTTTATTTTCTATAAAATTCTCTATACAATGTTTGAATCTTGTAAATAATAATAATGATATTAATAATAATAATGAAAATGTAATGTTTTATGAAGTAGTAAACCTTTAAAGTAAAAGTATTAATGAGACTATGTGAAGGCTGCAAACTTAGCTCATTCTGGAAATAATAATAATAATAATAACAACAACAACAACAACAACAACAACAACAATAATAATAATAATAAACATTTTATTTGTAATGCACTTTACATTTGAATTCAAATCTCAAAGTGCACAGTCAAAGATGAAAAAATCAACAAGATAAAATAAACACTTAAAATCTTTTCTAAAGAGGGAGGTTTTAAGTCCTTTTTTAAAAATCATCCCCCATCTGTGGACCTCTGGCTGGGAGGGTCTTCCACAGACAGAGGGGAGTTACTACATATAACAGTATTATATATTTAGTTACTGCAAATTAGATAATTGTGTTAAGTTACAGTTTAACCCATTGAGCTGCAGCGTTACTTTTGTGGAAGTTTCCAGATACTTTTATTAAATGATTTTAACCTTTATTAAATGATTTATCAGCATTTATTATAACACTATCCTCTGTATTTACTTTTTTTTTAGATTTAATTCACTGATCATGAGGATGATCATTAAAGAATTCAAAACTTATTATTGCAGAAACAGAAAAAAAGGGACTTTTTCAACAAATCTACCATTAACTGAACATAAACCCACTGTCATTGATCCATTCATGCACATTTTCCATGCAGAAATATTAAGTAAATTTAACATGGCACATTTTCAAGTTATAATTTACTTGCATCTATTCATGGATTTAATTCTTAATACCCAAATAAAATTTACTCCAGAAAATAAAAAAATAACCTTAAAAAGTATTTTAGTATTCTACAAATTAATTTTACTAGCAAAGTTCAGGTAATTTACAGATTATTATTCATATGGTTATGGAATTTTGTGTTCTGACTGATTCCCATTAAAAATAGTCTGTCTATGTAACCACTGGTCTGTGTTGTGTTGATAATTATTCATGAAGGCAGACACTCTTTAGATTGCAATATATTTTAATGTCTGCAAAACACTGCAAAATGGTGGAGAAGCACACATGACTCAGTCGCTCGGCACAACAAAATCTGAAACTCCTCCTACTGACTGGTGTAATTAGTGTAAAGAGAGCCGCACCGACCAATGGCTGCGTCTGATAGAGTTTGCATCATGTCATGGTAACTCCAATTGGTCAAACTGTGTCAAATGGAATTAACCATTACACTCTGTTACACCTATGACACATCAAATATTTATTATTAACCGCTATCATATGTGAATTTCAGAGCACTTCTCAAACAGAATCACAGTGTAGCTCGACACGCTCCATTCACTCCCATTCAAATTTTTTTGCGAGCTAAGCACCTATGGACCGGAAGCAGAAGGGCGTAACTTCAGCTTCTCCATTTCAGGCTGTAGCAACAAGATCGGCAGCTGCGCAGAACGTACAGACCTTAGTCCCGCCCCCTGTCCATCTGGCCGTTACAATCTAGCATCTATATATTTAGTGACAGAGAATGTTGCTTTAGTAAGTAGCTGAGTTAAAAATTCATCTCTGAACTTTGCATCTTCTCCATAGACAAAATGTTGAGGGCTGCCAGTCTGTGTCTGTGTTTCATTGCGGTCGTTCACAGTCGCTTTTCCGCCTCAAAAGGAATGTGGTCAAACCAAACATTGGGTTTATGTCCTTTACTGTTGGTACGACCCACAGCACAACAAGAGATGACCATCTAGCAAAACAAAATAACTTAGCCTATAAACTTAGAAAATAAAATAACTTAAAGATGACTGTTTTCTTTTCCTTCCACCATCCATCATGGCTGAACGAAGCAGCGTGACGACAGCGTGACGTCAAAGGAGTATCCAAACAAACGTACAGGTTAATAGCGCCACCCAGTGTATGGGAGTGTGTTCACAAGCTCTGCATCAATTCTTTATCTGGAATCCATTTGCTTTGACTTGATGTGCAGGAGAACCAATCAGGTGTTAATTAAGACCCGCCCACTGACTTTGATGGACGAAGTTGACAGATGACCAAACTGTTGTCCATGTTTTAGACGGAGAAAAAAAAGTCAATTTCCATTATTTACATTTTACATAACAAACGATGTGTATAACATGAACAAACTGAATTTTTGTATTTTTTTATTTTAACATTATTATGCTTTAGTTTGTCACTTTCATGTGTATATTATAGTCTACAAATGCACAAAATATTTAGTAATAACTGGACTATTATTACTTCTGTTCACACATTTCAGGTTGTTCATATGTTTGAGTTGTACAGATTTTTTTTTTGCAAAATTATACTTTGTTTTAGTGAAACTAAATGAAAACCATTACATTTGCAAAGAGAAAAACTGTGACTTGTGAGAATTTATAAGCTATTTTATGAGAGTGAATTGGTCTGTATGAGGAACCTTAACTAAAATAATTAATATATAGCTATACAGTATATTAGTGACATTTTTATATTTCACAAATTCATTCAAAAGGCCAGACTGGACCCTTTAACGGGCCAGATTTGGTTCCCAGGCCGCATGTTTGACACCCATGCTCTACATCGTACACACTTAACCTTTCATTTAAATATTCAACACATTTTTTTTCTCCATTTTACTTTTTCATCATAACTTTATATTCAAGATGAAAAATGACCTTAATCGCACACCATCTGATATTATAAATAATATTATTCAGCTGTTTAGACACATGTAGCTGCATGTTCTTTCAGAAGTTGAATCATATTACTTTGTTGATGAGTCATTACAGGGCAGATTTTAAAAGGAAATTGATGAAGGATATAATTAACTAAACCTAAATTAAATCTAATGGTGGTTTATTCATCTAAACTGGTGGTAAAGTCTGAGGCCAGTTTATCTTCTATGTTTGGACACAGATTAAACTGGATCTTGTGACGGTTTTATTCTGTAATTGCATTGTTTGGTTTAAGGTGCAGTTTGATCTGGTGTGTGTTGAATATGACCTCATCCTGCAGTGTGGGAGGACAGACTGTAAGGTCAGAGGTCATTTCCTGTAGATAACATGCACTGAACACACACATGAACCTTCACACCTGTGTTCATTTTACCTGTTGAAGGTTAATATCAACCTCAGACCACTTTACAATTTTCATACTGTCAAATATTTGACCATAAAATCTGTGCTCATGTCAGTAATAACCTCAGGTACAATTTCACTGATGCCTGTTTTGTGTGTAAATAAATAAATAATAATCACAACACGACGACAGATTAAGCCTTTATCAGACAAGTGACTATTTTTGCTCATTTCTACACATGGACGTGTCCAATAATGGCAGGGAGTCAGTAATCTCAGGTCTAATGTGGTCTACAGGGTCTGGAAGGTCTAATGTGGTCTACAGGGTCTGGAAGGTCTAATGTGGTCTACAGGGTCTGGAAGGTCTAATGTGGTCTACATGGTCTGGAAGGTCTAATATGGTCTACAGGGTCTGGAAGGTCTAATATGGTCTACAGGGACTTGAAGGTCTAATGTGGTCTACATGGTGTTGAAGGTCTAATGTGGTCTACAGGGTCTGGAAGGTCTAATGTGGTCTACATGGTGTTGAAGGTCTAATGTGGTCTACAGGGTCTGGAAGGTCTAATGTGGTCTACATGGTGTTGAAGGTCTAATGTGGTCTACATGGTGTTGAAGGTCTAATGTGGTCTACATGGTGTTGAAGGTCCACCTCTGCATGAACAGTGAGTGTATGTAGAGCCTCTTTTTGAACCCATAGTAAGAGAGGAGATGGGGGGGGGGGGTCCATTAAGAGTGAAGGGGGCGGGGCTTGTTGTTCTTGGCAACACTTGTTTTTGGTTCATTTGGGTTTTTGTTTGTCAGCAGTTTTACACAAAAACTACTCAACCAATTTCAATGACATTTTCAGGAAAGATGTGAAGTGGTGCAGAATAGATGCCATTAAATTTTGGTGAATGTATTTTATATATTATATATATATATATATATATATATATATATATATATATATATATATATATATATATATATTATAACAATAAAATAAATGGAAAAAGTAAACATATTTTTAGAAAAAAAATATTTGAAAATATAAAAAACCTAATAATATTAAATATATTAATAATAATATATTGAATACAATTGAAAAACTAAATGCATCTTGAAACCTTTGAAAACTACATGTTTTGCTTTGGACATGTTTCCCACATGCTTTATGGGGACTTCCATAAAAAATCTATTATGTGTTTATAGGAAACATCATTTGCATACTTCACACAGATTTCACCTACATTTATATTTAACCCTTATGGGGACCTGAAGTTTGGTCAACATGGTGTCATAGGTCCCCATAGTGTGACTGTATAAACACATGACTGTCCCCGCAAAGATAGGAATACAACCCCCCCCACAGAAGCATCCATATTTAAAGCAGACGGCAGCTTGTGTCTCCATCCATTGAGCACCTGTAAATAATGCAGTGTTGAAGGTGGCAGCCAGGAGGGGATGAGAGGGTGAACAGGTGGAAGGACCCCTCCCCACACACAACCATGACACACAGCCATGCCAAGTCTCACTCTCAGCCTCCCCATCCGTAGTCTTAACACCCGCAGGTGCTGAGCTCCAGTGCGGCAGGGCCCAGGGGGGCCGCCGGCCTTTCCTCTCGTCATACTCAAAGCAGTGATGGGCAATAAAAACACTTCACACCTTAAGTGAGAGATACGACTTTAAATATTTTACACACATTCTGCATATGCAATTTATCCACACCTGGCTCTTAGGAGCAACAACATCTGGTAGCTGTTGCTTTAGAGGCAATTAATTCTTCATCCGAGCGGCCAGGGTCCTTTCTGAAAATGGGGAGGAAGGACTTATGCGTTACTTAGACGAGTCCACATTTCAACAGGATAAAAGCATGTCCATCAGAGCCAGCAGCTAGGCTTTGTTATTGTCATTTTTTTAATAGATCTTACAGCATAAAACAGAATCTAAGACACAGTGATAGAATGATAGAAATGACAA
Source organism: Siphamia tubifer (assembly GCA_020466265.1). Lineage (NCBI taxonomy): Eukaryota > Metazoa > Chordata > Actinopteri > Kurtiformes > Apogonidae > Siphamia > Siphamia tubifer. The sequence continues at coordinate 56,439,577 of CM035785.1, read as the reverse complement.
TTTTGTGCCTTGACGACATTCGAGCCACAGGCAGTCGTGTCCTTTTGATGAATTTAATGGAGAAATAAGCGACGTGTCCACGGAGAGCAAACAGATCTGTGTAATAATGAAAAATAAGGCTGTGGTAATGCCTGAAGAAAAGCAAAACAAATATTTTAGGACGGTGGAAAGTGACTGAGTGGATGAAAACTGAATAAAACTGCGAACGTGTCAACAAAACTACCTGAAAACAAAATTATATTGGATGAAAATATTCTATTAGAGGACGTCACATTTCATCTGTTTACTTCGTAAGATAATAGTTTACATCTTTCCAAGTAAGTATTACACATTCACACTGAAAAAAATATGGACTGTGGTTTACTTAAAAAAACAAACAAGTACACCTTTTCCACACAGAAATACTAAGTAAATGTCACATGGTACAATTTAAAGTAAAATTTACTTGCATCTATTCATGGATTTAATTAGAAATATCTAATTAAAGTTTACTACAGAAAAGAAAAAGAAAATTAAAAAAGTATTGGTAACACTTTTCAAGTAACAGATCACTAATAAGGTGATAATTCTTCGTTCAGTGAAGCTTTGAAAAGGAAAGGAAGGAAAGTTTCTACAAAGTACAGATGCTATGAAGCTACATTTCTAACTGGTGTCAATAGTTATGTTTGTTTTCTGCGTTAGAACACTGAAGAATCTGAAACCCATGGAAACACATCTGTAAAATATACAGTTTGTGCTTAAACAAGGGGGGAAAAAAGCAGAGAGTAACCATGGTAACCAATAATGGTTAGCTATAGCCTTTCAAGTTAGCTATTATACTATATCAACCTAGCGGACTTAGCTAGCAGTAGCAGCCATGTTAGCATACAGTAAGCTAGTGTGTTGAAGATAGATGGAAGAACAGACACATTTCATACAATTTCATCATTAACACATTATTAATGAGCTGTTACTTGTAATAAGAGGTTACAAACATATTATTACCATGAAATTCCCATAAAATTCCCATCTTATTGTAAAGTGTTAAAGTATTTTTGCATTCTATAAGTTAATTTAACTGGTAAACGTCAGGTAATTTACACATTATTATTAATATATTGTAGTTATTGATTTTACTTTCTCCTACTGTGTATGTTTGTATAGTAGATGGAAATGGCAATTTTGTGCCTTGACGACATCCGAGCCACAGGCAGTCGTGTCCTTCTGATGAATTTAATGGAGAAACAAGCGACGTGTCCACGGAGAGAAAACAGATCTGCGTAATGATGAAAAAATAAGGTTGTGGTAATGCCTGAAGAAAAGCAAAACAAAGATTTTAGGACGGTGTAAAGTGACTGAGTAAGTGCTGAGTTAATACTTTTGGCTGTACACATTTAAGGTGATTACACTACTTTGACTTGATCAGAAAGTGACCTTTGAAGAGACTAAATAAAACTGGTTATCATGATGGAGTTAAAACAACACCTAAGTGGTATATTGAGTTAGGACTGATTGGTTTAAGACTGTTCTTGTCTCATTCTTTTTCATCTTTAGTGGCGGAAATCACTCCTTTCCTGTTGTCTGAACGGCTTTAAACATTTACCTTCCTTTTTGCACTGATAGGATTTGGTTGTTTATTGTCTTTTCCCATGGGAATGAAAGTAGATGTGATGTTCAACTCTGTTCCACATTCCCATGGACTGTGCAACAATAGGGGACACTAGAACACCTTCAGACATGCTGTTTACTATCATCACAGCGTCATGTATTTTCCAAGGCCTGGTGTTTGACATGAGAACCACAACGAAAAAAGGCAAAGCACTATATTTGCAAGGTTAGAAAAGAACAAAATAGTTCTAAGCTGAGAAAAAAAACAGGGAAGTCAGACAAATTTTCTAAATCAGCCCAAAAATAATAATAATAATAATACTAAGGAGTGAGAATGTCTGAGTTACTGTTGTGAGAGAATTTTATCTTTTAAGGTCAAAGGGATTAAAAAAAATGATTTGTTGTTGTGAGAAGGAATTATTCAAACTCTCCTCAGGACAGATTAAGGTTCTAATGTACTTCCTGTCTTCATTATGTTTGGGTTTGCCTGCTGTTTTGGTGAATGAGGAGCTGGATCCTCCTCAAATAAGCTTCAACTATTGTACTATTATGTATTGTACTGTTAGTATACTGTTACGCCAGAGGTTTAATTTCACATCTATACAGAATTATGTCAGAATCACAAGAATCTTCAATGAATGAATTAAGAAAGATTTGAATCAGGGGTCTCTTTGCACTCTTTGCACTGACTTGCACATTACATATTCTTACTATATTTATTTTTATCTTATTCTATGTTGGCGCATGCTTATTATACTTTTTTATTTTTATTTTTGTTATACTAAATATATATATATATATATATATATTATTTTATATATTTATTTTTTTTAATAATTTCTTTTTTTTTTATTGATATACTATATGTTGAATGTTGCATCGTTACACCGAGACAAATTCCTAGTTTTATACTACATGTGTACTATACAAACAATGGCAATAAAACTATTTCTGATTCTGATTCTAATTAATTTTCGTTCAATGACCACATACAGCCACATTTGATTTCTAGTAAAATAATAGAATAGCATGTCAATAATAACTCCTTTTATTTAGTGTAAAATACCCCCAATTAAATAAATTATGAACGTATTTTCTTTTACAAACTCTACAAACAAAAAAGATGGGAATAACCAGAAAGAAAGAAAAAAAAATCCTTGTAAAAATAAATGTAATTTTAACAAGGATTGGCTTCAACGTGTGATTTTTATATGAAGAGGCAAAAAAATAGACATTTCAAGTTGTTCATATAGTACTTTTGACATTTTATTCGTACATTATAGTTTGTAAATGTTTCCATATGTTCATGTTATTTTCAAAAACTAAAACAATGATAAGATTTGAAGTTATTATTATTATCAGCATAATGTAAATTTTTTTTTCACATCAAACCCAGAAGAAAATTATTTATTTTAGGTTTTTATGTTATTTAACTCTAGATAATATCAGTCTGTTTGTGGAACCTGAACTAAAATCACTTCCGCAGCCTTGACTGTGGAATTATTGCACTTTGCAAATTTATCCCAGGGACCGTGTTGGAACCTTTTGGCGGGCATCATTTGGCCCCCGGGCCGCATGTTTGAGACCTCTGACTTAAAAGAAGATCTATGTATGGATGTTTGGACATAGGTATATAGGGAAACTTCAAACTCAAACAATAAATATCAGATTGAAATGATTGGAACATAAATGTTTGATGCAGACGTATGTAACTCCAGCTTTTCTACACAAGGATGATGAGAATATTCCTGATTTTTATTCCTGTATATGGGAATGTGAACACGACATTTCTTTCTGGGAAAGGGTGAAGGATATGATCAATAAAATAACAGTCTAACGTTATCAGCAAAAACATTTGTTCTGCTTTTATACTTTCTAGAAATGTCATTGAGAAGAAGGGAGTTTATTTTAATGGACATGTGTTGTTTTTTTTTTGTAAATGAAGCGTGTAGTTGTTTTATCCTGGAAAAAATTCAAGCACCGAATGAAAACGACTGGTTGAAAGAAATGGTGACTAACATGTTCATGGAGAAAATAACTTCTATAGTGAAAGGTAAGTGCAGCAAATTTGAGGAGATATGGATGGAGGTAATGAGACGTCAGATGTGAGGAATACTGGAACCAATTGAGAAGCTTTTTATTTTTCTATTTATTCTTTCTGTTATATTATATGTCAGGGTTCTAGAAAGAATCACCAAATTATATTTTACTTTTTTTTTTAGATCATTATGAGAAACATCAAACCTCAAATAAAAAGATTTGATTAGATTTATTTGATTCTCAAAACCATGTCACTTTGTATTGGAAATGAAAAAGTAAAAGTTTATTATATTTATGGAATATATATGAAAATATGAAAGTTACAGAACGCGGAAGTCAAACCCTCCAGAATTACACGATATTGCAATTTACAACTTTCGCACAAATTCAGCCAAACCCTGTGAATTCAACACGATGTTGCAATTTTAACCAATCACTGCGACTTTCCCACAAAATCTAACCAATCATTTGCGACGTTTTGAATCTTTTCCTGTTTACAACATGTGCGCGGCCAGCAGTTCACACTAAAATGATGCACTAGTACCAACAGGTGCATTTGGAACAGTACTTTTTTGCTGCATTTTTATCATCCAGGTAATATTTTATTTGACATATTTGAAAGTTTGTTTTAATATCTCAGTGTCTTTGTTCTATTTTTGTCAGAAACTCTTTCTACTAAACAGTATTAGTAATGTTTTGGGTTTTTTTTGACTGGCTGAGACATTTATATTAGGTTTTACAACTTCATGTAGTGAGGTCATATGAACTTTAACCTTTGAACCAACAGGTTCATTTGGAAAAATCTATATTTAGTTGTATTTTTGTAATCCTCATAATCATTTATTTTCCATCTTTAGTTTTCAGGACCATATCACAATGACTTTGAATTATTTTTCCTGTAACTAAATATTTTATATATTACTTAATTGTGATTACAAAAAAGGAAAATATCGCAACTTTCACTTCCTCCCACAACAAAAGCCTAAAAAGCAACTTTCATTGCAATTTTTCAGAGAAGCTCATGCAACATCAGACATTTTAGGACGAAACAATCTCAAAAAAGACGTGAGAAATCCTGGAGGGACTGGGTAGTGGACACACTGACCCACCAAATAATTAGTTTTCATCAGAAACAACCACAGGCACTTTTTATTTCTTCTACAGACACTTCTGTCAGAATGGACAGAGCGGACATAAAAAAATACTAATTAAAACTTGAATAAATTAAATTGTTGACCTAGGATGAAAATATGGCTGTTTTTAAGACATTAAGTTTCTGAATTTTAGACTTTTTAAGACTTTTTAAGACCCTGCGGGAACCCTGATATATCATTGTATCAATGTTAAAACTTAATTAAAAATATTTGTGGGGGGAAAAAGTTTATAAAATGCAAAAATGACACTAAATATATAAATCAATACAGATCAATTTAATCTTAATTGGGTCAGATCAGTAAAATACTCTTATAATAACGTATAAAAACTCACAACTCTAAATATTTCTCTTTGTAAAATGTGTCATTTTATTGTATTGACACTAAAATGAACATTTCACAAAAAATACAAGTAACCCAAACAAATATGAACATTTTTAAAATGTCTGAAGGGAAAGTTGACTAATATTCTGCCTGTTATTACCGTACTTTCTGAACTATAAGGAGCACTGTCAATGAATGGGTTATTTCCAAGTTTTTTTTTCATATATAAGACTGGACTGTAAAGCACATAAAGCAAGAAAGTTTAAATTATGAGACAAAATGTCTAAATTTATGAGGTAAAAAGGGAAAATCCCACGTCACTAAGCACAACCAGAATTAATCCATATATGAGGCGCACTGTGTGTTTTTTTTTTAAGTGCACTTTCTAATAGGTAAAATATGGTAAATATTTTATGTATATTTTGTTATCTGTAAATTGTAATTTACATATTGTTAAAACCTCACATAGTTTTCTTCATAAAAGTCAGTTTGTTCATATTATTCATATTGTTTTAAAGGACGTAAACATTTTCATGACATAACTTTACTTTTTTTCCACCCCAAAACAAAGTGGAAAGTTTGGAGTTGACATTATTTTTTTTTATATTATTATTTCTCTGCAGATCAAATGTGGCTTAAAGTGGCCTCTGAACTGAGCTGATTTTGACACCGTGGGTTAAGGTGTTAGTTGGACATTGGTTGTACTGGCTGTTTATCATAAACACAGCCTAGCCCAGAGAGGTCCATCTGCTTTGATTTTATTTAGTGATTCCCCCCAGGGGCCCTGAGCAGGAGCGAGAATAACAATACTTGAGCCCATCTGTTCCTGTAGAAGCAGCCCCGGCTAAATTACCACACGCTACGAGCGACTGGCATATGCTGTGGCATAAAGCTACAAGAGGGCATTGTGTGCCAGCTGTTCTGTTGACAAATACTTATCAGGCACTTCTGAAGTCAGCTTGCTAAGCTGGTTTCAAGTTTGACTAAAAACTAAACGGAGTAAGATGTGGAATAAGGTTCCTGTGGGGGAGACGCATGTTTAATACAAGCTGATTTATCTGAGGTATCGTTTTGTCAGTCTGTGGAAGTGGGTCAGTGGATGGACTGGAGACGTAATCTGCACATATAGGCCAGATAAAGACATGCAAAACACAATGTACTTGATCATTCTTATCCTCCTAGAAACATAACAAGCTGTGATCATATTGTTGTTTTATATTTAAATCCAGGATGATCAGAATAATCCTATCAGGGAAGATGCTGATCTTCCTACAGTTTGAATTAAAAACAGGGAAATATTATCGTTAGAAAAATACAGAAGAACTCAGACAGCGCAGACTCCGCCAAGGAAGATCAGCCCCCCGCCACACACACACACACACACACATACACACACACACACACACACACACACCCTTAACTGATCACCACCAAACTTTTATCACATTTCCAGACATTTTCAGCCAAATCCATCCATAACTTTTTCCAGTTCTGTTAAATATAAAACAAACAAAAAAACAAATAGATAAACAAAGAGAATAAAGAAACAGATAAACAAAAAAAACTAAAGCATAAACAAACAAACAAAAATAACCATCTTAAACATCATAACGCTGCCCACTTATTTATTGATTTCTGTACAAACATTGCATTTTTGCAGCTTTAGTTTTATTCTAGTCTTTCTATTTTTAACCTCATTTATTATTTATTTCTGTGTATGTGACAATAAACCTGTTGAATCTTGAATCATCCAAATGTTGCAGCTTCACTTTCTGCTCATACACTTCATATTAGCACAACATTAGAAAAAACTGACATTGCAATTTTGTTTTAACCCCGCGATATATTGTATATTATGATATAAACAAACACTCAGCAGTAAATAACAGCCGACACTAATGGATTAGTGGTCAACACAGAACATACGCTTCAGTGTCATCCTTCTTGTAGCTGAAATAATTAAATAAAATTAATAAGAAAAATTTTAATAAATAAATAAATCATTTAAAAAGAATTTAAAAAAATAAATTATATATAATCTCCCAACATCGTCGCGTTAAAATTCTGTCTCCAGCAGTAGCCAGAATGACGTTGGAAAACACAGGTTTTACTGTTGACGACGCCCACTCTAGTTTGAAATGGTTTGTTCGGCAGCATTTTAGGTTCATGACAGAAATTATAAATGACAAGAGAGTGAGTGATAAGACACTGACAATATACAGACACTATGAAAACAATGGTGTAGAGCGGCTAATACGAACACAATGCAGAGACATTTCCAGCAGCACCACAGCTCAGTACTCACTCACCTTTGACCTTTAACCCTAACTACAGCTCAGTACTCACTAACATTTGACCTTTAACCCTAACTACAGCTCAGTACTCACTAACCTTTAACCCTAACCACAGCTCAGTACTCACTAACATTTGACCTTTAACCCTAACTACAGCTCAGTACTCACTAACCTTTGACCCTAACCACGGCTCAGTACTCACTCACTTTTGACCTTTAACCCTAACCACAGCTCAGTACTCACTAACCTTTGACCCTAACCACGGCTCAGTACTCACTAACCTTTGACCTTTAACCCTAACCACAGCTCAGTACTCACTAACATTTGACCTTTAACCCTAACTACAGCTCAGTACTCACTAACCTTTAACCCTAACCACAGCTCAGTACTCACTAACATTTGACCTTTAACCCTAACTACAGCTCAGTACTCACTAACCTTTGACCCTAACCACGGCTCAGTACTCACTCACTTTTGACCTTTAACCCTAACCACAGCTCAGTACTCACTAACCTTTGACCCTAACCACGGCTCAGTACTCACTAACCTTTGACCTTTAACCCTAACCACAGCTCAGTACTCACTAACATTTGACCTTTAACCCTAACTACAGCTCAGTACTCACTAACCTTTGACCCTAACCACGGCTCAGTACTCACTCACTTTTGACCTTTAACCCTAACCACAGCTCAGTACTCACTAACCTTTGACCTTTAACCCTAACCACAGCTCAGTACTCACTAACCTTTGACCTTTAACCCTAACCACAGCTCAGTACTCACTCACCTTTGACCTTTAACCCTAACCACAGCTCAGTACTCACTCACCTTTGACCTTTAACCCTAACCACAGCTCAGTACTCACTAACATTTGACCTTTAACCCTAACTACAGCTCAGTACTCACTAACCTTTGACCCTAACCACGGCTCAGTACTCACTCACTTTTGACCTTTAACCCTAACCACAGCTCAGTACTCACTAACCTTTGACCTTTAACCCTAACCACAGCTCGGTACTCACTAACCTTTGACCTTTAACCCTAACCACAGCTCAGTACTCACTCACCTTTGACCTTTAACCCTAACCACAGCTCAGTACTCACTAACCTTTGACCTTTAACCCTAACCACAGCTCAGTACTCACTCACCTTTGACCTTTAACCCTAACCACAGCTCAGTACTCACTCACCTTTGACCTTTAACCCTAACCACACAACCCAAACAACAACTGCTGCCAAGAAAACAAACAAACCACACAATGATGACAAACACATTCACAGCTCAACTTCCACAGTCAAGAGCCAGATTTGATTTTGAAAAAAGGAAAAATATATAATTGTATTTATTTTATTTGAACTTTTATAACATTTTATTTTAGTTTTAATTTGTAGAGGAAGTTAACACTTATAGAGTTATAAAGTCCATGTGCAACTCAGTTAAATAAAAGTCTGTTCATTCATATAATTTATAATTTAGTTTTATTAAAATCTTGTTTTGTCTTGATCTTGTGAGTGTCGCATCACACCCCTAATAAATAAATATATATATAACAAATAAAATAAAAAAGGACCTGTGACGTGACTATTGCACACACGTATATTGTGATGTTGATGCTCAAACAATATATTGTGCAGCTCTAAGTGTGTGTAATAACATGTACTACTGTGCAAAAGTTATATTTAAGTTATTTTTTGTTTATTTGATTCATTTGAAGTGTTAATTAAGTTGATAAAGTGAGGTCTCTATAGAAGTATATTAAGCTTTTGGCCTCTCTTGCACCGTTGTATTTGTTGTATTTATACTTATATGTATTTGTCATCTTTTAAAGTGTAAACTAAACTAAACTAAACTAAACAGGTATCAGTAGGTTTGTCAGTTTCTTAAAGCTCTAAATTCTTTCAAATCCAGATATATAGTAAGTACATAGAGCAGTAAAAGTACATGTTTTAGAGGAAAAAAACCAAACGCATCTTGTATAAAGTGAATCAGGAGCCTTTAGTGTGACCTCCCTTTGCACTTAACCATCTGAGACTTACTGCTTTCATTTTCTCATGTTTTGTATCAGGTTTCATTCAACACACGTCAGATGTTTCTATTTGTGCTGCTTCATGTCATGGGGTCAGAGGTCACACTAAATAACCTTTAGAGCCCATTTAGTTGACTTTTCTTTGCGTCTTTAGGTTGTGCTCATACACTCCCTGTAGCAGAGGTGGTTAAAGTACTCACATTCTGTACTTATGTAGAAGTACAGCTACTGGGGTTAAATAATACTCTGGTAAAAGTAGAAGTACTCCTTCTGAATTGTAATAAAGTAAAAAAAAAAGTAAAACTGTAATTTTTGTCATGAATGAAATAATACTTATTTAACCAGGCAAAAACATAAAGGTTTTAAAAGGATCTAAAAAAAATAAAGCCTTTAAAAATGAGTTAGTGTTTGATCAGTACTGAGTTATGGTGGTGGTGTGTGAGATTTGAAAAAATCTGAATCATGAAATAAAAGTCATAAATATAAGATTAGAAATGCATAATTATTAGATAACTATTCAAAATTGAGATAAAAAGTCAAAATTATCAAACCAAAGTCCTTATATAAAGTCACAGTATTTCTCCTCCACTGATTTTTAACCTCTGAAGGGACTTATTTTTGTACAGTTACATCTGTTTAGTTTGAAAAAGTAATGCGTATGAAGTACAGATATTAAAATAAATGTAAGGTTTATAAAGTACAGATATTTATATAAAAGTAAGGAGTATAAAGTACAGATATTAATATAAATGTAAAGAGTATAAAGTACATATATTAATATAAAAGTAGGGAGTATAAAGTACAGATAAAGTACAGCCCTTCCTGTTGTTATATCTAAAGAATAAAGAACATGGTATAAATCCACACGATCAATTCAACTTTCATTTCAAACTTTTCTCTGACATAAGCTTCAAATTTAGGACTTTTGAACCACAGAAACAAATGGTAAAGTGAGTAAATGTACACGAACCTGGGATAAGAATGTTTGTTTAACAGACCCTTCGCTCCACAGTGAACAGAAACTTATTGAAAGACATTTAGACATGTTCCAGAACCTACTCTGTAAATGTACCAGTGTACAAAAATATAAGTGGCAGTTATTTCAACAAACTTCAGTAAAATTTAACAAAAGCACTCTCGCTCTCATTTGTAATTTCTTAAATATATTTTACATACCAAGTGTGTTCATGATTATTCCTCCAGTGTTTCTTTTCCCCACTCATGTCTCAGTAGTATCTACATAAGGAACCATAGACAACAGGATCTGCAGTGACCTCTGACCTCCTCCCTCACCCCTCACCTGTCTGATGGATGGACCTGCCCCCACCCCTAATAAACTGTTCTGCTGTCATTTATAGTTTATTTATTATTTATGTATAGTATCATATAAAAATACTATACCTTGATATATACTGTATACCAGCAGTGGCTCAAATTATACCAGGATATACATTTTTGGACGTAGCGCCCATTCCTAGTTTGGACAGAAATGGTTCTAAGTCAATACATATAAAAGTGGTGGAGGTCGACGCTCTCCAAGTACTCCTCTAGCTTAGTTATTTTTAGTTTTTAACCAATAAACACAAACATGATTCTCATTTGTTTGCATTTGTCTGAAGGAGCCACGTTTTTGAAATGTAAAAATGATTTATTTTTTTGCAAATACTTTGAGGTAATATTTGAGATTGTGTAAAAGTTTCTAAACACTTTTCCACTACTGTATGGAGCTACTAATTTCAATATGTATTACAATCCATGAAGTGGTTTTAGGTTCATATTTATTGAACTGCTCATGGTGGTTGATGTTCTCTAACATCATATAAGTAGAACATTCAAAGTTCCATTTATTTGAATTGTTACTGATGATAAAATTCCTCTCCCAGCTTAGAAAATTATTAGACAACCCTCACTTATACAAGAGCTGGACGATATAAGAAAAAAACTGACATTGTGATTTTTTAAAACCCTGCGATATATATTGCAATATGAAAAAAAAACCAAAAAAACTCATTATCATCAAACAGATTAGTGGTCGACACGTTTCAGTGTCATCCTTCTGTAGCTGAAATATATTAAATAAAATTAATAATTAAAAATAAATACAAAGGAAAAAAGTAAATGAAATAAAGACAAAAAAGTAATTAAATTAAAAAAATATATAAAAAATGTGAAAAATAAAATACACAGCTTACCTTTGAGAATCATCCTTTTTGTCACCAAAATAATTAAATGTTTAATAATTACAAAATACATACAATTTAAATGAATAAATAAACAAATAAAAAAGAATAAAAATATTTATTTTTAAAATAATTTTTTTTTAATTATAAAAAATAAAAAATAATAATAGGACCTGTGATGTGACTGTTGTGCACAAGTACATGTGGATATCGATGCTCAAACCAAACATCACGCAGCTGTAACGTTCACCTAATTCTGAGAATAAAACATGGGATCTGCGCTTCCATCGTCCTGCAGCACTTTTCTAATGTACTCAAAACATTGAGCGTCGCCTTCAAAATGGGCTTTATTTAGTTAACATTTACAGGAACACCACTGACATTAATTTCCACCCGTTACATATGTCTATACTGTACAGATGCAACAGAAAATTTAAATGCCATCCTCTGTTCTGAGGTTTCTGTGGTAGAGACCGTGTCCCAGTCAGTGACCAGCTCCAACAGTCCAGACAGTTCACACAGGAAGGTCACATGACCCCAAACCCCTGGGACGGCAGAGGCTACCGCAACGCAAAATTAAAACAGTCAGCTGGAACGTTCGAAAATGTTCTTGTGCATAAATGTTATACTTAATCAATGATTAAGTTTAGGAAAAATATAATGCCGATTCCATCATCTGCAGGTTTTTTTTTTTTTGTTTTTTTTTTACTGATTTTGTTTCATATATATATATAAAAAGACACCTATTTCTTGATCCAAAGTATGATTGGTATACTTCAGGTATTCTTTAAAACTGGAATACGATAGAATTAAGGATCAAGTTATTTTTAATTAATTTATTTTTTCTTTAAATACATATACAGTATATAGCGCCCCAAGGTTACCAGCCTTGTGCCTCTTCATGTCCCATCATTTGTTTCCCTACACTGTTCAATGTGTCACTATTAACATTCAGTAGTTGCTATGGAAACAGCGTAAACTACAATAACTCACTTCAGTATACAGTGAAAGAGGACAAGGGAGTACCCAAACCAGGATCATTGACCCTGGGTCGATTTCTTAAAAAGGGACTTAAATTTTATAATAGGGTCAGAATATAATAATAAATAGTATTTATTCAAATGTTTGTTGCTGACGTGTGGCTGGAAACATTTCATGACATATCTTTACTAAAAAGGCGGCGAGACCCCGATATTTGATCTGCTTCGCCTTCGTCAAAAGGAACTCGCATCCACCTTGAGGCAGAGAAAAGGCTTTGTAAACATAAAATATAATTTAGATTTAGTCATCAACACACTTAAAAACAGAACACTTACATGTTCCTCACAAATTCTTCACATCACACTCTTACTTTAAAGAAAAAAATCAAAATAAAAAAAAAGCCAAACTTTTCCAGTATTTCACCTCATTGGCCTTACGAATGCATGGAGTGCTCCATCAGGCAGCTTTTACAATAGCAGCCATTGTACAAGTCTCCCTTCATGCATTTATCTGGCATCTACTCTGCATCGCCAATGCAGACCGTTCTTTACAGCTACAGAAGAGAAGCAAATTTGTATTCTGCGAGACAAAACTCTGATGTCTCCCAACCAACAAATTAGCACTTGCTGTGACTTCCAATTGGAGGAAAAAAAAAAAAAAAAAAGCCAAAGCTAAATGTTTCCTGATAGGTCCACTTGGGGGAATAGAGCAAAAAGTGCAGCATTGGTTTGAGCAACATATGCAGTAGAATGTGAGACTTTTACAATGGCTACATCAGTTTCTGCAAAAAAACCCAAAAACATATAGTGTAATGACATTTACACAGCGTAATGATGGGGAAATATGCACAGAGCAGAATCCTCTGGTCTGTGTGTAACTGCACAGTAGGTTTGACGTCTATTCTGTTGATGTTACTCTACCTGGAGAAATCTATCTATGCTACTAATAGATTTTACACAGAGGTTTTTAGAACAGTACACACGGGCTGGATGAGATTTGAGCACTGCATTACTACCTTAATGTGGCGTTATGGAAAGCTCCTGTCCTTATGTCAGTGAATAGCAGGACTCCTCTTTTCTTAAGGTAAATGAGGTGGCCGAGCTCCTCCCACTAAAGCTCATCTTCTTGTTTTCGTTGCAGATTTTCTTTTTGGTCAGCCCAGACTGACAAAAAAAATATATATATATATATATATATATATATATATATCTGCCCTCCTGCCCGTCGTCTCCACGGTCCTCCCTTGAAAAAAAGGGGGAGGGAATCTTCATAAGGCCTACCTTTGCTTCATCATCCACCACAAACACTCATGTGTGAGACACAGGGAAGCTACATAGGACTACATGAAGAACACAACACTTCAACTAATGCACAGTGCAAATAGGCTTCACCCCCGCCCCCCTCCTCCTCCCCACCCCCCTACCCCCCTTCCCTTCCACTTCTCTGACCCTCCAGAGACAAGACAGGCGTTGAAGAGTGGCGGGGTGGAAGGGGTTAACGCTGGACAGCACCCCCCCCCCCACTGGCAGGCAAGCCTTTCTTCCTTTTTAGTTTATTTTTCATTTTTGGTCTTTCTGGGAATCTCTGGTCCTGGGGGAAGGGTGGTTGTTGTGGCTGAGGGGGGGGGATTCTACTTGTACAGGCTCATGGTGGGGCTCTGGTACATGCACATGTAGGCGTCACACAGCAGACGTCGCGCCTGGCCTTGGATGCTCTTGGGGTCCAGGGTGTGAAGCTCCTCTGGGGTCATTTTCAGGTACGCTTCAACTTCTGGACACGGAGACACCTGGGGGATGTTGAAACCATTTTGCCCTCCTGTAGAACATAAAAATCATTGGAAAGAATAAAATGCATTGTGAATAGTATTATAATAATGAGTAAATAATCACTAATTAGAGGATTAAACTCATTAAATGTGACAGTGAACATGAGTAGAATAAAAAAATTATCAACTTAATGTAAGTAAAATATGTCAATTCATTCTAATCAGAATGTCAGGGATTTAAAAAATGGTTACAACTAAATATATAGATGTGGGGAGGTTCATATTTGGAAATTACATTTATTATGTACAGCTCATTTGTGGACAATGTGGGTCAGGGGGAAAAAAAAGTCTGCGTTTTTTCCTCAGTTTAAAACAGTTGTTGGAAAAGTAAAGTAATCAAATACAACATTTTCTTTACTTTGATTAAGTAATTGAAACAGTTACAAACTACTTCCTTACTTTTTACACCTTCAATTAACTAGTAACTAGTACTAGTACCTATGTAATAAAATACAATAAAACTAAACTCAGTAGTGGTTAGTTATAGACACTGTACATTGCTCACTTTAAATTGTTTTATTTATGACTACAATAGTGATTTATAGAATAAAAAGTTATTGTTTAGTTTATGGTGATTGTGTCACAGTTAAAAAAAAATAAAGAACAACCAACCAACCAAGGAAGAAAACAAACAGATAAATAAATAAATAAATAAATGACATAGTAGTCAGATTTGTCATATAATTCTATAACGCATTTAAAAGGGAGTGGGAGGAAGTAAAACTGATCAAATCCCACCACTTTACAACAAAACTGACAACATTATGTTACAATGAAAGATGCTAAAATGTAAAGAAGAACTAAACAATATGAACTGACTAGTGGTGAAAGAGAAGAGGAGGGTGTGAGGGGGAAAATGATCATTACTGTGATAATGAGAAATATAGGATAATCATACTAATAATAACATCAATAACTTGAACTTTATTAATGAGTTAATATATATTCTTCTCTGTACAGGATAAGAACAACCAAAGCATCAAAAAGCTGCAACACCAACCATCGCGGTCTGCCATGCTGTCGAAGAAGAGCCAGGCAGAATCTGCGCTGCCATACTTAACGAAGGCCACGTAGTGACTGGTTTCAATGCACAGCACAGCGAACAGCTCCATCCTCTGGCGGGGAAAATTCCCCTGACGCCCTGTTCCGTCTTGTAGCTCCTTGGGAACAGAAAGTTTACCGTGTCGATGCGTTTTCCTCTTTGGGTGGAGGTGAACCTTGAAAGAGACATTAAAGTACCACAATGCATCACTCCAGCAGTTAACCCTTTAATGCATACTGGTCATAGTTGTATATATATATAGTTGTATATAGTTGTTCTCTTGTATATTCATAGGTTTTGTTGTTTTATTTTCATATCATTACTGTAACTGGTCTGTTCTTAATACCTGATCTGCACCAACATCAATTGCTTGTTGTTATTAGACTGTAATTAACAGTCTCTTCTTAAACTAAAACTACATTAAATATGTTTTACATCATAGTATTCTGATATTGTGTTTTAAATACACATTTCTTTGCTTCAAAGCTTAAACACATGTTTTCCAGCTGAGTGGACTGAGTGGATTTTTGTAACTCCATTAAAAAGATTTAAATCACAATGTTTTTTTTTTTTTATTCCTAATGAGGAAAAAAATCTTGACTAAGGTTCATATAATTCATGCATCAAAGGGTTAATTTACTCATCATATAGATGTCAGTTAAAGCTCGAATTAAAGTTGAGGGTTATTATATCAAAAACAAATAAAACTGAGGAAAAACTGATTTTTTTCCCTGCAAAATATACTGTATCATTAACTGAACATAAAATATGTGTCTCCATCTACTGTCGTTTTTTAAACTCCATGACTTTACTCCATAAAAAATAGGTTCATTAAAAAGATTTCAATTGCATTGCTTTTTTCAGGCCTAAAGATGAATAAAAAATACATAGGAAAAAAAAATCTTGACTAAGGTTCATATAATTCATGCATCAAATGGTTAAAATGTCACAGAAAAATTAAATGAATCCAAAAGACATGGTGTTATTACACTGCAAATCAAGTACTGACATGAAACATCTGCAATAATATCCATTTTTCTATTTCTAATGTCAGCTAAAGCCACACTTGTGAATCATAACTTCTCATCTGCACTGACACACAATGATTCCTTAGGATTTGCTGCCACCAAATGGACGCTCGTGACAACTGGATGACAGTCAAACTGCCGCTCCAACACTGCCCCCTGTTGTTTACCTGTGTATTGCACTTTTCACAAAACTGTTTAATCTTGCCAGCTGTGATATCTCCGTCCTCGTAACAATCTCGGCACTCGTACAAAGCCAGGCCTCCGCAAATTCGACATTCCCTCGGAGCTGGAAAACAGACCGTGCACAATTATTCTGGCCGACGCACTGTAACATCAGCAAAGTACTGCATAAACTTAAAAGCCTGTTTGAGAGGAAGAGAAGGGGAGGCTTCTTTTATCTGAGCTGAACTGCAGTGACAACTCAGTGGAATTTCATTATCAAATGCCACTGAGCTTTGAATCCCTATTGATCTGCAGGAACACTTAACACAGTGGAACAAAATAATGGATACAACTCACTGTCTTCAAGAAGGTCTGTGATGTCTAACTCTAGTGAGGGAAAAATCTTGTTGAACATTTTGAAGTCCTTGCCAAAGCGGGGCATCTGGATGATAAGGCAGGAGGGAGCCTGAGGGGCGGTAAAAACAACACAAAGAAGAAGGTTATTTACTAAAACACACTGTAATGGTAGATTTGTGGGCACACTGTAACAGACACCTGGGTCCTATGGCTGCTGTTCCCTAGAGCCCTGACTGTACAAGATGTCGACAGGATGGGTAAAAAAAAAATAAAATAAATAAAAATATCAAATTAGAGTTAGTTTATTGTAATATCGTGCAGCCCTAGTGTCACCTGTATATCCTGACACTGCAATTTTTTTTTTAAAACCCTGCGATAAATACAAAATAAATACTCAGGAGTATATAACAGCTGTGTGACACTGACACAAACGGTCAAACAGAACTTGTGACCAAATCCACTGGGTCAAAAATATACATACAGCAAAGCCAATATTTGGTCACATGTCCCTTGGCCATGCTTTGGGTATTTATCCACAAGCTTCTGACTGAATCTTTGACCACTTGACGGAATCAATGCAGTTCACCAAACTTAATAATTATTCATGCTGTATGTATATTTTTGACCCAGCAGATATGGTCACATTTTTAGTAGATCCATAACAAATTAATAAAAGAACCAAACTACAGAAAAATAAGAGTTGTAGGAATTATTGGAAACTCACGACAGTCATAACATTATGTTCTTTACTAGTGTATGTAAACTTTTGACCATGACGCTATGCTCAAACAATATATTGTGCAGCTCGAATTTACATTAAACTCACAGGGGAAAAAAAAGTCATCATTAATCTTAAAATTCACCTCTGCAAACTTAAGGTCGCTGTTAATGAAAGACCACTCTAGTAGCTGCTGGATGGTAGGAACTCCCACTTTGTCCTTTTTGTCCATGAAGATCTGGTAAAAGTAACAGTCCTGAACTTTCTGCCCCGCTGACCTAAAAAAGAAACAAAAACAACTAAATGTTTACATCATATATGGAGTTTTAATGTCTAATAAATTCAATAAAATATTAATACAGTGGTACCTCTACTTACGAAAGACCCAGCTAACGAATAAAACATGTAACAAAAAACCTTTACTTCAAATTTTCGTCTCTGAATACGAAAGAAAATTCTATTTATGAAAGTGAAACTGAAACCTCTGAGACATAAATACTATGTACATTACTGTACGTAACTATGTAGTGTACGTAAATACATCACGTACCTACTGTACATATCATCCCATTGGCTATGAGGGAGCTACCCATGATGCTTTTGGTTACCCTTTGACCCTCATTCATCACAGAGTTCTAACCATACACGTGTAAAGGACAAAGCCACCGCTGCCACGCGAGTCCCTGTGTGTCCCCACGAGCACGTCCACTGCACCACCAACAGAAGTGAAACAGGAGACGACAAAAAAAAAGGAAGAGGCAGCCACGAACACGAACAAAAGACATGCCGGTGAAAACCCACAAACCTGTGGAAAAAAAAAACACCCCCCGAAAAAAATGTCCTGGAGTCATGCCATCGCACCCCCCCCCCCCCCGACCAAACACACGTCCCGCGCATCCCAGGAAGATCACGAAAAACCATCAAAGGAAATTGTCCCTGGATTTACACCCTGGTCTGTCAACAAACACCACTGAAGGTGAAAGTGACAAACACAATGGTATGACCCACATGTCTGGTATGAAAATGTCTGGTATGAAAATGACCCACGTGTCTAGTATGAAAATGTCCCACATGTCTGGTATGAAAATGACCCACATGTCTGGTATGAAAATGTCTGGTATGAAAATGACCCACGTGTCTAGTATGAAAATGACCCACATGTCTGGTATGAAAATGTCTGGTATGAAAATGACCCACGTGTCTAGTATGAAAATGTCCCACATGTCTGGTATGAAAATGACCCACATGTCTGGTATGAAAATGACCCACATGTCTGGTATGAAAATGACCCACATGTCTGGTATGAAAATGACCCACATGTCTAGTATGAAAATGACCCACATGTCTGGTATGAAAATGACCCACATGTCTAGTATGAAAATGACCCACATGTCTGGTATGAAAATGTCCCACATGTCTGGTATGAAAATGACCCACATGTCTAGTATGAAAATGACCCACGTGTCTGGTATGAAAATGACCCACATGTCTGGTATAAAATGACCCACATGTCTGGTAGAAAAATGACCCACGTGTCTGGTAGAAAAATGACCCACATGTCTGGTAGAAAAATGACCCATGTGTCTGGTATGAAAATTACCCACATGTCTGGTATGAAAATGACCCACATGTCTAGTATGAAAATGGCCCACATGTCTGGTATGAAAATGACCCACATGTTCAGTCAGTGAAGACACATTTACCCACTGACACCAAAACATTACATCTAAAACCTAAATCTACATTTTCTTTTAACACATTTTATACAAATATATATAATTTTATTATTTTTAAAGGGTTTAGGGGGTAGTATTTGGGGCCTTAGAACCAATCAGGCCTTTTACATGTAAAATGTGACTATGAAAAACTAACGAAAACACTTCTGGAACTAATTAATTTCATAGGTAGAGGTACTACTGTACTTTCTTTTAAAGTACTTTTGTATTATACACTGTACAATGAAATGTGTCCTCTGCATTTAACCCATTCATTCTTTGATACCACTGGGGCACCTGTAAGGAGCAGTGGGCACCCATGGGTGGCGCCCTGGGACCCATCTCCAGCTGTAGAACCAGACTAAAGATCAGAATCACCTGGCTGGAGGATTTTAGCCTAACAAAAATGTTTTTGGGTGATGGGGGAAACCAGAGCACCCGGTGGAAACGGGGAGAGAGAAACATTTAAACTCCACACAGAAAGGTCCGCACGGTCCAGGAATCGAACCCGGGTCTTCTGCTGTGAGACAAGAGCGCTAACCGCTTAGCCACCGTGCCGCCCTATAATGTACTGCACAATATAGCACAGGATACTGATGAGGCATGCAAGTCTCTGGTATGAATATAAATGGAAGTTTCATTAAATGACCAAACTAATCTATAGTTAAACCACTTCATCCTCAGCATCTGTCGTTCACTCTCCTGCACTGAAACTGAAGCTTTACCCAAGTGTTCTCAGAGACTGGACCCTCAGAAAAGAACATTAAAATGTTGTGATTTAACAGCATTAGGTTTAGAATTACACAGGTATCTCATGTCACTTACATAGCACATGACTGTATAAAAATTAACTAGTTCAGGTTTAAATTTCATTAATTATCCAATTACTGGTCACAGACATACTAATGTAACACAATAGCTGTGTTTGAAACCACATATTACATACTATCCATACTATTCATATGTCGTACTGCCTACTCAGCGATCGGACAGTATGCAAAGTGTTTACACTGTAATAAACTACATGATAACCCACAATGCATTGCGCTCCAATCTGAGCAAAAATTGACATTGTGAAGCTGAGTTCACTTGAGCTCTAAACTCTTTAAATAGTTTATTGATTTTTTAAAAAACAATCAGGTGAAAAAGTGCCTCTTTAGATGCCGAATGTGGTGTTCATTTGTCTAAATACCACCTATTTACAATTTTGTTCAGAGGAATTCAGCAAAACCTTTAGTAACCGCAGTGAACAACACACTTCTGGTTATTTTCACAAAATAAAACAGCCCTTTTCTTTTCTTATACAAAAAAAAACACACTGATAAATCTGAGCTTTTACTTTATAAACTAGAAATTAATCTACATGTAAACTACTAACTTAACTCCATCATTTACACTGATCCCGTCCTGTTTACAGAATTTGGCCGGTCATCATCAGATCATGATTCTTTACCAGTGAGTGTTGTGTCGCCTAGGACCACGGTTCTCAAACTGGGGTCCGCGGACCCCTAGGGGGACGTGGCGCATGTCCAGGGGGTACACGAAATTATTCACGGTTTTGTTTTTGTTTTTTTGTTTGTTTTTTTGCTATTTTATTTTGAAATGCGGAAGTTTTATTTTGTAGCGAACAGGCGGAAGTAACAGCGCTGTTTGACGCCAGCTTGACTAAATTGAGACGGAGTGAGTCACAGGCTATTTTTAGCCACCCTGCAGCGAACATGGATCGATTTTTGTGTCCGCCAAGTTCCTCAAGAAGTGGTAAAAGAAATGACAATGAAAATGACAATGACAAAAACAAACGTCCTAACCCTAAAAAGAGAAAGTACATTGATAGTTATATTGAGTTTGGCTTCATTGAGAACAATGATGGGAGACCAAAATTCCACCAAAAATCTCTGTCTGTCTGTCACACACACACACACACACACACACACACACACACACACACACACGGTTTTGTGTGTCTTTTGTTCCCTTTATTATTTTAAAATTATTTAAAATTGTTGTTTCTGAAGTGCTCATTTATATTATAATACCTGAAAATGTCGCTGGTTTGCACAAAAGCACTATTAAAAAAGGTTATCATTGTTTCATAATAATCATTGTTGAAGTGGTTTTTTATCATTTTCAGTATCGTGAGGATGAGGGGGGACATGGAAAATTCCACCCCTCCAAGGGGGACCTGGGCCAAAAAAGTTTGAGAACCCCTGGCCTAGGAGACGGAGATCGGCCCGCCGTGTTTGCGACATCATGGTCTCTCTTACTGTAAATCAGACTTGTTGTCAGATGTAACTGACTGTGATTTATTGTATATTTCAAACACCACCTAGCATGAAAACTGGAGGGAAAATCTTTTCCAGCTTCATAAATGCACATCATAAAGCAAGAAAGTCATGTGAATGGAATAACTGAATTAAGCTGATTAAAATAAATGGCCACATAATCAACTACATGTAACAAATGTACACCGCATTCAGGAGGCTGTACGATTGGACATCACGTCATGTGTCGTTGCATCTTGGGTAATGTCAGTACGAGTAGGAAGCTCATGATGTATACTCAACATTTCTGCCGAATCTAGTTTGCATCCGGGAACTTCTCACATACTCAAAATGTCAGACTGTAGGTAAGTGTGCGGTTTGGAACACAGCCTAATGTATGCATCTGGAAAACATTCCAACTTTGGGAAAGGACCACTAAGTCTTACCTTAGTTTAAGCAGTGGATCCACCCTTAGTATATGATGGAAAAGGATATTAAGGAACTCCTCTGGATCTGAAGCAGAGCATATTATTAAGTGACTTTTTTAATGTAATAATGTGGAAAAAACTGTCAGCCAATCATTACTAAGAATGTTTCTGTTACATCATCCTAACCTTTTTCTTCAGATGTAAAGCCAGAGGCTGCCTCAACTTTCTCCAGGATCCTCCTTAGCTTCATCACTTTAGTGGCGCACACGTACCCATGACTACAGATCAAAGGCAAAAGAAGTCACGAACGTTAGAGCATGAATATTAATATTCTTCATGGCATAAAATCTAGTGCTTGACTTTGTGAAGCACTAAATGTTAAAATAAGTAAATGATCTGAATCTATATAACATTTGCGACCACAGAAACTTATAGAATCATGTTAAAATAAATAATGATATACTAAAACAGATAATACCGTTTTAACTGACAGTGTGCTTTTTTTTTTAACCCTGTGATATGAAAAAAATACTCAGGGGTATATAACAGCTGTGTGGTGTCGAAACAAACAGTCAAACAGATTAGTGATTGATGCAGAACATACGTTTCAGTGTCATCCTTCTTGTAGTTGAAATAATTAAATAAAATTAATAATAATAAATAAATAAAAATGTAAAATAAATAAATAAATGAATAAATAAAGAGAAAAAAAACACTAAATAAATAAATATATATATATATATATACACACGCATACACACACATACACACAAATAAACTTTAAAAAAAAAACCTGGACCTATGTTGTGACTATTGTGCAAACGTACATTGCGATGTCGATGTTCAAACAATATATTGTGCAGCTCTAATCTAAACATAGTTGAAGACACTCACATGCGTAAGGGATTGACTATCTCAGTGCGTAGCAGCTCTTGTGTCTCTCTGTAATACTCGACGTCAGTCTTTGAACGAGGTCTTAGCAGAACTGTGTCCAGTACAGAACTAAAGGAAAAAAGACTGCAGAGCACAACAACAGACAGGTTCATTTTAAATTCATTTATTTATTTTTCTGCTACATACTATATTTATCTACTTAAAAAGGTAGTAAGAGGATAGAACAACTTGTGTTGCATGCAACATCCAATCGTATATGAATTTTTGGTCAAATGGAAACTAATATTCAAACTGACAACACATATTAACCCTTTATAGAGCACTTATAGACATACTTTTAAATGATTGATTGATTGATTGATTTTATTTGACAATCTCATTTCTTAAATAAAAGCAAATACATGATCCAGTTAAAAATAAATAATAGTAATAAATAAATAAATAATAATAACATATACTTAATTTAAAAATGTATAAAAAAAACCCAGAGTCAAGATATTACAATAAAGCTTGAAGGCTTATTTCCATTGGATGGCAGCAGATATTAAAATGTCAAGAGTGGCACAGTGATACGACGACATACAAAACAAGTTTACACAGACAGCGTACACAAAAATGACAACATATTCAGACTAAAAGTGCCACATCTACACTGACTGATCTCTAATCCATGACTGAAGAATGTGAAAAACTTCAGGAATCTTGAAATTATTTTTACAGTCGTTAAGCTTGTTTAGTCATTCCAAACTTTCTCCCGACTCCTCTGTGAACTTTCTGGTGTCTTACTAGATCATCCTAAAGATTACATTGATTGGTTGTCGTACTGTCTTATTGCATACAGAGAGATTTGAATGACAACCTTTTAGCCCCGCCTCCCCTGTCTATGAAGTGTTCCTAGACATAAACATGTAATGAATAGGGATAGCGCGGCTCATCTTAGCGACTTATATATGTTTTTTCCTTCTTTATTATGTATTTTTTTGGCTGATGTGATTTATACTCTGGAGCAACTTCTAGTTTGGGAAATACAGTAAGTGTTAATGTATAGTGGTAAAGTACTGACCAAAACAGGGTTGAATCCAGGTAGCAGGAGTTGTAGTGGCCCTGGATGCCCTTCTTTTTGCCCACCATGACATCCAAACCATCGTTCTCTGTGCGTGGAGGTGTGTTTTCATGCACTACCTCGCTCAGGTAACCCCCAAACGCTGCATTAACATAGAGCACATAAATGGAAATACACACAGAGTGATAGTACTGTATAAGAGAAGTGTTTTATTTTGTCATTCTTTTGCTTGACTTACCGATGGAGTTGCAGCGCTCTATGGGGTTGGACGAGTGGTGCAAGGACGGGAAGCGGGAGTCGGGCCGGCAGCACTTGAGCTTGACGAACAGTGCTTTTTTTGGTGGGCAGGTGAAATAGCGTGTACCTTTGAAGGTTCCGTCAGTGCAGCCAGGACACTCCTCTTCCTAAAAGAAGAGGTTAAGAAAATATCAGTTTGTAGCTCACAGGGAGCCGGTGCACAGACCTGAGCACTGGTGTGATATGCTCTCTGGTCCTCATCAGCAGGTGGGCTGCAGAGTTTTACTGACAGAAATGTTTTCCTAACATATAAAAAAAGACACATGTGCATGAATATGACACAGACAACTTTCACTACAGTCATTTTAGCACCAACTGCTTAGAAAAATTCTAATAAGTTTTCCTCGTGTATTTCTTATTCTTAATATCATGTGCCTTTGAGCATACTTCAACTACAGGATAAATTTTATTCAATACTTCATTAAGATTTTCACACAAAATTTCCAGACTTTTCAAGGAATGGAAAAATGCATTTCCAAATTTCAGATTTTAAGACCTCCATGATCACCCTGTATATATAGTATTATCATAAAAAAGTTCAGGTCCACAGTTTAGTGCTGATAAGATAGGGTTTTTTTTTTTTCAGTTTCAAGAATTTAATTTTAGTGAAGTTCAATGAGGGAAGGAAGTGTCCACTTCAAGCTTTCAATTTCAGTTCCCTTTTCATAACAGACTTGTTGTACATGTTGCACCACACATGTAATGCTCTACCAGTTATCAATAGAAGTGAACAGGTGATGATAAAAAAATGACACATGGTTGAGCGATATCGCAAAAGAATATGGCGAAAACCAGTCTACCATCGGTACAATATTGAAGCAGAAGGATGCATTAAAAGCAGCGACTCCTTCCAAAGGCATCTGTGTGATATTGAAAAAGAGGTCAGAGGTCATCAATGAATGACGAGCTGGAGAGACTGATTTGGATAAAAGACAAAGAAAGTGGAGGAGATACAGCGACTGAGGTGATGGTTTCAGAAAAAACATCAACCATGTTCAGTGATCTGATGATGGAGGTGAGAATTTCTTTTACTTTTATTTTATACAAAATTAGTATTTTTTTTTTATCATTTTAAATGGTTTGAGGGGTAGTATTTAGTGCCTTAGAATTAATCAGGCCTTTTACATGTAATTTCTTAAGTAGAGATGGTAATAATAATAATAATAATAATAATAATAATAATAATAATAATAATAATAATAATAATAACAACTTTTTTGAACACTCAAAGATGCTTTACATAACAGACATATAAACAATGTATCAAAAAATAATGAAAGAAGCAAAAATAAATAAAACATACCACTGTATATGGCAGGATTAACAAAAATGCTTAAAAATGGTGATGTCAGTTTTTTTTTCTAATGTGGTGCAGCCCTAGTGTTTCTGATGTCTCACCAGTTCCAGTCCAGCCAAAGGCTCCAGGAGGCCAGGAGGCAGACCCACCCAGCGGATGACACCACACAGAGGGGGGTTCTCTTTCACCTCCACTAGAGAGCCCACCTCCAGGCCTGGCTGTCCGCGGGGTGGCGTAGGAGGGCGAGGCGAGGGAGGGGCGGCGGGTGACAAGGGCTCGGGCTGCTCTCCCATCACAGACTGAACAGACAGGGAGAGAGGCCCATGACTCATGCTGTCATTGGGCCCGGTCTTTCTGTTCAAGCTGAAGGGCAGGGAGTGGAACTTGTTGTCGCTGGACAATGAGGCAGAAGGCGGGGCCCTTGAAGGTGGGGAGGACTGGTTGAAGTCAGGGGGTGTGTCAGTAAGTGACTTGGCGGGGTCCTCCCCAACTGTACAAAAGAAAAGCACAGACACAAAGTTACGCTTCCATGTCACAGTGTGCGTTCACTTTGTAACACATCACGTACACGGCAAATTTCTGGAGTGAAAAATCTGGTAGTTAAAAGAAAATTAGTGAAAGTGTTGAACTTGTGGAGTTTATTTTTTAACTGTAACTTAGTGTGTGTTGAGGAACACTAACTGTCAGAGGGATATTTGACAGTTCATTCAGTGGGTGTTGAGTGTATTTTAACTCGTCTCCTGGAGTTCGTGTTTAATGACAGTGATGGTCACATGACCAGAAGAGCAATAGATTGTGCTTTTATCCTGTTAGCAACAACAAAGTTGATTTCTTTTTTAAATGGAGAAATGTCCATTAAAACATGTGTTGTATGGATAATGATGTTTATTGGCTGTTTTATGATCCTTTTTGTATTTTTTAAAACGGAACCATAAAGTGAAGGTAATCGGCCGAACAATGACTTTTCCTGTTATTTTCAAAATAAAACCATGAACTGGGCTTTTGCATCACACTAAGCTAACTTCCCAAGTCACAGGATGTTACCGACTGTATTAAACATGTTGAGTTACACTATTATGACGTTAAAGGGATAGTTCACTATTATATGGGTTCACCGTCATTATTCTGGTGCACCCACAGTCACTTACCCCCGACAGCGTCCTGTGAGCCCAGATCTGGTCCACTTTTGGTCAAAGTGAAAGTAGTTCCGGCAGATTTCCTGGAGTCAACAAAATAAAATGTGTTTCTTCTCAAAACAGTATGTGTTTGAATGAGTGATTTATTTGCATAACAAAACCACCACGGAACAAAACCTCACACCTCATAATTGCTTTGAACTATTTTCTCTCAACAGCGATCAATACGCTAGTGCCAGCTGTGCACCTGCACGTAGCAGTCGCAAACACTGGCCAACAGCTGTTAGCAGTGACGACCATTGATCGCTTTTGAGAGAAAGTAGCTCAAAGCAACTACGAGGTGAGTTTTTGTTCAGTGATGGTTTTGTTGTGCAAATAAATCACTCATTCTAACACATATTGTTTTGACAAGACACACGTTTGATTTTATTGACCCCAAGAAACCTGCCGGGACTACTTTCGCTCTCATCAAAACAGGACCAGAACTCAACTCACAGGACACTGTCGGGGGTAAGACACTGTGGGTGCACCAGAGTAAAGACACAGATTCATGTGAAAAAAATAGTGAACTACCCCTTTAAAGGTGGTTCAAATGTAAAATAAATATTGTGTTGCAATCAGTATATTATGCAGTAGTATTTTTCCATAATAATAAAAATAATATTTATAATAATAATGATAATATGAGTCTAAAAAATGATTGAATTAAATACATTTAGAGTGTTCCCCCAACACTGGATGTGAGTTAATATTGAAAATGGACTTGGTTTTAGTGTTACATTTACTCTATATCAGATTAGAACTTGAACACCAGAGGAGGAACATTTTAACTCAGGAAAAGGGGTTCAAGATCAACTAAAAAAAAAAAGTTAGTTTTACTCTCAGCCCTGGAGTATATGCGTTGGTCACACATGTACACTAAAATTGAGTTGTTTTTGAGTCACAGGAAGTTTATTCCAAAAGCCAAAATTTGCAGTGTAGTAAAGACTGTGTTTAGTGGTGCACAAATGTCGACTCTTAAATACCAACTGAGCATCAAACTGGAAATCTTGGTGCCTCTGACCTCGTCTGGTTGTAATGTCTAGTTTACAGTGTGGCCAGTGTACACAGAACCATAGGTCTTACATCACTGCAGTAATGTCAGGGTTTGAGCCACTGGAGGTCAGTAAACACAAGATTTTAAGCTGGTATGAAGCTGCCATTTTAACCCTTTAACTCCTGAGAGTTTAGCAGTTCCACAGAAAAAAAAAAAAAAAAGAACAAAATAAGCAACAAAATGAACAAAAACAGCCAAAGTAATCAATAAAAATGAACAAAACATGAATAAACCAACAAAAATAATAAGTAACATGAACAACGTGAGACACAAAAGGAACAAAATTGAAGAAAAATTTACATTTTCAAATAAAAAATTAAATGTAGAAAAATAAACAAAATAAGCAACAAAATGACAAAACAATTGTATGAAATAATTTGCAGAACAATTAAGTAAAAAAAAAAAAAGTAAACGAAAGAACATATATTGTAATTTGTTTCCAAGAGTTTTAGTTTTGGCTTTTTTGGGTTTTTTTTTCTAAATCAGTTTCTTTTTGACATCTGTTTATTTCCATAGTTCAATTCCATGAACAAAACTCAGTAAAAACACAGATTTAATATTGTTTTCATTTTTTTTAAACAATCCATTCAGAACACATGAGCTCTGATGCATCAGGAGTTAAAGGGTTAATCACCATCTAGAAAAAACCCCTGCACACTACTACATGAAGAGCCATATTTTATTATGTAAATTAAGAGGTAATAAATGCAAACACAAAGAGGAACTGATAGTAAATATGCTTCTATCAATCCTACTTCCTTTTACTATTTGTACCCAAAATATCTGGGACTCGAGCAATGTGGTCTTCCTTTTTTTTTTTTTTTTTTTTTAAGAAAAAAGGGCATTTCCGAATGTTTGTTGGAAGTTCAAAATATTCACATACAAAGCCCTTTTGTCATTGTGTGATTGCTCCATAAAAATAGTTTTGTCTCTCCTATAAAGTATATTACTTTATTAAATAGAACTGGTTGTACTTCCTCCTTTACAATACATTTAATTACATACAACTATCCTCATTAACCCTTTGATGCATATACTGATCACTACACTGTCCTACAAAGTAAAGAGGCAGTAACTGCTTATTTTGGCAAAAATGAGTTATTGTGGTTTTTTTTGCAACATTCAAATCATTCTTTGTCATGTAATAAAATATCTCTTATCAAGTGCCTGTCTTTTTGGAGAACGTTGGTGAGTGTTTGTACAGTAACTGCAAAAAGTACTAGTAAAGATCATTACTGTGTTCTCATTCATACAATTATTGTAACTTTACTGTTCTTGATGGACAAAATAATCAATTTTTTCATTTATTTTTTGCACATTATCTCCATGAAGTAATAACTAGTATTAGAGTTTGTTTAAATGTGAGAAAAAAAAACATCAGATTAGCTGAATGATAGTTTTTTAAATTCACTTTCTGACCATGTTTCTTTGTAATTCCAGAAAAACTAGGTCAATATAAAAATTTTAAAAATCTATCACATTGTGTTTTTTCATGCCTAAAGAAGAATAAAAACACTCAGGAATGAAATATTGACTAAGGTATTTGTAAATTCATGCACCAAAGGGTTAAAGTCATATAAACTCATGCAACATGAATTAATAACTGCAGTGGAAGGATGTGATCCTCAGCTTTTAAGATCAAAACAATCAAAAACCCCACTGGGTCCTCATCTATTACGCATATATTTGCAGTTAAAAAAAAAAAAATCCCTTTCATCTTTCGTATGTTGTCTCGTGTGCAGATTTTTTTCCCCTCATTTGACAGCGTTTTAAAATATGCTTTACTATATTTTCGCTTCAGTTGGTGTGTGTGTGTGTGTGTGTGTGTGTGTGTGTGTGTGTGTGTGTGTGTGTGTGTGTGTGTGATTCACGGTGTCAAACTGTGTCACTATGACTCAGCGTTCATAGTAAGTGAAGGCAGGTGCAGCCAGAGTGTTTTGTGGAAGATAATACACCCTCACACCTTTTAAAACACCAATATGAAACGTTACAAAGAAGGTGTGTGCCATCCACTTTTTTTAAGAATTTCTGACCTTTAACTGTGTAGTACAAACAAAATGATGCAGGGTGTAACAACAGGAGGTAAAAAAAAAAACAGATCACATTCTCATATAATAGACTTCAGGTGGAATGAAATATAAAAATTAGTCTTATTAACCCTTACATCACAGGTTTGTTATGAATCAATTTTAAGGCAGTGTTTCCCCCAGTTCATTATAGATAAACATTTGAGGAACTCTTGGACTGGATGGCATTCACCTTTGTAACTAAACAGAATGCTTTGTGTTCACTGGCTTTAACTGCTCCCACAATCAAAGAATAAAAAATAATGGCATTTTAGAGCTTGACAACTTGATGACAGAACCAAAACCACCATGACCATATAGAAAAGGAACCAAAAGAGAAACCAAAGACCGTTGGGACGAATAAAAATGACTGAATGCATTCAAAGGATGAGAAAACAGTAGTTGTAAAAACAGGATGTCAGTCACTTACCACCATTTTGGATGACTTGGTGATGTTTCAAGATTTTGACAAAACATTTACAGTTCTGCATGTACGGATTAAAATAAAGTCATGACTTACTGTTCAATACCTCAGAGCACAAACACTAAAACTGACATGTGAAAATTCCTTAAAAAATAAAAATAAAAAAAGTCTACACACCAGAAGAAACACAAACACCGACAAAATGTGCTGACTGAATCAGTCTGGCCTGACACCAGATATATGGGCTTTTACTAATGCTTTGGCCTGCAAATAATGGTTCGCAGAGATATAGTTATTTTCTGCGCATTTGCATGAAAAAGCCAGTTATGGAGCCATTAGCAGCATTATTAAAAGCCTTGAGCTACAACAACTACACCATGCAGGTGGACTTTCACATCAAATGAGGATGAAGGACGAAACTGGTGGAAAGGTCTTTATAGCAAGCTGCTGCAACAAACCACTGATCTGCATCTGCTGAGAGTATCCAGAGAGTTCAAGCACCTTGGAACTTGGACAGCATTATTTAGAACTGTTACAAACAACAGCAGCAAGTGATCCTCCTTTTACAGAACTGAGGAACATTGCTAATATAGAACCATGGAACTCCAATGTTATTGTGTTTAACTCCATTTCTCCCACCTGTTATAAAAAGAAAATAAAAGTTGAACATATTAACTTCTCTTATTCCTTCCTACATAACTATACTTATGACCAGGGCATGTGAACGGAGCTGAGAGCGGACCGGAGAGTGCAGTGTATGGTCAGAGCACAGGGCCGTTTTCAACTCAAAAGCCAGAGGGGCATTTTTATTTCCCTCCAATATGCTCTCAATGATAATGCACTGTTAACCAAGGACGTATTCACACCTACCATGTTTGGTCCGGATCAAACAAACCTAATTTCCTTTGGTTCAGACCTTTTTGGCTGGTCTGAATACAAACCACCGAACTCTGGTCCGGACCAAACAAGACCTTTCAGCTCGGTCTGGACCAAAGGGACCCTGGTGTAGAGCTTTTGGAGGTGTGAAAGCAGACTGGCCCTAATAAATGTGGCTATTTTGTGGCTTCCGTCATTTACTGTGCATTGTGGGAAACAGAGTCTAGACGACACAGAATGGGTGTGTGTGTGTATGTATGTATATATATATATATATATGATTGTGAAAAGCCACAATTAGAAAACACTTATACAGTCATAAAATTAATTTAGTACTGTTCTCGGTGAGTTACGTTTCTATTAAATGTCATAAAGGTTCAGAATTCCACTGTCATTATAACATTCTGCTTTCATCTGGATTCTTTTGACATATTCTTATCCCACTAAAGTGAGTGTGATGAATTTGGAACAGTACCACTACATTAGCACAAGCATATTGAATTTATATAAGTACATTCTCATTCTAAGTCAGCTTCTAAAGAACACAGTTAATAATATTGTAGCTGTGCTGTGGTAATGTAACAAAAATATTTCACATGGATTTGGCATATATTCATAACAATAAAAATTAAAGAACTTATTGCAATCATTACTCTGAGATCAATAAGTACTAAACTTTACTTTTGGGAGGGGAAAATTTTTTTTATATTATAACAGGTGGAAGAAATAAGTTCCCACAAATGAACGAAACACCTATTTTTAATTACACTTTGTAGGGCACAAGGGTGTTAGCGTATTACACTACACACCACCTGTAAAAGTGGACCTTAGCATAACAAATCAGTATGCATTTTGTTGTTCACAGGAGCTTGCGGGTAAGATGGTTGACATCCCATGAGTACCCATGTTTTACCTTCATCAATGTACCATGTGCTTTTGGATTTGGACTGGGCTGGGGGATCAACAGAGCTGCCATTTAAAGTATAGTAAAATTCAGACTTGCTTCTACTTCCACACTGATGACCTAATCCTGTAAATAACACAAGTAAATAACAATAAACACAAAGACACAACCAAATGCGCGATTGTGCGTCACTGGGTGGTGGTGGCCGATGTCAAGTATTTAGTAAAAGTTTTGATTCATCAGCAATAAGTTTTCACGACTCGATCAACACAAGAGAAAGAAACAGGGTCGTAATAACTTCAAAACCGTTCACATGAAATCAGTATAGCTGCAGCAGGAAAAGCAGAATAGTATATTTTCAGTAAAAATCGATTAGACACAATTTGGGAATTTGCTTGAACAGTTCTGTATTGGACTAAAAAAATAACTGTACTATGTGAAATGATCTTAGTGGATTCTTTAAGTGGAAAATTAACATCCGAGGTTCAGAAAATAATCAGTGTCAGTTTTTTTTTTTTTTTTTAAATATATTTCCAGACCCACAGCTACATGATTAAATGGAATTAATCACAACAAGCTTTATGTCAGTGTGAACCATGTCAGTCACAGCGGTAAATAAAATACCTTTGTTCTTTGGTTTGCTTGGACCAGAGGACGACTTGTCGCTGTTGGCGCCTCTGGGGGCAAAACTGTGCTTTGGCAGCCTTTGGTCCTGCATGGAATATTCTGGAAAAACAAACAAACAAAAAAAGACACAGATTGGTCAGATGGCGGTTGTCTCTGTAACCTGCCAGTTTTCAAAATGCAGATGTGACAGTTAATTTATCAGTGCATTGATCGACACGATGACAGCTCAGAACTACACCGTGGTCATTCCAGGAGATTCATTCTTTGGAGGTGGATGTAAAAAATTCAGACGAGAAAATGCGTAACGGCAGATGACCCAGAAGTAGTACGTCACCACCCTAACCCTAAAGTCAGTACTATCCTGTAATACAAATATTACTTGCAGATTTCATTTATTCAACCAATCAAACTTTACTTATGGTGCATGTAACACAAAGCGCTTTAGATCCCACCCCCCCTTTGTCCCACAGCTGCAGGTAAAGTTAAAGGACAATAAATGAATAAATATGCAAAACCAGCAGAATTAAATAATGTTAAAAGTAAGAACTAAATTAAAGTTGGACCAAACCCAACTTTTTCAAAATAATTAAAAAAAATTAAATAAAATAACAGTGGAAGGCCATTGCTTTAGAACTATCAAGGATATGGGTCTAAAACTTGGTATTATTGCATAAGTCCATAAGAGGAACATGTGCATTTTTTGATTATTTTCTGAGAGGGTGACCTGGGAAATGTTTGTTTCTCTGGATGTTTTGACATTGAATGACCCATGTGATTTTGCTGCCATATCATCGATTCATAAACCTCACATAGGGGCGTAAACTCCAACCACAGTGTTATACTGTAAGTTATATCAGAACCACTGTCTCCTTATGCCAGGCTAGGAATACACAATGTTTAGAGACTGTTGTAATCACTGTGTGTTTCTGTGTGTGTGTGTGTGTGTGTGTGTGTGTGTGTGTGTGTGTGTGTGTGTCTGTTTCTGCAGAAACATATCATGCTATAACTCAATGAATACTTGAGATATCACCATGAAATCATATGAGCATATACATATAGATAATGCGCATCAGATGCAATGATCCATGCGAGTAAAGGTCAAAGGTCAAGGTCACAACTAAAAGATCAAAATCACATTATTTATTATAACTAAAGAACTGAGGGTTACAGAACTTTGAGAAATGAACATTTCTACAATTCTCATAATTCCTGTTATCACCTACGACCAATAGTTTTTAAGATCTCTGGAGGTCAAAGGTGACATATCGCAAAATTAACTTCTGCAACACTGTTTGTGTCAAGCATAGACATACCATGCTATAACTTAATCAATACTGGATATATTATCATAATATTACACACACTGATGCATATATACATATAACAAAATTATCAATATTGCAAAAGGTCAAAGGTCAAGGTCGTATTTAGCAGAAAGGTCAAAATCACATTATTCGCTCCAATTCAAGAAGGGGTTGTCATAGAAACTTGAGATTGGCACAAAATAGGAGTGAGATAAGGCATTCTCTGGATTCTAATTTAGTCTGTAATATTGGCCACTCAAAAATTAAGTCATTACATAGTTATGAATTTTTACAGTGTTATTGCTGAGATGGTGTTCAGGATACATGGACATAAAAAAGTGTGTTAAAGCATAGAAGTCAGAATCTATTAGATCATTAATTTCTAAAAAAAAAGTGGTGGGATCTTATAATAAAAAATATAAATATAAAGTTTTACTTCTTCCCACTCGTTTTTGAGTGTTGACCATTTTTATTGATGTTTTGGTGATTTTGTGTGGTCAAAAAAAAAAATTAACTGAACTGAAGTAGTGTTTATGAAAAAAAAAGTCTAAATATTACTGTGGGCCTATTCTTTGCGGTCATGTATTCTGAAATTGTTGAAAATAACAAGAGGCAAAGTTATACTTGCTTTGTCATGTTTGTAGCTGTTTACAAAAAAAAAAAAAGGTCAACGTCAGGCAAAATGACTGAAGACATTGTGAAAAGTCCCGAAAAACAACATTAAATGTGATTGTCTTTCTGTTGGACATTGTGACGTGTCTAAGATGGGACATAGATTGTTCTCCGCTATGATACACTCCACAAGATGGATCGACTGATTACAGCGACAGACAAGGGCCATTGTCATTCTTGGCTTAACGCTCTACGTCTGCCAGATCAGGCCACAATCGGGCTGACATGGCGTTGTGTGAACTCAGCATTATAAGTGCTAAAAAACTGGTGTCTACTAACAGCTTAAACAAATGTTGATTCTTAATGAGTTTGGACCTGTTTATGTTGACTTGTAGTAGAGGGACAGGAGTGAATGTTTTGAATTTGAGTAAATTAAGTTATTATTGGGATTAAATAAATGTTTTCTTCTTCCCACTGCTTTTCGGGTTCAAAGATATATTTTTTATGAATGCATGTATGTATTATGTGAATGTTTGAAATAAACAATTGAATCTAATCTAATCAAGGGTGTGAGAGCAAAAGTTTTATCATGTGGGGTTCTGAGATTGGCAGCATTTTTAACGGTTCACTCTTTCAACAGACAACTCAAATAATAGTGCTTTAACAGTGGTTATATAATTATGCACACCAATTACTTCTTAATTTTTCTCACTTAGTTGCCATACTGTAAGCTGAGAATGCCAAACTATTTTTAAAGTGCAATGCCAATAAAGGATGATAAATCCTAGTACAGTATTTATATTAGTACTTTCACATGGTTTTACACAGGAACAGAATATTACTTCACAGCGCCTGTTGAACTACAGGAAAGTTATGGTTTCAAAGTTAAATGATATGTTCACTGGAATTCCTAAGTTTGAATAGTGGGAGAAGAAGCAGTCACACATAAACAAATCAATATTCCAATGTGAAGAACAAAGAGCCTGAGTATCTCACTTGACTTTCAAAAACAAGTGAGCCATCAACACAAAAGGCTCTCTGTTCCTGCTGCAAGCAAAACACAAATTCAGAATGCTCGGAAGGAGCCAAGAACGTCTCCGGGAGAAGCGTGGTACTACGGTTTGAGAATAACCGGCGCTATACGGTATAAGATGCAGAAACGGGCACAAAAAAACATTATTGTAGGCGACTCACCTGGCATTACGTCACAGATGGGGACGAGTCGTGTGTGCTCCAAACTGGCAAAATTACACAGTAGCTTCCCGTCAAACACACCATCCCAGTCACCGATAGGATTGTCCTGAAAGAGTTGGAGACATGAGAAACTTAGAACTCACTTAAGACGTTCTTCATCTCAGATGCCACACAGGTCAAGTGCCTGTCTGCCACTGCTCCTTCTTCCAGTATTTTCGTGGTGACTAACACGGTTATGGTGTCACTACTCTAAAAGCACACTTATGCTGAAGAGCAAAAAAACAAACAAAACAGACTGCTCATCTCATCCGCTCATTTGACTTTCTCTGGAAGCACTTCCATGGTTTTCTTCTAGTATACTTTGAAATCCACGATGTTGCTCCAGTGGGATAATCTAAGATGAGCATGAGACCACTGCCACTGGAGAAAGCAGGGCGAGGCTGGACGCAGAGTGAGGCAGAGCAGTGGGCTCTCCTCAGCTGCCTGCTGGCCCCTTGCCATGCTGTTGGGTCATACAGCACTGAGTCTTTACCTCACTCCCCTCGTGACTGCCTTGCCTTTGTGTGGGTGGCTCAGATGCACTGAGTGGGCTGCTGCTACTGCTCCTGCTGCTGCTAACGATCAGCAGTCAAATGCCTCAGTTATGTGTTTCAATCTCTCTATGACTACAATACAACTCCCGCCTGACGACAGTAGTCATAGATACCAACCACTGTGATGCCAAGCAACAGTAAATCACCAAAATGCTTTCCCTCAACATACCAATCAACATCACAAAAATAACAAACAGTCATGTCAAAACATATAAAATCACTGTCAGTCATTTGTAACATAGCGAACGTTGCTGCCCTCTGCTGAGACAAAGTTAATTAAACTGCTTCTGAAAGGTGGCAGAGCATCTTGATTCCTCTATATCTTAAGTATCTCACTAAATTAAAATAAGTTTTGTGGTTTAATGGTCCTATACATTATCATGTAGAGGAAACTCTATCAGCATATCATAATATATTTTAACAAATGTACAGTAGGAGTATGTTATACTTTATGTATGAATTGTGACCCAACAGTAAAGTTAGAAACTGTGTACAGTAGACAGAACACACACAAACTAAATGACCATATGAGGCAGAGGAAACAATAATATTCATTCATAATTTTACTTCAGGTGTTCTTTCCAGCTATGTTGAGCTGTACACAAATATGAAAATGAAAATCAAATTTTCATAGAGCTGATGTATTTAATTTAGTCTGAAAACCCCTAAAAATTCATTGAACAGAATTAAAACCATATTATTCTAATAATTTGGCTAAGGTAGTAAATTATTATAATGTTTTCTTGATAGAAAGGCAACCTTCTAATTTATGATTTATGACTCATGACACACATGAACGCATGAAAGACTCTTGTGTTTATGGGAACAATGGGTTCCATGAAGGTACAAAGAGCTTCAACCTTGAGTTGCACCTTGAATTGCAAAAGTTAAGAACTGCTGTGGAAATATGTGCATAGTTCTCTACACCACAATCAAGTCAATACAACCAAAAGCAAACTATGTGAAATATTAATAATGATGAAAAAGTCACAAAAGCACAGCTCTACTGCACAACGTAGTAAATGTTATATATAAAAACAAGTTTATATTATTACCATGAATAAAACATGTAATATACGTTTTAAATCTCATTAAGTAAACTTTCTGTCTGTCACAGAAATATTTCTCTTCGTTTTACATTTTACTTTCCATTTTTTTCTGCTTCATTTTCTTCTGTTATTTTAGTTTAAGGTTACCTGTCAAACTGCAGTTGTAAACTACGATATGTACACAACACTCAAGCTTTGTTGTCCTTGCATAGGTTTACTGTGGCATTTCCTAACGCTAATTGCCTTGTTGTACCCACATCCAATTTAAGATGAAGCACAATTCATTTACTGAGGTGAGTAAGAAGAAACTCGGCTGTCGCAGCATCTCATCCCACTTTTCCTCTTTCCTTTTATTTCTCAGTTCCCGAACAAATATAAAAGAAGGAAGGGAGGAAAAAATAAAAAAATAAACAAAACAAAACAAAAAACTCTATTTGTTACCTACTTTCCTATCTGCTCATTTGTTTTTAGTTTTTTTTGTATATATGTCTATGTTTAGTACTTCAGTTATTGATTATTGGTATTGTTATAATTGTTATTGTTATTATTTTATTATTATCATCATTTTTGTACTATGCACTATATTGCTATAAGATGAATTTAGGTTATTGGGGAAGTGAAGAAGGGGTAGGATTAAATAAGCTTATGCTTCATCCTACTCCTTTTCGGACATGTCATTGTTATTATTATTATTATTGCTGTATTGATTATTGTTGCACTTTGCACATGTTCGAAATAAATCATTCAAATCAAATCAAATCAAAAGCAGTAGAAGAAAACACCAATATAAAAGCCTCAGTCAGTCTCTTTCTTTCGACAGGGGCTTACTTACCATGTCAACGCCAACATAGTAGCCCAGGCTCTCATTGCCTGGCAGCAGGTCACAAAAAATGATGGTGCCTCTTTCAGGGCCGGCCCTGGTCTGGACTAGGACCCTTGAGTTGATCTCCAGTGGAGGGAGTGGGGGGAAATCCTGGTCCTCTTCCCCCAAACTAATATGATCCACTTCTAGCTCACCCAAAACATCGTCGTCGTCATCCTCCCAAAGTTCAAGTTTATCCAGGGCCACAAACACACCACACTCGTCTTCACAGCGGAAAAGTTGGCGGCCCTGGTAGGAACCCTCCGTGAAGCCCTGGCCCCGGCCTTCCTCCTGGGAGAAGGGAAGAGGGCAGTGTGAAACAGACAGAATAGGAACGAGACAGAGACAACTTATGCTTTTGCAAAGACGTCAGGTACGGAAGCTGCTTGCTCAGCATCCTTCAGTAAAAGCCAGTCATAATCATATAGCTGCGCGAGCATATGATCGATTACTGCACCAGGAATATTGACCTACTGCAATTAACCAATTCAAACATTTCTGGTCCAGATATTGAAGACGGTGCACTACATATTGTGCTCCTTTTCTCTCATGCTGGCACGTTAAATATAAAAACAAAACTGCTGAATCACGATAATTGCTGGCATATATAAAAGCAAAAGGCACACGGTGATCTTTTTGGAGAAGAGCATAAAATCAAAATGGTAATTTTTAAAGCAAATGGTAACTCTAAGGCATTTATATTGAGCTGCAGTCTGAATGCTTGAGCTCCATCAGCCCACTCAGGAAAAGTACAGCTAAACAGTGGAATAATAACAACATTGTGCTGTAATAAACAACCCTTTGTATTTATATACACAATGAATACAGAGCAGCATGGCCGTGGAATAATTATACAAGTTATAAACATCATATGCATGCCTCATGCCAGTCTAAGTTATTGAACAATGTACATAAGACACTTACGGTTAGCCTAGGTAACCTTTGGATTAATAAATATTTTGAAAATTATTCATGTCTTTATCAATTTATTAAATGGTTACAATAATGCAGTTACCTGTAAAGAGCATCAGACTCAGACAAAACAATGTTCCTTCCATAATTATAAATTTAGGATTTGTATAAATGTTTACTTTATGTTTTCGGGGGCGTAGGTCTGCCCAAGATTCCAGTATTTCCCCAAGATTGTGGAAAACTTAGACATATGGCTAAGATAAAAAAAACATTTTTTCAATCAATACTATATAACATCCTGTCATTTTTAATTAAACATGGTAGAGTATCTGCTTATACAAAAAGAATGGAAACCTGACAGCAGAAAAAAAAATATAGACCCAAAAAGGTTTAAAATACAAAAGTCCACTAGAGACCAAATAAATCTATCAAATTTGAGAAATAAATGAATGAATGAATGAATGAATGAATGAATGAATGAATATCCTGTATTGTCACTGTATTCATGTTACAATGAAATGTATGCAGCCCCCCCCCACACCCACAGTGCAACATCAGATAAAGCAAGATGAAAACACACTATAAAAAAATAGACTATATTATGTATTTATTTATTGATTTATTAAATAAATATTAAAAAGTTTAAGACTTTAAAAGTACGCCAGGCCATGCTTGTGTCTGCCCATGGATACTAAAAGAGGTTATTTATTAAGCAGCCTTATGGCCCAGGGGTAAAAAGTATCTGAGCCACTGTGTTCAGCTCCCCAGAACTCGATACCTCCTCCCTGAAGGCAGGGGGTTAAAGAGGCACCAGCCAGGGTGGGATGGGCCTGACAGGATGTTCTGTGCCCTCCCTAACCCCTGAGAGTTAGCAATGTCCTCCAAGGAGGGCAGGAGGCAGCCAATGATTTTTGTGCCGACTTTATAACCCCCCCTGTCCAAATGTTATTTGTGATGTTGTCCACATTGATTTTAGTAGGGAAGCCCCTGGTTTTTACTTACACAAGTTTTACACCATGAAACAATTAATCACAAAATGAGTGTTTCAAACTCTAGTCACATTCACAGATAGTTATGGCTGCAGCTTTACTTCAAAATCTGTACTGTGCATGAAAGAGGAAGTTGAGCCATTTGTTCTAATCTCACTCTTGTTTTTCATGTCATGCTACTGTATGTTAAGCACTATTAATACACCTTTAAACATTAACTAACATAGATTTTCTATTGTTTAAAGAAGGGATGTGTTAATACAGAGTGTAAATGTGATAAAGCCTTTCACATTGGAGTGTATATGTCACTAGCAAAACACAGTGGAGTTAAGAGAAGCAAAAACTATAATATTGTAGGGAAGCCTCTGTAAAAAGAGAACACAAGAAAATAAAGATCTTACCAGCAGTTCAACTCCAAACCAGATTCCAGAGAGGGCCCTGTCAGGGAGCAGCGAACCCTTAAATCGGACCACGCCAGGCAGAGGTTCATCCCCTGAGCGCAACTGGACACGAACCTTTGAGCCACAGTCTATGTCACGGACTCGCTCTAGCCTGGATTTGTTACAGAGCAGGGTATATCGTTCCTCACAGTTAGTAATGGGAAACAAGAGCTCCGCAAGCTTCTCGTCCAGTTCCAGGACATCCCGCTCATCCAGGCTAAGTACCACATTGGTCTGATCCAGAATGCGAAGACTTTTTTTGCCTTTGCAGGGTGGTAATGTGCGCCCTAGGCTATTTCGCTCCTGGCAAGCTTGGCCAAGACTACCACGTGGAATCCTCAGGGTTTTTTGGGGAGGTTTCTCCACTGTACACTCTTTGACAACCATGTAGAATCGCCAGTCTTCCCTGAAGCCGCCACTCGGCTTCTCCTGGCTCCACAGGACAGAGCTCATGGCTGCATGCTAATCGGGGAGATCCAACATCAAGGCAAGCTTGACCCGTGGTCTGTAGTGAAGATGAACAAAATACAAAGCAAAATACTCAAGTGGACAATATAATGCAACAGTGTATACAAGCAAATACATGGTAGAGTATGTCTATAAATAAAAGATTATCATTTAATAAAGACTACGGTTTTTTATCATACAGCCAAGGAAGTTGAAACAATCATGTTTACTTCACTAAAAAC
This sequence comes from Siphamia tubifer, assembly GCA_020466265.1. Classification (NCBI taxonomy): domain Eukaryota; kingdom Metazoa; phylum Chordata; class Actinopteri; order Kurtiformes; family Apogonidae; genus Siphamia; species Siphamia tubifer. The sequence goes on along the minus strand of CM035785.1, from coordinate 56,398,131 downwards.
AGATGTTAACAGAAGTAAAAGCTGTAATTATGAATTCATTTCAGTGCAGAAACATAATTTCTATTTTCAAAACTACATTACCTAACATTGTTTATGCTGTTTAACACGGATACATTTTCAATGGATTAACAACCTGACGTAATTTAATGTGTTTAAAAAGGGGTGACTCAGATAAACAACAATAATCATGACAGAACACTAAAGGACAGGACTATCAACTGTATGATACCCTTGTTTGTAGAAGACCTCATGTGATATTAGTCATATCTACTAATATGAATAATCTAAAAATAGACGATGAGTAGGCAGTTGACTTAGACTAAAACTTAGGGTAAAGACAGTAGAGGAATGGATTTCCCCTCATACCACCTCAGATGCGATCAAACGTCCTGACACAAACCAGAGCTACAGTAACACCACCTCATTGGTCTCAAGAAGTCAAACAGAGGAAGCTGTGTCAACTCTGTATCAGTGTTCATTAAATGACGATATTATAAACACCACGTTTAGACAATTAATGACTTAACCAGGATAGATATACAGTAATATGAATGAATATACAACATAACACGATAATCGAAAGCAATCTTATTCGGTAACGTCACCTCTGGTGTGCTATTGCTGTTTTGATTTGACATGTATCTGGGCTAACATTAGCACGACGATTTCGATGTCGATAAAGAAAAACGACACGTTTGTCCACGTAAGTGTCGTCGCCAATGACAGTAATGCTTGGACTAATTTTTAGGAATGTTTTCGTCAAAGCCAGTGTCATCACCAGGCAAATGCTGTCAGTCAAATGCGCTGACGGGGAAGTGGCTAACGGACCGACAGCGAAAATACACCAAATAGACATTAGCGTTCAGTGTAAACGACGTGAATACCTTACCTTAGATTAGTGTCAGTTCAGTTAGACGTTACAGGCTGCTGTCATTTCACATGTCCACCCCAGTTCCGTATATGAACCTAGAAATGCGTTGAATTCTTACTGTGATAACCTCTGATTAGCTAGCTGGCTAGCTAATGCTAGCGTCCCAACCAGCTGAGATACTTGAATGAGCTAAGTATCACGCTGAAGTTAACCTAGTCAGCTGATAAACTGTGAGCTGAATGGCAGAGAACTGCCACCCCTCAAATATATAACCAGCATTTATATTCTTCTGTTCTCCATGGAAAATACGCAAAACAGTACAGTGTGTTGCTACAGCTATGAGATATATTATTTACAGGAGACGACCTCACTACACATAAGGTGTGACGTCAACAAACGTCCCGCCGACCATTGGTCAGTGTCTTCTCTGCCAGTCTCCTATTGGCTGTAGATCCAGTCAGTAACACAGCCTCGTACTGTGGGGTTTTCCCATGGATCGGTGAACACTTAAGATAGGTTGCAGAGTAGCTGCCACAGCAGATGATGCTGTCTGAAGTCAACTGACTATAGGTAGTCTAGGTACCTGTATATAATATAAGCAATGAAATCACCATGCAGTATTACATATTTCTGTTAGTGAAACGCTAACGTTATGACATGGTTTCATTAATGTGATGTATTGTTAATGCCTGTACATTCATATTGCATATATAGTTGAAGTGGTAATGTTTTGTATGTAGTTGGATAATTCAACAAGTATCAACAAATTGATAAGTGAAGAAACTGGGCAATGGGATGTTTTATGATTTATTACAATCGACACCAGTTTAAAATGGTGTGTGGTAACATTTGAAAAAAGAAGTTTCATTTAATAAATTAAATCATTCTTGTAATATACGGTCCTCAGCCACAAAAATAGAAAATCAGAGGACTAGTCTGGATTCACGCCGTGCCATCTCTTCTGCCTCTTCCACGCTGAGATTGTTCTTTTTCAACCTAATGTGGAAAAAATGGGGGAAAAATACTTGGTTTGTCTTCAAACAAGAGACAGTGTTACACTAAACAATGCATTTTTTTATAAATTACAATATATATTCCTACCTATTTCAACTACTAAAATGTCAATAACTAAGAAATGTCGATTGTAGATTCCAAATAATTGTTATAAAGTTCCTTAAATCCAGGACACAAACATCTTCATATATGCTTAATATCAATAAGGAATATCACACTGCTCTGTGACTCCATATGTATCACATACCAGACTGTCTTCACATGAGTGTTGTGTTCTAAGGCTTGAATCAAACACTCCGCCCCTATTTTGGTTATGCAGTTGTCTGTCAACCTTTTAAAAGACAGCAGATAGTAAATAATACTACTGTGGATGTTGAAATGACAAATTTGGTACAAAAACGCAAAAATATTAAAAATAATAATAATAAATAAATAAATACATTCATGCATCTAGGACCAAAAAAGCACTGTCTTTAAAATGTAAAATTGTCAATATTGACATTACATCTGGACTGTACCACGATAATAAAGGCATTTTAATGTTTAAAGACAGTACCTTGAAGGTTTTTTTTCCAGTATTTTGTGCATCATTCATTAAATGATAGTAATTAAATGACATCACATTACATTAGATCAGATGAGATTGTTTTAGATAAAAGTTTATTGATCCTATGACTTGTCTCTTATACACTTACCAGAGATCTTCCAGTGATGTGCTGTTCTTGACAATGTTGGCTAGAGCACAAGCTCCTGCGTTCCCAACACCATTGCCTGCCAAGCTGCCATCACATAACATCAGAATTACATTTAAATACATTGGCATGCACTGTGCTATAAGCCTGCATGCACACCCACTCCTATATCATAAAAAGTAAAAACACAGTGAGGTGATGCCAAACAAAAACCTAATGTACTATTATTTTAATAAATATTACCTGAGCCACACCAAAGTGGTGCTGCTCTCCAAGGCATTTGCAAGAGCCTCTGCTCCTACATCGCCTATGTTATTGCCCCAAAGCCTGGAAATAAAAACACATATTAATACATTACAAGATAGTGCATACTCAATTAAATACATGGCATTTTGAAGTAAGAGTGTTATTGTACCCCAAATATTTCAGTGAATGATTGAACTTTAGGCCTTGTGCCAGCTGCTTTGCTCCCTCTGCTGTTATGTTATTGTTTCCAAGCCTAAAAATGAAAACTCTTTTTATGTCATTTTACATTAGACAGTCTAGCTTCATGACTCATCTGATAAGAACTGAAAATGTGAGCTAACCTTAGAGAGATGAAATTCTGCTTGGTCTTCAGAAGCTGAGCAAAGTGCTGAGTACATGCATCTGTTAACATGTTGTTAAAGAGCCTAGAACGACAAAATAACCGTGCAGAGTAATGCCATTTGTAGTTTTAGGCTACTAATTATTTTTGACAATACTTACGCGATTTTCTGGAAGTTGTCACACTGGATACCCTTTGCAATCAGTTTGCTGATGCCCTCATCTGTAATGTTATTATTTCTGAGGCTGTAGGATTAAAGAAGACAGTCGAGCAAAATCTATATTTTCATTCTCTTGTAAATGTGACACCACTGTTTGCAATAAGGAATATATACTGACAAAAAAGGCCTGCACAATATTAGCAAAAACTGATATTGCTATTTATTTTTTTTAACCCTGCGATATATATTGTGATATGGAAAAAATCCTCAGGAGTAAATAATAGCTGTGTGGTTCTGACACAACAGGTCAAACAGATTAGTGGTCGACACAGAACATATGTTTCAGTGTCATCCTTCTTGTAGCCAAAATAATGAAATAAAATTAAGACATAAAAAAATTAAATATAAAAAATAAATAATTAAATAAAAAGGACAAAAATAAAAAATAATAAAAAATAAAATTATATATATATATATATATATATATATATATATATATATATATATATATATATATATATATATATATATATATATATATATATATATATATATATATAATTTTATTTTTTATTTTATTAAATTTAGTTTGTTCTTTTTATTTATTTATTTAATTATATTTTATTTTGCAATTGCAGGACTTGAAATGTGACTATTGCGCACATGTACATTGTGATGTCAATGCTCCAACAATATATTGTGCAGTTCTACTGACAACTTCACATTATTTTAATACTCACTAGAGTGAAGAACAAATGGGCATGCAGGGAAGCAGCTGCTCCACACCAACATCACCTATAGAGTTGTAGTCGAGCTGGAGCCCGACAGGATTCCTTAAATGCTGGAGCACAAAGGCCAGGGCAGTGCACTCTACAGGCCCAATGTTGCAATAGGTCAGTTTCAGGTGGTCCACATCCAACTTACTCATGGCATCTTTTGCAATGCTGCTCTCCTGCATCTCATAGATGCATTTGACATGCCAGACAAAGTCTGGCATTGCATGCATGCTCTTTTTCTCACCATCTACTGGTTTAGGAATTGATCTAAAGTGTTTTCGGAGGCCTTTTGAAAGGCACCTCAGCACCCCTTTGACCTTCTTCTCCACTGAAGTACTGGGGCAGTAACTTAGCCACAGATCTCGGTGCCGTTGGGACAGTAGTCCAGATACAAAGGTAGCTGTCATTTGTAAGTTTGTTATTTCTACTGCCATTGCCTCCCCCTCTGAGTCTTGCTGTTGTTGCTTTTCAATAGAGGAAAAACAAATCCCAAAGCATGTGCTGTTCATGTTCATCTCCTTTGTGACGTGTGACTCAAATAGTTTAGGGATGGTGTAGTGGTCAGTATTAGTGGACAAAACTGTGTATAGAGCTGCAAAGAAGCACTGCATGGTCACATGAAGGAATTCATACATTTTAGTGTTATCAGACGACAGACCTGTGCTTTGTGTGAGGAAGCCAGTGCTGATGTCTTTTTCACTTACACCACATGCATTCATCTCTGCAGCTGAAAAGATGTAACAAGAAGTTCTTATCCCGTCAAAGGCAAGTTGCCCTAGACGCAAGACTGTTTTCAGATGCTCCTGTATCCATCCAAAACCAATGGATTCCTGAACGAGGCTTTTATTTTGGAGAAAACGCCGTAAGATCATCAAGTAAACATCAGTAATAGTTTGTGGACTTCCATCCCCGCAGCCCAACAACTCCTTATGACACTGAGAGACAATCCAGCAGAGGACTGGACTATGGCAGAGACCAAGTAAAGCTGTGTTCGTTTGTAATGAGTCTAAAACCTTAGCGGCCACAGTAGGGTCACGGTGGTGCTTCCTCACAAAACAGCCAATCCCAGCCTGAGAAAAGCCTTTTAAAAAGACTTCTTTCCGAAGGTGTTTCTTCAGAGCCGGGCCCACAGCTTCTGGACGACTAGTTACTATTTTTTGCACCCCTTTCATTAAACACCCCTGCAGTAGATTGAATAACAGCGTAGCGACTGGTGCACACTGGGTGGGGCAGCAGAACCTGCGCTCATCTGAAAAAGTCTGTTTGAGCTCATCCAGACCATCGAAAGTGAAGAGAATGAGATGAGGGTGGTCCAAAATGAACTGGAAGATTTCCTCCTGCTCCCTGTCTGGCCAACAGCAGTGTTGAAACAGCAGATCCTTAACAGACAGTTCCCTCTGTTCAGAGTTCAATCTGCGACAGCTGAATGGAAACAGGAGGAGGAAGTCCTGGAATGCCGCCCCCTGTGCCCAGAGCAGGTGCACCCTCTGGAGTAAGGTGCTCTTCCCACTGCCTGCCTCTCCAGACACCAGCACAGTGTCGGCCTCTTCGTTCACTGTTCCCTCCGCGCCTATGATGTCATCCAGACCCAGGGGTCCACGGACTCCCGCACAGTCATGTGGTAGCTCCAAATGACCTTCAGTGTAAATGTCCTCCAGAGACATGTGGCTGGTCCCTCCATAGGTGCTGAGAAAACAAGACTGGGCGGCCAGAGAACTGCTGAGCTTTTTTTGATACTTAAAGAACTCTGAAAGCAAAACATGAGACCATCAGAGACAGAAGAACAGAAAACTGCTACAATGGTAATAATAACAATAACAATACTACTACTACTACTACTACTACTACTACTACTAATAATAATAATAATAATAATAAAAATAATATCAAGTCAACTTTTTATTATTTTCACCACATAAACTTGGAACATGTTTGAAACTTAAAGGTTAAACATTAAAAACATAAAGATGCATTGGATCTACACTTTTTAAGAATTTTGAATGACTAATCCTATCAATACATTCACATAATTCAGGCACAAATAGATGGTCCATATCAGGGTCGACAAGTTTCTTAGCATTTCAATATCATCTAATAAAAATATTAAATTTTATCTAAAAAACACAAAATGCAGAGGATAACTTTATAATAAATACTGCTAAAACAGTTAGTAATGTGGAAAAGTTACCTAATTACACTGCATTCACACACAGGTTTTCTGCATGAATATAATAACATACCTTTTGGTGTTTTCCATTTTTCTTTGTCGACAGTTGATGCTGATGTTTGTTTTTGCTGAATGTACTGTAGAAGGATTTCAGCTGCTTCCTCTCCCTTTGGCCTGACATGGTCGAGCAAACGCCTGGCCTGATTAATTTGTAAAATAACACCAAATATTAATAAAATCAGTTCTGAAAACTACATGGAGGCAAAAACAAAAACAAAAAAAGTGTTGCCCGGTGTTCTGTCAAAATGGGCATCCCGTCACATTGGGGTCCCAAGCGCTTCTGAGCGTGCTCATAATGACCAAATGTTTTCACAGCAGTTCAGTCATCCTTAGCCAGATGTGAAATTGACCTGGACACTGGACATAAGTAATACTTTGAAAGTATATTTATTTTATGGTGCCTTTGACCACTTAGCATATAAACAATCACATGCGTGCGATAGTTTGGATATTGATGTTAGTAAGTTAGCAAAAAATAGTCTACCTTTTGAGTAACTGAATCTAAATACTATAAAAATGTAATATTAAAAAAGTCTATCTATAATGGGAGCATTATATGATATCAATAGTAATGTTTCCAAATGCAAAGTAACATATTTTGATGGAATAATGTGAATTTGTAGAGATTATTGTCAATGTTAGCTGCTGGTAGCTCATTTCGACGGGGATGCCCATTTTGAAAGAACACCAGTACAACAAACTCCGCCCCCTTGCACATATTTTAACTCTTAATGGACATCTCTCTCTCAAAATGTGAGACACTGGGTTTAACCTTTGAAGGTCACTCAAATTCAGACATGAAAGGGTTAACGAACATGAAGACCAGCTCAGCCTTAGCTTACGTACGGTACCTTTTGAGACGGGGTGTGTATCGGTAGCTGCACTTCATCATATTCCACTGGAGTCAAATGTCCTGATGCCAGTAGAACGTCCAGAGCTCCATCAATACGGTCCTGTAGATGACTGACCAGACTGGGCCTTTGAGCCAAAAGAGTCTGAATACATGTCTTCTGTGCTTCTGCTTTTTCTTGGTCATTACTACAACACCCAGAGGACGGGATGGTGTCTCCATGAGCTTTTGGCAAAACCTCCTTGACAGCAGCAAGAAATAACCCGCAGGTGTCCACACCCTTTGTATAAACTAAGTCCAGCAGCTGCCTGGCATTGGTGTACAGTGCTCTTCCTGGTACTTGTACGTTCTGGTAATCCTCCCACAGAAGTTGACCCTGGGCCAGGAGGATGTCCAGAACTCTTTCTAAAGGTTCAGTTGAGCCACTGTTGCAGAGTGCATGCAGGATCTCTGTTCTATGTTTCAGCACAAGCTCCTGGTTGAACATGGTGTCTGACCGCCAAGGTCCACACTGACAGAAACAACACCAGCATGTCAACAATCATCTGTTTCTATCATAAATTACATTAAAAAAATAATAATAATAATAATAATAAAAATAAATTCATACATTTGGTACAATTCAAAAAGTTCTATAAAAGTTACTTTCTGCACAAATATGCAAAGGCAGAAACTGATCACATTTTAGGAAACTTTCCATTTCCCTTACTGACAAAAACAAAAAACAAAATCAAATATATATAACAATGTGGTAGGAAGCTCTTTGTTCTGTGGTTTTAGTCAGACCAATCACAGGGTTGGTGTGAATTAATGTCAATCAATCATGATGAAAACACCTTGTGTCAGTCCATTGTTGTTCTTTTTAAAATCAAATTTCCCATAAAATACACAAAAATACACTAAGAAAAAACAAAAAAAAAACCAAAAAACCCCCAAAAAAACAAACAAACAAAGAAATATATATATGAAACATGATAAAAAATTCACCAAAAAAACCGCCACAAAAAACAAATGAAAATTTCAAAAACTCTTCTAAAATACAGGGGGGGGGGACATGAAGAAAAGTGATAAAATATCCAAAATATATGACATATGTATAAATATATGCATTTAACTTGTTCATTCAACACTTTTGACAGTTTGACCAAAACAACTTGAAACAAATCAACTGTTCCAGTTGTAGTTGAACATTTTAATCACATTAATAATGATGATGGATTAATCTGAGTTAATGCATTCATTCATTAGTTTTTAACTTTAATATAATTTGTTTGTCCATAAACTGAAACATGAAAATGCTGCAAAATCAGACTAATGCAGGAGGTTCTACTTTAAAACAAACATTTGGTCAAGTTGGAGATTGAACTGAGTGACATAAATAAACTCTATAAAACTGTTATTATTAAAATATAAAATGGTTAAATGAGGGATAGGATTTTTATACGTTCTCTGAACTTCAGCTGACTCCTTTTGAGTGGAGACTCTGAATCCTTATTTTGTTCTTTGTTAGTTTTGTTTATTTTTTGCAGAGGTGGTCAAAGTACTCACATTCTGTACTCACTGTAAGTACAAGTACAGATACTAGTGTGAAAAAATACTCTGGTAAAAGTAGAAGTACTAATTCAACTCATTTACTGAAGTAAAAGTTAAAAAAAAGTGCAACTTCTCAATTGTAATAAAGTAAAAAGTAAAATGGCATTTTATTTTACTATGGATGAAATAATACCAGAAAAAAAATATTTCAAAAATGTAAAAAAATAAAGCATTTAAAAGTGAGTTTATTTATTGGGTCATGGTTTAGTGGGTATGGACAGAAAATTTAGGAAACATTCAAAAGTCATAAATACAAGATTAAAAGAAAAACATAATTAAAATCTAAATTGTGAGCTGAATTATTAGATAAAAAGTTAAAATCATCAGATTAAAATGTTTAAATTTTGAGTAAAATTTGTGAATTATGAGAATAAATTTTTTTTTAATTATGAGGGAAAAAATCTAAATTATGATTAAAAAAAGGAAATTAGGAGATAAGAAATGGATAATTATGAGATAAAACAAAAAGTTAAAATTATGATATAGTAAATCACAATTTCTGATTTACAACTTATTTTTCATAATAATTTGAAACAGTGATGAGTCTATTTTGAGAATGTAAAGAGTATAAAGTACAGATGTTAATATAAATGTAAAGAGTATAAAGTACAGATATTTATATAAATGTAAAGAGTATAAAGTACATATATTTATATAAATGTAAAGAGTATAAAGTACAGATATTAATACAAAAATGTCGGGAGTAAAAGTAAAAATTTGCTAGAAAAAAAAACCCTCAGGTACTTAAGTACAAATACCTAAAAAATCTACTTAAGTACAGTAAAGGAAGTACTTTTAGTTACTTCCACGTCTGCGTTTTTGTTCCTGACTGTTGTGGATAAACTGCTTAAATACATCAACAAACAACCAACAATAGCATGACACACATAAACATACAATAAACACCCACAAAGGCTTTGGTGTTTAATTTAACTTACGTTCTCTCCTCACAACACAGTTCTTTTCCTTCTGTGTCTTCAGCAGAGTGATTCTGCTCCGTAAATGACTTCCTCATTCCAAGACTGAAAGTGATTCATGTGACGTCCACACATGCACCCAGTGAAACTGAAATTAAAACTTGTCTGAAAATGTAGAAAAAAAGTAGAAAATGTCAAAGTCATTTTAATTCAGTTCCACATTCAGCCTAATATGACATGAAAACCCAAACTAGTAAAATAATAAAAGTGAAGAGTCAAATTACATTATGATCATCTTTACATCTATAATGTTTCCTTCAAAATGTGAAGAACATCAACAACTTGACATGTTTTAAGAAAAAACAAGTGTAATTTCAACCTTTTTCTGCCTCAGTTTATCAGTTTGTCATGTGCACATGTACAGAACAACAATTACTAAGACACTAAATATTTAGTAACCGGCAGATTAACAGGCAAATTAAACTTACTTCTCTTCAGATATCTCAGGTGGTTCATATTTATTCAGGTATTTGTAAAAAAATAAAATAAAATAAAAAATTGAGATCTAATTATCATGTAGAACCTGAATTAATATAATTTTTACACCGTTAACATTGCCATTGTTATTCATTCTATTAATTAAAAAAAAGTGATATATAATGTGATATATATATATAAATAAAAAACCTGTGGTGCCGACACAAATGGTTAAAAAAACAGTTTAGTGGTCGCCACACAAACATATGTTTCAGTGTCATCCTTCTTATGCAGAACAATTTACATTTCAATTAAAAATACACTAAACATTTAGTAACAGGCACAATATTATAATACTTCTCTTCAGATATTTCATCTGGTTCATACTTGTTCAGGTTTTTATTCAGGTTTTTGTAAAAAAATATATTTTTTTAGTAGGAAGATTTTCATGTAATTTCCCTTTTTTTTACATTAAAATCAGCAGTTTTCATTATTTATAGGGAATTATGATCATATTTTACTGCTCAATTGAAATCTAATTATTCTGTATGCAGGTTATGAATTAAGCGTTAAATCTTCATTGTTATTCATCCTTTTATTCAGATTAGTTTCTGTCCCCGTTCGTCCTGTCCAGTCTTTGTTTCCTCTGCACATCACTGAGGTGCAGCACTGCCCTCACTGACTTATAATGGAGAGTTCTAATAGGGGATGTCTGCTCAGCTTTCGGGGAGGACCGATGATATGGTCACACACGTGCACTAAATAGTATAGTATATGGCTGCAAGACTGGAATATGCATTGATCTCGAGCAATGTTGACTGTGGGGTTAAAAGATATAAATAAATAAATAAATAAATAAATAAATAAATAAAATAAGTGAATAAAATAAAAAAAAGAACAAAATGCAGACAAATTATAAAAAGCGGAAAAAAAGGAAGAAAAAAGAAAGGGAAAAGAAGAAGAAGGAAGGGAAGAAAAGAAGAAAACAACAAACAACAAAAAAAACTCTATTTGTTACCTACTTTCCTATCTGCTCATTTGTTTGTTTGTTTTTTTTTGTTTGTTTTTTGTATATATGTATATGTTTAGTACTTCAGTTATGTATTATTGGTATTGTTATTGTTATTATTTTTATTATTATCATCATTTTTGTACTATGCACTATATTACTATAAGATGAATTTAGGTTATTGGGGAAGTGAAGAAGGGGTAGAATTAAATAAACTTGTGCTTCATCCTACTCCTTTTCATAATAATAACATGTCATTATTATTATTATTATTATTATTATTATTATTATTATTATTATTATTATTATTATTATTATTATTATTATTATTGTTGTATTGATTATTGTTGCACTTTTCACATGTTCAAAATAAATCATTCAAATCAAATCAAATCAAATCCTACGGGCTGGATTTGGCCCCCAGGCCTTATGTTTGACACCTGTGGTCTAAATACTATAATGCACCACTGAATAGGACATGGTTACATAACACTAAATTTCAATGGCCACTGTTACCTCCTTCCTTTTGTAGTTTTGTCCTGCAGCCACTTGATGGAACTGTTGCATAAATATTTCCATCCTAGTTCCTCAAACAGGCTGGAAATGCTTGATGCAGTTGTTTTGATCTATTTCTTACATATTCTGTTGCCCTTTTTTTTATTTCTCAGTGTGCTAGTTTGAAAAGAACTATGTCATTTGGTATCTGACAGGTTGTATTTTTAACAGTATTTACCCACTTTACTCACATTTTCTGTCTTAAGTCTTTATCACAGAAAGTGTGATATGTGAGTGGGATCATATCTTCAGTATTAGTTCACTTCTAATGCTTCCACTGAGAACCTGATGTTGTGCCAAATGTTGAATTTCTGATGTAAACTTGAAAAAGTAACATAAAACACAACCCTGGAAGCGAATCATACTGCGTCTGTTTCATGTCAAGATAAAAACAAATTTCTTTACAGACATCATTAGTGTTAATAGAACTCCCTCCTGAGTAGTAAAATGAGCTTATTGTGTTTTTTTCACTCACCCTCTGGAAAGAATCCAAAAAACACACAAAGGCAAGAGTAATCAAAGATGCACTGGAATAAAACTTTATAAAGTCAGTGTCTTTTTTTTTTTCCCTTCTTGTCTGAGAAGCAAGCAGCTTCACCAAGGGGAGTGTATTGCAGAGTACTAGACTCTTCTGTCAAACATCCTGCAGAAAACTCTAATATGGAGTTCTGACATCCACATCACAGTAGGGGGTATAGGCAAGTTTGGGCGGATAAGAAAGAAGGTAAGATATTGTCAATAGAAAAATACAGACACACACAGACACAATCCCAACAGACATTTCTGAATATTTTTGTAACTTCTTGTGAGAGAATCCTTAACACTTTGTGTCAAGGTGGAATATTTGTGCCTGTAATAACACAGTCAGCCTGTTTACATGGGACATGTTATTCCTGTTTAATTCCACTTTAAGATGATCATGTAAACACATGAATACTGTTGAAAATGTTTATTCCAAATAAAGCCACTGATGTTCATTCTGAATAAGATAACTCCTGTCCCATGTAAACAGTTCATTCTACTTTAATATTCTTCCTGTCGTTCTGCACATGCTCCTGAGCTGGTCGCCATGACGCACATATTCTGCGCTGCCGCAAACGCGCCTCTGCAATCTTTTGCGGCAAAGTGTCGCAGTTAATTTGTCGCAGATATTTGTAATTTATGCCAGTGTGGGGAGTACATGATGTTATCTATCTATCTATCTATCTATCTATCTATCTATCTATCTATCTATCTATCTATCTATCTATCTATCTATCTATCTATCTATCTATCTATCTATCTATCTATCTATCTATCTATCTATCTATCTATCTATCTATCTATCTATCTGTCAGTCTGTCTAGATAGATAGATACTTATATTCACACACACACACATACATATATATATGTATATATATATATATATATATGTATATATATATATATATATATATATATATATATATATATATATATATATATATATATATATATATATATATATATATATATATATATATATATATATATTCATCCCCACGGGGAAATTAGGTTGTCACATAACTCACCACACTCACATGAATAAATAAATATGTTATGGGTAAAAGTGAGCTGAAGTGCAAAAAAACAGCCTGTTTTTAAAAACAGTTTTAAAAAAATCAATTTAGAATCAAACAAATGAAAAGACAAAGGTCTAAGTGAGTGTGAACTCAAGTCAGTTTCTGCTCAAACATGTTGGTCTGGGTCATACAGTGTTTTTAGTCTATGGTTAACACATACAGAACACATACATACAACTATTTACAGACCACATTCACACCTAGTATGAAAACATCAAACTTCTAAGTCTGTTTACTTTGTATCCGCACTGTTAACCACAAAGCCACTGGGCTTAGAGACATGTGCATGGCATCTGGACATTTAAGTCCAAACAGCATGAGAGAGGTGGGCTAAGAGACAGCCTGTGTAATGTTAGACACCTTATTTGATGTATTTATAATCCACTGTCCCACACCAAATACAACTGTCCTTTTGAAACCGTGAAGATTCACATTTTTATTTATATTTTGCATTTTTCACAAAATGGTTGTATGTATGTTGAAATATTTCTGAAGTTTTCCATTTCTGTAAGAGGTGAGGTGGATTGATGTGAAGTACATGTGTGAAAGAGCCGTGTTTGTAGTCAAGCAAAAATCCTCCCCACTATATCTTTCCGTGGTGTCACAGAGAGTTCCCAAATCTGGCAGACCACAGCTGCTCACCACGCCATGCTCTCTACATGCACACACACTTTCATCTGCAGCTTAGCAGCTTATCTCTGGTCAGGACAACCACAGAGTGTCCGCCTCTTGGCAATGTGATACGCCTTCCTCTCACGAACACGGCTATTTGAACTAATATCATCATTACAAATGTTTTTTTTTGTCCCTAACACAGCTTACTGAGGCATTATTAGCTCTGCTTTACACATTTCAGCCATTCCAATCATCTGCTATGCACGTTAAACGTGTAAAGCACCTACAATTATAGCAGGATATTTACTTTTTTTAATCACAGTACATTAGAATATACTGATATTAACAGTTTTATTCATGAAAAGTATGTAATTTTTAAAATGTTTTTAAAATACACATTGATTAGAGATGCACAATATAATGTTTAAACATCGACATCGCAATGTATTTGTTTTAAATATATTTATATATATATATATATATATATATATATATATATATATATATATATATATATATATATATATATACGGACAGAGTTGGTCTCACCTACTTTTTATTTCAGGATAAACAGTTACTGTCATCACAATCACACCAAACAAACATAAATAACAACTGTTACAATATCTATGGTTTAAACTGTTTACCCGCCCGGGCGGCACAACAGCATATGTAAATGAAGCGCACCTCAGTTCACTGTTAATGTAAACAGTTCTTCTTCGTGGTGTTAACAGTCATTAACCAGTAAGTAATGACAAATGTTACCCTCAGACAGTGGTTCTAGAACTTTTTTCACTGATGTTCCCCCTGAGGAACATATTCTTAGTCGTCTCCCCTGACATGGACAAAACATTTTTGTAAGAAAAAAATGTTGATTTTTTTATCTCAGAATTTTTACTTATGAACTGAATAAATGTTTTTGTTATTTTTTTTCGGCCATATATTACTTTTTTAATATAAAATTTTAACCATTAATGGATAATTGCTCCTAGAACACCCCCATGTTTTAAATGACTGTGACGCCCCTGAGTCACACTATATTAAGATTGAGGAGTTTTAATATTTAAAGATAAAAACCAAGTTGTGAGCCAATACGTGGCATTTTATCAAGTATTCGATAAATCTGAATAGTTTCTGGCAGGGTTTGAAAGGAGACAAATGCCGGTAAGCAGCAATAAATCACAGAGAAAGAACAGTCACTCCTTAAACTATAATTCTGATAAATATCCAAGTGACCATCCATTTACAGGCAGCAGCGCACACACTTCTAAAGTTATGGGCTTTGATCACACAGGCTTATTAGTTCTTAGCGTGGCTGTATTTCAATTTCAAAGACAGACAAAGAATAGTCATGATGTGACACATGCTATTAGGTGCATACAAATGATATACAATAAAGAAATGTGTCTGCAGCTTTCACTAATCATCCTCAGAAAATAACTGACAAGCAGATACAGAGTGTAAAGTCGGCCAGAGTTGAACTAACACTGAAGTTCAGAGAATGAAAACTTCCATCAGAAAAAAAAAAAAAGCTTCTACGTCCACTGCCAAAACTATATAGAGTACATGTAATAAATAATAAATATGTTATGTTCATTTGTTAGGAACAGCAGTGGTGTTTCTGGGTCAATTTGACCTGATGTTTAATTATCCAAAACCAAAAATATCCTAATAAGCACTGATAATATTTTCCATTATTAACTATTCTATTAATATTTAATGCAATGGTGTTCATTAACTTTAACAGGTAATGGTTGAATTAGGAGAATTTATTCATTTTTCCATTTAATAAAATACATGTTCCAACTCTTTTTTAAATGTTTGTTTTTTTTGTCCAACATATAAAACATAACATTAACAATAATAATAATAACAGATTAGATTTCTATAGTGCTTTTCAAGGCACCCAAAGCACTTTACATTATTGATCCATTATTCATTCACTCTCACATGCTCCCTCTAGTGGTGGTAAACTACATTTGTAGCCACAGTTGCCCTGGGGCAGACTGACAGAAACATAACATGTCTCACTGTTCTAAAGAAATAAATAGTCTGACATTCCTGACAGCCTTTTCCATCCAGTTTGACTGAAGGGTCAAACTAACCCAAACAGTATCTATGTGATACAAACATGAAGATGGTGATCACTGATATATGAGATAAACTATTGATTAAACTCATTAAGGTTAGACAAAGTTTCATACTGAAAAAATGTTCAAACTTCAACCCTTTGACACATACTGGTCACTGCAGTGGACAGTTGTTCTCCAGTTGTTCTACAGTTGTTCTCCAGTTGTTTTACAGTTGTTTTACAGTTGTTCTCCAGTTGTTCTGCAGTTGTTCTCTTGTATATTCACGGGTTTAGTTGTTTTAGTTTCATATCAGTCAGTTCATATCATTACTGTAACTGGTCTGTTCTTAATACCTGATCTGCACTAACATGTTTGTGTTTAAATCAATTACTTGTTGTGATTAGACTGTAATTAACAGTCATGAAAACACAACATAACATAACATAACATAACATAACATAACATAACATAACATAACATAACATAACATAACATAACATAACATAACAATAACAATAATATAAAAATAATTAACTAATTACTTAAATATAAATTCAAATATAAATAATAATTATACATAAATAAAAAATACCCCCAAAAAGATACAAATAACTCCAAATAAAAATAAAATAAAATAGTCTTTTTAAACAGTACGGCATTAAAAATATTTTATTTCATACATAATTTGCTGATATTGCATTTTAAATACACATTTATTTGGTTTGACGCTTGAACACATGTTTTCCAGCTGAGTGCACATTTTTGTAATACCATAAAAAAAAATTGTTTCATTAAAAAGATTTCAATCACAACTTTTTTTCAGGCCTAAAGATGAATTAACACTTAGGAAAAAAAAAAATCTTGATTAAGGTTCTAATAATTCATGCATCAAAATGGGTCAATTTGACCCGTCCCATAACAGGTTAAACTGTAACATGAGCACAGAGCTGTGACTTCATCTGTTCACTATATTTGGTTGAAGCTAAAGCACAAGCTACGACAGCTGAGACACAGGGAAGGAAAAGAGGTTATGTAAGCCTTTATAAAAACAAAACTAAACCATTTGCAGTAATTAACCCTTGGCACTGCAACCTCAAATATTACCATTAAACACTTCCCAAAGATTAGCGTTGGGATGAGTCAGAGTCTGACAGATGAAGCCAATGTGGAGCAATTAAATTATTGGCTCCATGTTCTGGAAAAATCTGTATTTTTGTGTTGGATTGAATTGGATTTTGACATTTATTATCCAAAGCAAAAACACAAATGTCTGTCTGTGTTTCATGTCTTTATTCCATGGTTGGTGCAGTGCTTTGTCATCACAGAAACACAGACTGTGACTCAAACTACGGCTGCACGATATTACAACAAACTCACGTTGACATTTTTCTTAACCCTGGAAAATATATATAATGTGATATGAAAAATAATAATTCTCAGGAGTAAATAACAGCAGTGTGGTACCGACGCAAACGGACAAACAGATAAGTGGTCAACACAGAACATAGGTTTGAGTGTCATCCTTGTTGTAGCTAAAATAATGAAATGAAATTAATAACTACAAATAAATTAATTTTAAAAAGTAAAAAATAATAAATAATAAAAAATAATTAATAAATAGATAAAAGTTAAAAGTAAAAAAAAAAATAATAAAATAAAATTATATATATATATATATTAAATATTTTAATATTAGGTACAATTTTCTATTATTAATACATGCACTTTATTAATTTAATTGTATTAATTTCTGTGAAGGTGTCGTCCATCGTGGTCAGTTTCCTACAGTATGGAGGGAGAAAGAGAAAATAAAGTTGTTAGAGTGGAAGCTCCGGAAACATCCAAACAAAAACAGTAAGGTTTAGGACACACTGGCTGAGATTTTTAAAGATGGTGAGCGGCTCCTAGTGTTTTTGTTTCCATGGAAACCAGGTTCAAATGTGTCTTTGGGTTTAGATGCTGCGTTAGCGTAGAATGATGAAAATATTTTATAAACATATTAACTTACAAACAAGAAAAAAATGCAGGTGTGTGAGTAAGGTCAAAGGTCATGGGATGTTCATAAAGACCATTGACTACTTTTTAAAAATGTGGGTCAAGAAGCAGGTCGGGTCCGTTCTTTTTAAATATATTTTTTGCAGTCCGAGTTGTGGGCGGGTTAGTTTAAAAAATGGTCGGTTGCGGCCGGTTTATACATCGACCCGCACATCACTGACACACACACACACACACACACACATATATATATATATATATATATATATATATATATATATATATATGTATAATACCAAAAATTTAAGTCAAATAAAGAAATAAAAACATAAATTAAGAAAATAAAAATATACAAATGAATAAAATAAATATAATTGTATGACCTGACTGTTGTGCAGACGTACATTGTCAGCTTTAACTCAAACCTGTGGTACTTGCTTTACCTCAGAAATAGTTTTCAACAAAAACATAACAATTGGACCAATGCTATCATCATCCTGCATCCTGTCTTCTCCACAAACTGGCATAAAACTTTTTTTTTTTTTTTTTTTTACAGTTACTTCATCCTCAACTTTTTTTTTTTTTTTTTTTTTTTTTTTACTTTGACTTTGATCTGCACTCCTTTCAACTCTTCACATATGTTAGTAATAGCCTTGGTGTTCATGGAGATTTTCTTCAGCAGTGCAGAGTAACGGTCGGATAATGCATTCACGCCTTTTGAAACGACAGCGCAGGAGACAGTGTCCTTCCTCTCATCTGCGAGCCTGTCATTGCTACTCAATCTCTTTGGTTAGGCACTTTTCATATGGTAAAGCAGTGTGGTGTATGCTCCATGTTTTACAAGTTCAAAAGAAAGTTTTCAATGGAGTTTTGGAGGTGATTTACACTTCATGACTGCATTTCAACGACTGTTGCACTTTGCTAGAACCACACTGGAGCTCCATGTCTTTGCTGTGTGTCACTGTAGCGCTGCTGTACTTTTGCATCATATCACACTTTTCTTCACATGTCGTTGGGACAAAAACAAATCAGATTTGAAGTGGATCATGTTTGGAGAAATGTTTGGGACAAAATTAAGCGTATTCAAAAGAAAGTTATAGAAAGAGTTAAGCATGAAATATATGAAATACACTGGACAAAAAAAAACAAACAAAAAACTGACACATGCAATATTTGACTCCATCATCTTTGGTTTTGATTCTAGGAGACTGACCCTCAATGTAACTAAACTAATAGTTCAGATCCTTCATTGAGTTAATACTTGAGTGATTAATAATGTTTCAGCTGGAACAAGTTATTTAAAGGGATTATCTAGCCTAGGATCTAGACTGTCCCCAGTGGCCGCAAACTGCATTTGCTACGGGGAGAGTCTAGAAAGTCTAGGTGAATTTGTGGGCGGGATAACCGCTGTCTGTCAAGTTTTCTCTTTACACAACCGCACGCTATTGGATAAATCAAACTTTTGCCATACCCGGTGGGCAAAACTCCGACAACGTCCCTTTTTTCCAAAAACAGCTTAAGTGCCGTTTTCTGCTCCTCTCGCAGGGAAAACTGTAATTTTAAATCACCTAGCGTTGCTGCCAAAGCCAGCTCCAATGGTTGTTCCTGGTGATGAGCCATGTTGTCTAGCAGCTAGCAACTGGTGTTACGGCAATGTGTGCTAGCTGCTACGTCTCTGCGACTACAACATTACGTGTCGTATTTGTGTCGTCATGAGGCAGGGCGGGCTCCAATCCCGCCCCTCGCGATTTGATTGGTCCGACCCATTTTGGATTTTCAGATCCTAGGCTGTCTAGTCTGTCTCCCCGTAGCAAATACCATTTGCGGCCACTGGGGACAGACTAGATCCTAGGCTAGGGATTATCTGGAGTAAAATTTATTCTTTTTTTTTAAATTAAAGTTTAAATAGGGCCTGTTGTTACCATCATTTGTGATGAAAATCGGCTCATCAAGATAATAATAATAATAGCACAACAACAACAAAAATAGAACACAATATAATCCTACAACCTAGCCTTTAGTTCATTTGTTAGATGATTGAGAGAACATACAGAACATACAGTTGACATAAAATCACTCCATTCACATTAAGGACGTTGTATGTTGCTGTTTTGAGTCAAAGTCTGTTAGTATGGGAGTGGTTAGGACATGTCTTTTTTCACCAACATGAAACTCTATATTTAGACTAACTCTTCTAAAGGTCTGAACAACATCACACTTCAGTGGTAGTAAGTAGAGGGTCCCTAAAGACAAACCCAAGTGTCCTCAGGTCTTCATGTCCTCAGATAGTGTGTCCACAGTTACTGATCTACAGACAATGACAGAATATGTCTTTAGGGTGACGTCCCTAATAGTCGTCTGCCAAGTGGAGAGTTACACACTCTGGAAATTCACAATTTTGTTGCATTAATTTTTTTAAAACATAGTCCAGTATTTCATTACAATTTAAAAAGAAGTTTTAGCAACAGAAAAGCTTCGCATACGAACAGGTTGTTTTCAAAGAAATAATGCAACACACTCACACACCAGTAGGTTCCTAAGGAGATTACATTAAAAAAGGTTATTACAAAGGGTTCAGTGTCTTTGCCCAAAGGACACTTGGACATGTGGACAGCCAGAGATGGGACACAAACAATCATTGGACGACCCGCTCTACCAACTGAACCACAGCCGCCCTTTAAGAAACTTATGAAAACAAACGAGTATTAAAATATTACACATGTCAGTATTTTTTTTTTTATCTTAATCATGTAATTACATTTATAGTTTAAAATCCTTCTGTACATGTAGTAAATATATGATTCACATATTCTGATTCTCATATAGCCCGGTGCGACTTGTATATTCTTTTTCTATTATATTTTTTAAAAATACACTGGATGCAGCTTATAGTCCAGAAAATACGGTAATAATGTATAATATGATGCAGGGGAATTTAAAGGATTTTTACAACAGTGGGACTAATACAACTCTCTCTTGTAAAGATTAAATGACCCAAATGAATCAGTAAGGACAATTCTTCAAATGTAAATTATATTCTTAATTTTCTATATTTCTAAGTATGAACTACTCGCTGACGATCACAGAAAAGACTAATATCAGCTTGGATATAACAGGATAAAACTACCCAGCTTGTGTGTACTGTAATATTTGTGTCATAGGGAAAAAAAAGAGTTACATGGAAATGGTCTTTTTGGGCAGAAATAAACTGCATGTCTGTGTTGCCACCGGCAAAAAAGCAATGATATTGACTTAAATATGTGGAAATGAGAGGCTGCCATAATATGTTCTGTGTGCTTTGTTTCCAGCAGATAGGCACAGAGCTTTGAAGTGTGGATTGGCACAGCGGGGTGCGAGCGTCTGTAAAAGCAAGATGCTAAACGCTAAGGATGAGAAGGACATGAGGTAGTCTATTACCAATACAGGAGCAAAGAGAGAGAGAAAAAAAAAAGGCAAATCCAATGATAATGTACATCTGTTCCAGTGAATTTATGAGCTTTGAACATTTTTTCATGTGGGATAAGTGGATCCTTTTTCTTACAGAATCTCAGAACTTCAAAGCAGATTCGCTTTGGATAATGCAAATGATCAGAATATGCTGGTTTCTGCCTACTCAAGAGCATGAAAAGAAAGAGTGAAAAGGAGAATTAAAGCTAATTGGCATGGCCGTCTTTTATGTGTGGAAAGAAGGGCAAAAATAAAACACTTCAATTATTGTCAAGTTCATTCAATTAGGGAACAAGCTGACAAAGTGTTAAAGTTCAATGTGCCCGACCTAGTATCCATTTGCATTAAATGTCATTTTTTTATGTGGGATTTTCCTCCCGTTATATCTGATGAAGCTGTAATTAGTTTGATTAAATGCACACTATAATCACCAAGCTGGTGCTAGAGTTGGAGAGGCTGCTTTGTTCAGCTGTGACGCTAGAAACACTCCTTTCTTTATCCCTCAAACCCTCACTTTTCTTTTCTTTTCTTTTCTTACACATAAGAAAATCTTGGCAAATAAAGCAAAGGGAGGAACTGACAGATACTGACTATCAATATATTACAGCCTGAAATTGAATCTAAGAAGAGGATCAGAACTTATAAATGATGTTTTTGAGTAAAAAAAAAAAAAAAAAAAAGTCAAATTCCATATTCAAAATGTTTTCATCCATGAACTGTACTGAAACATAACATGAATAAACATGAATGAAAATACTTAAGACAAACCACTGCAATCAGGTATGAAACAAAAATATATGTCTCCATATACTGACTATCAATATATTACAGCCTGAAACTGAACATAAAAAAATATATATATATAATATATACAAAAAAATATATGATATCAATATATTTAAAACACAAGGAATTGACACTTTCCATATATTGAGACACATATGACAATATATCAACTTATATATATTAATATAATAATAATAATAATAATAATAATAATAATAATAATAATAATAATAATAATAATAATAATAATAATAATAATAATAATAATAATAATAATAATAATAATAATAATAATTCAAACTTATATAGCACTTTTTTGGACACTCAGAGACACTTTACATAACAGACAAACAAGCAATATATTAAAAAAAGCCAGTTTGAAAAGATGAGATTTAAGAAGGGATAAAACTCAATAATATATAATTATTTAATATATTATTATATAATTATGTACTTAAAATAATAAGTAACCAAATAATTCCTAGAAATACATCAAAATATAAATAATAATTAAATATATATTTCATTAATACACTTCATATATATATATATATATATATATATATATATATATATATATGAAGTGTATTACTAAATATATGTAATTATATATTTATTAATACACTTCACAATATATGTGGAAATAAATTGAGGTTCAATAAAACTATCTTTAAATATATACAGTAGGGCATCTTTTGTCTTCAGTGTAATATATAATATATATATATAATATATATATATATATATATATATATATATATATATATATATATATATATATATATATTTATATTTGTCAATATATAATCAAATCATATATTTTAGTATATTGGATGATAAATGCAGTACTTTTCCATATTTAGGAATATATTTTTGAATATGATGCATAATATTTTTCAATATATTACCATATATTTGTGTTTCATAAGGGAAGAGGGACTGGCTGTTACTGTTAGTCCAGTGTTTGACAGTGTCTTCACACTCTGACTCTAAATTGTCTTTTGTCCTATTTTTTTTTATTCTCTCTTAGATTGATGACGACAGGAAGCCAGGAAACAAAAGCACAATTTGTGTTCAGGAGAGATTTTTCATTTTGTAGCTTTCACCGACACGACCATTTGTTTCTGTGTGACTGTGAGACACAGTCTGGACTGTAACGAACTTCATTTGTCATAAACGAGACAAAACACGTTTGTCACCAGCAGAAAGTAGAAAATAAAGAATAAAAAAGACAAACACTGCAGTCATTCTACATGTTTCTGGTGTAAATCACCTGCTGAATGATTGTAAATAGTCACAGACTGTACTCTATAGTTCTCACTGTTAATGACCTGATTCTTACCCAATGCATGCTGGGACATGCTCTGACCACATGGGGCCTGTGGATGGTGTTTGATTGATGCTTTCATTATGTACCTGTTTCACCTTCAGCTATGTCACAAAACCCTATTCCAGTGGAGCCACTAACATTAACCTGTTCGTACACAGACACGCTCATTATTATTATTATTATTATTTTTCAAATATCTGACTGAATATTGACTTTTCTCTGTAATTAATAAAACAAACACATACAAAATAACAAAAACAAAACAGGTACAATCACCAAGGATGACAGAAAGTAGATGTACACATTAGAGATAAGCAGTATGAATGAGAAAAGTTAATGTTGGTGTAATGACCTGCGGAGTCGTGTCGTGTTTCAGACCTCTACTTGGAACAGTTGGACATTCCCATTATCAAAAGGTAAATCATCAGCAGAGGCTACATTATTAAACAAATTGTCACTGGACTGGACGAGACCATTGACTCAGATGTGATGTAATGGTAAGAAGTTTGGGGAGAAAAAAAACTTTTATTTTGAAAATTTGTCACATTCATGAAAGGTTTGGTATGAATGTTGAGTCATGTCTCATGGAACAGTCATGAATACTTTATGTGCAGGGTTAGGGTTAGGGTTTATGTCATGGGCGTCACACCTGTGGGGGATGGGGGTGTTGCGACACCCCCACTTCTCCACCCAGATGATTTCATACCCTCCACTTTTTCCTGAGTTTATATATTGTATCGTTAGTGGATCCAAGAAACGGACAGAGTTGGTTTGACCTACTTTTTATTTCAGCAGTTACTGTCGTCACAATCACACCAAACAAACATCAATAACAACTGTTATAATATCTATGGTTGAAACTGTTTACCCGCCCGGGCGGCACAACAGCATATGTAAATGAAGCGCACCTCAGTTCACTGTTAATGGAAACAGTTCTTCTTCGTGGTGTTAACAGTCATTAACCAGTAAGTAATGACAAATGTTACCGTAGTTAAACTAAGTTAAATAAACTATGTCTTGTTCTGTGACATTTACCCTCAGACAGTGGTTCTAGAACTTTTTTCAGTGACGTTCCCCCTGAGGAACATATTCTTAATCGTCTCCCCTGACATGGACAAAACATTTTTGTAAGAAAAAAGTGTCTGTAAAATCAGTGTCAGATTTTTTTTAATCCAAATTTATATCAGTTTTTTTTTATCTCAGAATTGACTTATGAATTGAATAAATATTTAATTGAGGAAAAACACATTGTTATTTTTTTCCAGCCATATATGACTTTTTTAATATAAAAATTTAACCATTAATGGATAATTGTTCATTAATTTTATGATTCACAATATTTTGCTCATGTGTCACAACCTAGACCACCCCCACCTTTTAAATGGTTGTGACGCCCCTGGGTTATGACAGATGCTATGAATGTGTTATTAAGTCACCCCTAAAGTAAAGTGTTACCATAGTTTGAGACAAACTTTTAATTATCTCTTCCCAAAACTCTTGGATAATAGAACATTCCCAGAGACAACGTAGCTGATTAAACATTAGAGTAAAAATGAGTGACATTTCTCTGCATCTTCATGACACCCATTTTAAGGCATTTAATGTTAACAGTACGACCCCCCCACCCCTGGTTCTGCACAAACGAGCCGATCCTTCATTGTGTAAGAAGTTCGCCCCAACTTTTACAAATGGAACTGGACTTCTGGAGACAGAATCCAGACTTCTGGAGAAAGCAAATGAATAAAACAAGGCTCCAGAAAGTTGCATTGGTTTTTAGTAGATCATTGGAGCTCTTTCTTTTTGCAACATCAAAGGGAGCCGCAGCTCTTTGATGTGGCAGCATGCTGTTTAAGGTACAGAGTGAATGGAGAGATGTCAAGCTGCAAGGTGCCTCTGTAGTTTACGTTGAGTGCTGCAGAGAGCTGCAGATGAAAGGAGCAAACAGAGTTTGATAATGAATGTCCAACAAGTAGGACCCATCTCAGACTGTGCACACTCAGCAGGGGGCCGGGCTAACCTTGAGCGCAGCACCCCAAACCTCAGGCAGGCGCTGGAGACCAGACTCCTTTAACTTGGATGCTCCTGAAAAAAGGGGGCTCTCAGATGTGAGCTTTAATCTTCCTGTCAATTAAATCCTGACTGACGCACACACCCATGTACACATGGTCACGCACACGACTAAACACACACATGTCTAATCAAACAGCTCTGAAAGAGATGCCATGGACTGTCTGCGCTCACCACCTCCCTTTAGAAAAGAACAAATCAACACCAGGTTTCATGTCAGTCCAAAGTAATGACTGCGTTTCATAGAAATAATTATTAGTTTTGTTTGTCAAGTGTTAAATGAGTTTCTACAACAAACATTAAAGTAGTTAAGTGGATAAATGTTGATTATCTGTTAAATAAATGATGCAGGTTCAACAGACACATGTTAATATAACACTTAAAGAGTTAATTTTAACACTCCCACAGTGAACATATGGCCCTTATCTACAGAGTGTAAAATTTACACTGAACCTACAGTTACATTTACAAGTTACTACTTTACACTAGTGAGAGTTAATATTTTACACTACTTTGTGACAATCAAGTTTTACACTGTGAGAAATAACACCCATAGTGTCATTTACATTTAACACTGAAGGCTGAAGTGTTAAGAAATAACCTTTCAGTGTTAAACCTACTTAACACTACACATTCATAAGTAACTCCAAAGAGTGTTGATTTTTAAATGTTTGAAAACACAATATAAATTTTATAATTATTTTCACCAACACTGGAAGTTATCTGGTTAAATTTGACTCTGTCTGTAGTCGGAATAACACTGAATTAAAATACTCTGATGCTGCATTTTTTACATTGGCAAATTTGCTGTGTATACTCACTACCATGTGATTATCTATGTGCTAGCACATTTAGTTTTTATTATTTAAGCCAAATAGTTGTGAATCTTTTTATAAAGGACAAGCAACATTATTTTATTTTATTTTATTATATTATATTATATTATATTATATTATATTATATTTTATTTTATTTTATTTTATTTTATTTTATTTTATTTTATTTTATTTTATTTTATTTTATTTTATTTTAGGGAAGGAATGATAACTGCCTCAAACCTGTGGATTCACTTAAAACACAGAGGGTAGAAGGTGCTGATTTGCTTCTGGGAGTTCTGTGTCTCTGGCAAACCAATCAGTTCACATCCAGTCCATCAGTGCACCTGGACTAACACTGAGATCACCACATGTGCTTTTGATATCTGCACCGAAAGAATGCAATGTGATGAAACCACTGCAGCCAAATGTTTCCGTTCCTGCTGGAGGAGAGGGAGAGAGAGGGAGAGAGGGAGAGAGAGAGAAGAGAGAGAGAGAGAGAGAGAGAGAGAGAGAGAGAGAGAGAGAGAGAGAGAGAGAGAGAGAGAGAGAGAGGGGTGGGAGGGGGAGAGAGAGAGAGACAAGAGAGCAAGAGAGAGAGAGAGAAATAGAGAGAGAGAGAGAAAGAGAGAGCGCGAGAAAGAGAGAAATAGAGAGAGAGAGAGAGAAAGAGAGAGAGAGAGAGAGAGAGAGAGAGAGAGAGGGGTGGGAGGGGGAGAGAGAGAGAGACAAGAGAGCAAGAGAGAGAGAGAGAAATAGAGAGAGAGAGAGAAATAGAGAGAGAGAGAGAAAGAGAGAGCGCGAGAAAGAGAGAAATAGAGAGAGAGAGAGAGAAAGAGAGAGAGAAATAGAGAGAGAGAGAGAGAGAGAAAGACAGTTTTGAACCACACATTTACTCACTGACAGTTTAAAGCAGGGGTGTCAAACTAATTTTAGTTCAGGGGCCACATTCAGTTTAATATGATTTAAACTGGGCCGAAACAGCCAAATAATCCAAGAAAAGGATAAGATAAGAATTTATAAATGATGGCAACTCCAAAGTTTCCTCTGTTTTTGAGTAAAAAAAAAAGGAAAATTCTATAATGAAAATGTTTTCATCCATGAACTGTACTCGAACATAACACAAGTAAATATGAACAAACTGAAAATACTTAAGAAAAACCAGTGTGATTTTAACAATATTACACCTTGTTTTATCATTTTTACATGTGCATCACAACTTACAGAACTCAGTGGATCTACAAATACACACATTAAATAAATGATGAGCTGAATATTGATCAAATTCCACAGATTTCTCTTAAGACATTTCAGGTTGTTCATATTTGTTCAGGTTTTTCCACATTTTTGGTCGTAATTGTAAACAAATTTTGTGTCATTTTACCCTTTTTTTTTACATTACAACAAAGAGAAAAATCAGCTTTTCATATTATTTATAGGTTATTATGATAGTATTTTACTACTACTCCACTTTAGACTGAATTGACTTAAAATTATTTAACATTTTTACATTTCAGGGGCCAGATTGGACCCTTTGGTGGGCCGCTTTTGACCCCCAAGCTGCAAGTTTGACACCTGTGGTTGAAAGTGTCATGGTGGATGAGGTTATTTAGTGCTGAACAAAGAGCTGAACTGACTCCAAATGGAGCAGGACGTCACTTTCATGGCCAATAAAGTGGAGGCAGTGAAGTGGATCATCCAGTCCAGGTTTATGTAAGACCACCTATCGCACACTGATGGATGGAAAATGAATTTAACAACTTCTGCAAAGTAATTGGAAAGAACATAAAGCCCTAAAATTATTTTTATCCAACATCTTGGACAAACAATAGATTAATTTAG
This sequence comes from Siphamia tubifer, assembly GCA_020466265.1. NCBI lineage: Eukaryota > Metazoa > Chordata > Actinopteri > Kurtiformes > Apogonidae > Siphamia > Siphamia tubifer. Next base: position 56,369,832 of record CM035785.1, on the reverse strand, counting down.
AACAGGGGTGTCAAAGTTATTTAGTTCAGTTCCACATTCAGTCCAATATGATCTGAAAAGGACCAGACCAGTAAAATAATAAGAGTAAAATGACATTATAATGTTTACATCTATAATGTTTCCCTCAAAATGTGAATAACATGAAAAACAAGTTTAATTTTTAACCATTTTCTGCCTCATTTGCACATGTGCAGAACAACTGACATTTCAATTAGAAACAGACTAAACATTTAGTAACAGGCAGAATATTGATGAAATTAAACTTACTTCTCTTCAGATATTTGAGGTGGTTCATATTTATTCAGGATTTTGTAAAAAAAAAAAAAAAAAAAAAAAAAGGTGGTTTGTTAATATAAAGATTTTCATGTGATTTGAATGTTTACATTAAAATCTGCAGTTTTCATTATTTATAGGTAATTATGATCATGTTTTACTGCTCTGATCTAATTATTCTGGATGTAGAACCTGAATTAAAATAACTTTTACACTGTTAATATTTTCACTGTTATTCATTCTATACATTTTTTAACACTGACATACATATTGCGATATAAAATTTTTTCTAAAAAGATAGAAATGCAGATTTGCATTACCATCTGATCTACCATTTAAAAAGGGAGTAGAAACTTTAACTGGGAGAATGATATCGTGTTCATTGTATCAATCAGATTCTAACACCTGCGTAGTGACGATGCATACGGTAAAAAAAACGATTAGTGGTCGACACACAAACAAACGTTTCAGTGTCATCCTTTTTGCAGCCGAAATAATTAAATACAATTAATTATAAAAAAATTAATAAATAAAAGTTACAAAATGAAATAAAAATAAATGAATAGATTAAAAAGACAAATAAATTTAAAAAAAAATTATATATAAATACAAAATAAATAAATAGATAAAATGAATAAAAACATTTAAAATAAACTAATAAAATAAAACTATAGCAGGATCTGTCATGTGACTATTCCGCACATGTACATTGCAGACAGACAAACAGACACAGACAGACAGACCTTTTTGCAGCCGAAATAATTAAATACAATTAATTATAAAAAAATTAATAAATCAAAGTTACAAAATGAAATTAAAATAAATGAATAGATTAAAAAGACAAAAATAAAAAAAAATTATATATAAATACAAAATAAATAAATAGATAAAATAAATAAAAACATAAAAAAAACCTAATAAATAAAATAAAACTATAGCAGGACCTGTCATGTGACTATTCCGCACATGTACATTGCAGACAGACAGACAGACAGACTCAGTAAATTAATAAGGAACAGGTTCATCCTTTAATAAAAGGGCATTTCCCTTGGCACAGATCTGCTATCAAATAAATAAAGCAATTAATCAAATACAATCTATATAAACTAAACAGAGTCCTGAAGGGAGGCAGATAAAGGGGAAAACAGCTAATGCTAAAACAACTTTCTTTTACAACAAACACCAAGTGAAAGTGTGTCTGTGTGCAGAGGGAAGAACAGCTGCTTAGAGACAAACTGGAATTATTTCTGCACAATAAGTGAGACTGATCTGGTGAGTACTGGACAACCAGCTGACAGTAGGTGTGATAGCTGGAGTCATTTAATCATAAATAGTCTTTCTACATAATGTTGGTTAAACCCTCTACAGTCCACTATATACATCAGAATTTGCTGCTACATGGATTTAAAAAAAAGGAAATTAGGCTGAACCCCATTTCACCCTTTACCCTTAGTTTTGCACGTCCAGGTGTAGGGGTAGGGGTGTCTCAATTCACGTTAAGTCAGAGGGGGTGGGGGGAGGGGATGGGCTTTGTACCCCTTCAAATGGAGACGTTCCAATGGAGGGATACCATAAATTCAAAGTGAATCCTTTTAAAAATCTACAAAAGTCGAACACAAATGAAGTATTTTCACTGTAATTAACTCATTAACTGCCAAAGACGTGTATAAACGTCTTGTGTTTTTTCATGGGGGTGTTAGGTGTCCATCATATGTGTGAATTTCAGACTGTGGTCAATGTATTTCTGTCCCAGTCGGCATAGAAGCTTATTTTCCAATAAAAGGCAACTGTAGATTTGTGCCTCGAAGAAGACGGAGGTTGGTGAGTTAAGAGAGTGAGAGGGAAAATGGAAGATGAAAATGAGCGGATTTAAAAAAAAAAAATACCAGCAGCTTAAAGTGACACAGAGTTTGTCTGACAGTGGATCTGAAAGTAAGAGTGTCACGATTGTGATTGATAAGAGTGAGTGATTCACCCCCACATCAGCGTCACTCTGGGAGTGTAGGTAAATGTGTTATAACAACATGTTGCTGTTGGTGTGTGTGTGTGTGTGTGTGTTGGTTTGGTACAGACTAAAGGTTGTGAACATGGGGCAGTACAAGGTGTTTTTTTGAGTCTTGAAAGTTCAGTGAAAATGACCAAAAACTGGGAGTATGGAGCGATCTATTCTGAACATAGCTGCAGTCAATGAGTTAACTGTTTTTAACTTATGATAACTGCTGTATTCATATAAAGTTTGACATTGTTGAAATGTGTAATGGTCATTTTCTCCATAAAAACAATAAAAAATTTTTTTTAAAATTACTATTTATGTAAACGTGGAGTAATCGGTCGATGCAGAGCACTACTCTGATTGGAAAGTAAAAAAATATGCACATATCCCAGGAGAACACCACCACTACAGGAGCAGACATGTTAGTTTATTTGTGGTTAAAGCTGTGGTTTTTAGTTACTGTACGTAACAACTGGTGGAGTGAACTGAGTGTTGAAGGGGTGTCCTAATTCATAGGGGTTGATTTTCAAGCCCTACCCCTTTATAGCTCTGTTTGAAGGGGTAAAGGGTAAAGGGTAAAGGGTGAAATGGAATTCAGCCTCAGTGGTGCAAATACATGTGAAAACATAGAAGCGACTGAATACTGAGAAGAAACTGGTAGAAAAATGACATCTAACGGATGTTTAAATGACATCATGTTTAAACAAAGAGCATTTATAATTTCAAATAAAAACTTACACTCTTCACATAATAATAAAACTTCTGAACAAAAAAAGAAAAAATTAAATAACACATTCTTGTACACTTACAGGGATATAGCTGATTTGACTGCGAACAAAAAATTTTTTTAAAAAACAAACCAAGCATTTTAGTATGATTTTTTTTTTCTCTTTTCCTTTAAAATGTAGTAAAAAAGAAACAACAGGAACAGTGACAAGAAGCTCAAATGTTAGTGTTGGACAATGACTGATTTCATATGAATATCTGTTTCCCAACCCTCAACAAATGCTGCTGAGGTGCCCTTGGGCAAAGTGGAGCACCCTGACGTGTCACCATTAGTGATCGACTGATATAGATTTTTTGGAGCCGATACCGATGCAGTTTTTTTTTTCCCATCAGTCTTAGCCGATGACCGATACAAGCCTAAGCCCATATTTGGAACTAATAATGATTCTTTTTTCTCAGTCAAATGAAAAGAAATGTCAGAAAATCTTCTTTAATTACACGTAGATAAGTCTAAATTGTGACAGTTGAACTAATAAATATGAGCAAAAGTCCACCTTCGCTTCTGCCCTTTTATTTTATTTCATTTCTTTCCTCTTCTTTTCTGTTTCCCTTTTGTTTTCTTCCTCTTTTTCCTTCCAGTAAATCACAGCAGGGGAAAAAAAAAAGAAGAAGCATATATTGGCCAACGCAACAGGCAGATACAGATACAAGAAAAAAAAATTATATCGGCCGGACGATATATTGGTCTATCATTAGTCACAATATGTCGGTAGTGGACAGCTCAGGTAATTCAGTGAATATTCAGCAGGTGTGGTTATAGATATAGAAAGTGTAGATGTGGTGCCTCCGGTGGCTCGATACGTCAACATGGCGGCCATATTGGAACAGTTCACTTGTCACTTGTCGAGGTGTTTCCATGGTTTTCGTGCTCTGTAATTCCGACAAATCGCAATATTCCCCAGTCTGCCCAAGGTCAACTGTGGCTATATATATGTAGTTTACCACCACCAGAGGGAGAATGTGAGAGTGAATGAATAATGGGTCACTAGTGTAAAGCGCTTTGAGTGGTCCAGCACTTTATACACTACTGTTCGAAAGTTTGGGGTCACTTAAAAAAATGTCCTTATTTTTTAAAGAAAAGCAGTGGGTTTTTTTTTTTTTTCCAATAAAGACAACATTAACCTAATCAGAAAAACATTCTGTACATTGTTAATGTGGTAAATGATTATTATAGCTGTAAATGTCCAGTACATAACAAGTGTCCATCCAGCCAATCCAACTTATAGCAGGAGCTTCTAGAAGTGTGGGGTGTCTGGCCTGTTCTGTTCTATTCTATTGCATTCTATTTTACACTATCAAGTCATCCACAACTATGATGCTCAGTATCGTTTTTGTTTAATTATTTATTTATCGAATCTCTTTTTCTTTTGTGCTGTTTTGGTTTCCTTCTCTTTTTTCAATTTATTTATTTTTATTGATGGACAGTAAATAGTTGGGAATAACACACCACCTTTCAATCTTTTAACTGCAATAGCACCGCCTATTAACTTCTTTCCCTGTTCGTCCTGTCTGTCCTGTCCAGTCTTTGTTTCCCCCACACATCACTGAGGTGTAGCACTGCCCTCCCTGGCTTATAATAGAGAGTTTTAATAAAGTATGTTTGCTCAGCTTTCAGGGAGGACCGCTGATGGTCACACACATGCACTAAATATTAAAATATTTGGCTGCAAGACTAAAAAATGCATTGATCTCAAACAATGTTGACACCCTCTCTGTGGTGTTAAACAATGACAACAAATGCAGACAAAAAAAAAAAAAAAAAGAAGTGTGGGGTGAAATTTGTCCAGATTACTTTAACAAATTAACAGGTAGAATGTAAAAAGGTCTGCACCGCTGCTGGAACTGCTGCACATGGACGATTGTTTGATGAAAGTAAAGTTTAAAGGAAAAAAAAAAATTCAAATATAAATGATCATTTCTAACCTTGTCAATGTCTTGACTATATTTTTTGTTTATTTTTCAACTTATGTGAATTTAATGGAAAACACTAAATTATCTGGGTGACCCCCCCAACCTTTGAACGGTAGTGTATATCCAATCCATTCTCATTATTATTATTATATCTATGGGTGTGGCGCTCAGAAAAACTATCTCAGTAAGAGGAGCGTTGAAAATTTCAAGCCAAATTCCTTCAGAAATACACTCTCACCGTGTCAAATTAGACCACCATGCAGGACAAACAGTCGCCTGCTTGCAACTAGATGCCATTTCCTCGCCACTTACGTTTGGGGAGTCATTCTGGCCGTCACTATTTCGGGTGAGGTCAAACCACTGACAAAAGAGTTACAGTGTTATGAGGGGTCCGGTAGGGAAAGCAGTGGGAGGTGAGGAAGCTGAGGTATGGACTGCAGCTGTGCTCCCCCCTTGGGTAATGACGCCGTTCCACCAGGTCCAGCGAGATGACCCGCCTGACTGGTGCCTCTGTTAAACGACAGTCTGCAACTGTGAGAGGACGCCTCAGGGCCTGGGGCAAGGCTGGCATACACCGCATTCCTGCTCATCCAAAAAACACTAACTCAATCTTACATACTTTCCATAATTGGCCTGTAAATGATAATCTACTTTGGACAATCCACATGTTAACACGCATCGTCTGCACTGTAGAAATGACTTTGAGCAGGGCCGTTGCTAGGGTCTCTTGGGGCTACAAGCAAAAAAAAAATCCCTGGGCCCCCCTACACCACATGTACATGAGCAAAAAATTGGTTTTGGTAAGGGGCGTCAAAACTCCAATCCTGGAGGGCCGGTGTCCTGCATGTTTTGGATATTTCCTTTTTCACATGATTCAGTTTAACCCTGAACACAAATGGAACAAAATTAAGTAAAAAATAATAAAAAACTAAATGTAGTAAAATACACAAAAATTATCAATAAAATGAACAAAAAGTAAGAAATATTCACAAAATTATAAATGACAAGGAAAACTGTACTAAAAATGAAAAAATAAACTATAATAGGTGGCTTAGTTTAAATATTCAGAAAATTCAACCATTCTCATTTTTTTGATGGAACAGGTGTCAAAAGGAAACCGATTTAAAAAAAAAAAAGCTAAATTAAAACTTTTATGACCAAATTTCAACATAAGATCCGTCTTTTTTTTATGATTTTTTTTTTGGGGGGGGGGTTCAAATTTTCCCATGTTATTTATACTTTTGTAAATATTTGTTAGTTTTTGTTAATTGTGTTTATTTTTCTACATTTTGCTTTTATTTTATTTTTTTTTTCTTTAATTTTGTTCCATTTGTGTCTTACTTTCTTTATGTTACTAATTATTTTGTCAGTTTATTAGTCATTTTATTGATGCCTTTGGCCATTTTTTGTTCATTTTGTTGTTTATTTTAATTTGTTTTACTGTGGAACTGCTAAAGTTCCAGGAGTTAAAGGGTTAAACTGAATTATGTGGAAGAGGGTAATATCTAAAACATGTAGGACATCGACCCTCTAGGACTGGACTTTGACACCCGTGTTTTAGATGGAACACTAAAAAATAGATGACTTTAGATTTCAAAGTGAGGTCCAACTGGTGCCCCCAGATGCCCAGGACTATCATCATCAGGCGTGTTTCCACTGTCGGAACTTCCAGGCCATTTTACAGGAACTTCATGGTATGTGCCCGTTCCAACAGAACCGGGTCAGTGGAGGAACCAATGGAGTTCCTGCTCGAGGGTGGGTATTCCAGAGCAGCCCGGTAGAGTCACTGGGTGAAAGTTGCGCAGATTGGTTGTCGCAAATGACATCATCAGATGGCGACAAACAACTCAAGAGTAGTTGTTGGAGGAAGTTTACCACACGAACAATGAAAAGAAGAAGATAGAATGGACCAGAAGAGTTTCCATGTCTAGTCTGGTTGGGATTTCTTCTTCTGCTGCTGCTTTGTTTTGGCGCTTTTTATTAGTGATGTTACCATAGCAACTGACATGACATGATGATGGCATCGCAAGGTTCTTACAGGATTATTCTGTATGGAGGCACAACACCTGACAGGACCGGGCTAACATATGGCCCGGTCAAAGTAGGTCCCCCTAAAAAAGTTCCGGAAGTTCCGATGATGGAAATATAATAATCTTTGTTGTAAGTAATCTGATACTAACAAGGGGGGTTTGTTACTACAGTGTTTGCCCATTGTCGAATATTTTGGCAGTTATACGGAGGTTCCCTAGTGGGCGGTACTCCAATCAATTGTCTGGTTGGACAGTGCTCAAGCCCCGCCCCTGACTTTGAGAAAGGCACTTGTATCTTATATTCTTCTGCTTCCAAGGCCAGAATAATATGTAAATGGCGAGAAAAATTAATGTTTTCTACACAGGCTCACAAAGGTATTATCTACAATTTTGGAGAGTATCATCAGTGGCAATGATGAGATTAATGCTTTAAGTTAAAAAAAAAATGCTCCAAAGGACATCCTGTAAAAAAATTTATCTGTAAAAATGTTGAATTATCATGTTTCCAATCAAGACAATCAAATGTAAAAAGTCAAAATGTGGATATACTGTACATTGGAAAAAGCTTCACATTTTATCAAGTGTGTTTTCTCATTTTTAGTCCGAATTCCTCATCACACTTGAAAAGCAACTTTTAAGTGAGATATAAATAACTGATTTTTAGATTATTATGCAAAAAAAAAAAATAATAATAATAATAATATTGAATTAAGCAAAAACTGCATATCTGCTAATGGAACAAGTGAAAAATGATCTTGGTAGGATTTCTTGAAATAAAATATTCCAGATCAATTGTCTAAAAATAGGTTCTTATGTCTCACTGAAAAGTTACTCTTTAGGCGGGGTGGGGGGGTGGGGGGGTGGGGGTTGTTGTGCCAGGGACCACGTGTTAAAGTTAATGACTAGCTTTCTTGAAGGATGATTAACCAACTGCCAGAAGTGAAGGAAATATATGAAAACATGATTAGTTTATGCAGTACACAGTGTGCAAGGCAAAGTTCAGAGAAAGTTTTATGTAATGTTCTGGTCTGAACCTGAAGTTAGTGTAGAAAATGTTAACAACACACACACACACACACACACACACACACACTACCTGGTTTGCATTACCTGTTATCATTGTAAACACACATTTATGGTGACTGTGACCTTGACCTTTGACCTATATTCACCAAAATTTTATGGGATCTATTCTGGACCACCTCACAACTTTCCTGAAAATATCATGGAAATAAACCAACTTAAATGTAATGCCCCTCTCCTCTTTTGGGGGGTAAAAATATGTTTTCACAATGATAAGAGAGAGGGAAACTCAAGTAAAAGGGGGGCAGAGTTTGTTGTTTGGGGCACCACTTGTTCATTTGTTTGATTGTAAGCAGCTTTAAGCAAAAAGTACCAGACTGATTTTTATAAAATTTTCAGTAAAGGTGAGAGGTGGACCAGAATGGATCTCATTAAATTTTGGTGAATGTAGGTCAAAGTTCAAGATGAGTTTTCACAATGATAAGAAATGGGGCAAGTCAGGTAAAACATGTGTGTGTGTGTGTTGGGGGGGGTTGTTGTGTCGGGCACCAATTGAAATGAGCAAAATACACTTGTTAAAATGTACATTTTTTGCAGTGCATACGTCTTTAGTGCAGAGCTGAACATCTGTGGTGTCTGGAAGATTTGAAGTGGTTTGATATGAACGTTTGAAAAGAACGTCTGGAATAAGTATGTTTAAAGAAAGGGCTCCTGGGTGTGTATGGTTGATAGGCATGTTTTAATGGGCTCCGAAGAGTCTGGGTCAACAATGCTGAGGGTTCTGTGAAGCTGGGAAGGAATAATTGGTCTTTGTGTGGACACCAAAGGTTTATGGTAAACAACCAAACCTAGAATAAGGAAGTGTTGTAGGTTGTTGTGGAACTTCATATTGGGGACGTTCACCAGGATGACCACATGGTGCCTGTTTGGACTAGACACTGATCTTTTTGTTAATTAATTACGTTATAAAATTAAGACAGTGAAGCCGTCATCATCCTCATCTGAAGACACTACAACACTTTATACAGCATCGGGACAGGCCTATGTGCCGGGTCCTTGTCAGGACAGGACATGAACATGAGTGAGTTATGAGTCTAGTGGAGTCTGCAGACCGGGCCCAGAGTCATCCTGCACCAGAGGAATGAGACAGCTGAAACAAGCCCTCGCCTCACCATGCCGCAAACAGATCCTCTTTGGCCAAGGACTGAGGCCTGATGGCGGCACAGTGAAAGACCTGCTGACAGCTGGGGGACAGGACGATGCCACGGAAACAGAGACAGCAGCAACGTGACCTGGTCAGGCTCAGAACCAGACCACAGAACCGGACCAAAACACAGGAAACTTTTAAACTAGAAAAAGAAAACACTGCAACTACCTGCAAATATGTGCTAAAAAAAATAGTTTGACACCCTCAGTGAATCATTTCTCTGCATTAACAAATGTAACGTCTTCTTAAAAAGACCATATTTTATTCTGTTGAATGAAAACACAGCTCTGTGAAGTGGCTGCATGTAGTGCTTTAAGCGTGTGTGGAGTTTAATTACCATATTTTTCAGACTATAAGTCACTTTTTTCTCAAAGTTTAGCCAAGTGCGACTTAAATGAGGAGTTATTAACACATTATATCATTTTGCACATTATTTCTACGCTGACAACTGCATGACCATGTTCTTTATGCTGTAATTATCTGAATACCTTAATATAGCTGCGTTTCCATTACTCTTGGAAATTCACAAAATGTAAATATCGCTATAAAATCTGGGAATGGAAACACCTGAGTTTCAAAAAAACCCTCAAATATCGACTAAATTTTTTCCGCTTTCATAAGGTGTTTTTTCAGATTTTGATATTGTAATGTATTGCAAAAGCGCAACGGAAACACTTTTTCCGCAATTATACGTTGCAGGATGTGACGTACATGGTCACATGATCACTTCTCTCGGGGTGAAAATGGCGTGATACACATGAAGAGGAGACGGAGATTTTCTCAAAAATAATTAACAAGAAAAGTAGTTCGCTCCTGTTTGAAAACTGCCAGGGCAACTGCAGTCGCTGTAACCATGACGGCACCAAGATGCAACAGATTTTGGGCGTCCATCTTCCAGCAGTGAAATTTTGGAGTGATAAAAAACAACTGTCAATGGAAACCGGTTCAAAGCACAAATATACTATGTCCAAATTTTAGGAATATCGCTATTGTTTTACAAAAAAGTGTAATGGCAACACAGCTTATGTTATGTTAACATATCAGGCATGTTCTAACGTTAGCTGAATGTGTTAGCATACCGTACACCTATTCAGCCTGTTCTTCTCTATTCTATTTTTATTTTAAATTGCCTTTCAAGATGAAATATCCGTTCTTGGTGTTGGATTTTATCAAACAATTTTCCCCCAAAAAATGCGACTTATACTCCAGTGTGACTTATATATGTTTTTTTCCTTCTTTATTATGCATTTTTTTGGGCTGGTGTGACTCCAGCATGACTTGTAGTCCAAAAAATATGGCAACGCAAAAACACCAAAGGACCTGTAGTTGTGATGCTACCATCACACCATTAGTTTAGTTTGTGTATCATGAGACTGAATGTGATTCAACTGGTGACATTCTGAGTTGAATGAAAGGGCTTTTGTCACAAATAGAGACTGGTCTCAGAGATGAAAAAAAAAAGAATCAATATTTCTGTATTTAAGAGTCTAGTGTAGAAACAAATATTTTAACAGTCCACACAATGAAGGCAAAAAAAAAAAAAAAAAATCAGAGCTTACATGAACTAAAATTAATATTAACAGGTTTTTTCAAATGTATTCTCTTCTATAGTCATGTATTTTGTCCATCCAGCAGTATGTAATGTACGCTGCTGAACTGCACTGTTGAGAGTTGGGAATTAAAATGACTAGATGAAACTAAACGCATGGTTAGAGAGTTGAAACAGAGAATGACAGAGATAGTGTATGTGATGCTAAAACAGTTTGATTTACTCTGATCAAAATGAGGATCCTAGTGGTCTTATAAAATGTAGTCACGGAGCGCAAGCACAAAAGCTTTAGATAGTGAATACAAAGATATCACATTATCAATAAAGCTTAGAAAATTGATAACAATATATACCTTATATACATTAATTGTTAGTTGATAAAAGTAAGGAGCTTTTTCACACTTTAGTACTGCAAATTGCGACATGTTTACTCTTCTTTCAAAAAGTTTTGAAGTCATTTCAAAATAACCTCTAAAGGCTTTGTCAAAGTCACCATTACAACAATAATTAGGATAAAATTAGAGGTAGCAGCGGATTTGGGATCTCTGTTCTTTTTACTTTAACATTTCAACGTGTTCCTTCTCATTTTTGCTTATGGGGTATTGCATGCTTAAATCAGAATCTTCATTTTCATCTTCAAAAACTTGCCTCACACCCTACTTTAAATACTCACGCACCCATGAGCGCACTTGGAGTGGTTTTCAACAGACACCAGTGTTGTGACACTCACACACACACACAGTCTTGCTATGCTCTTATGTTCACAGTCTCACTCTGTCACACACACACACACACACACACACACACACACACACACACACACACACACACACACACACACACACACACTATGCCCTGCTCTCCTATTACCTATAATCCTTCATATATTTTCATTTTTACATCACAGTCTTTCTTCTTATTGTCCCTCCTTCTCCTAAAAACCTTTTGGCTTAGTGGTCTGGAAGTGTTGTGGTGCTGGTTTGGAGCCACACAGTTAAACAGGAAGGGGAAAACGGAGGTGGAGGACGTAGGAACATTATGGTTACTCATTAAATGTGTTCCTCTGTAGCTCCACTGTACTTCCAGCTGTGATTCTCAGTCTTCGCCATGAATCTCTATGTCTGAACCACTTCCATATAACACTGCTTAATGTCTCCCCACACCGGGCTTCCTCTCCCATGATCCCCTCTTGTCCTCCCCATTTCTCGTGTCCACTCAGAAGTCCCTCCAGTGTCTCCAGTGTTCAAAGGGGGAGGTTCACTGTGGAAGCAGAGTCTGTGTCTGCCAGGCTGAGTGGACGTAGTGGGGCGATAGGAGCCTCAAGCTCAGCCCAACAGCGTGGAAATTCAAGACTGGTAGAAGTGGTGATAGTGGTGATGGTGTTCATGGTGGTGATGATGCTCATGCCGCTGCACCACTTGTGCCAGCCCCCCCTCATAGAGCAACACGCTGGGCAGGTCCCTCACCTGCTCCTTCTCCACCACCGGTCCTGACGCCGCCAGGGGGCCCAGAGGCCGGTAGCCCTGGCTCTCCTTAGACCTCTGCTTGTGCTTGCGGTAGGGGGCTGCGGACTGGTGAGGGGGGGTTTGGCTGGGGAGCGCCGGGGGAGGGGGGGCGCCTCGGCTTCTCATCACCTTGCCGCTGATCTGTGCGGGAGGTGTGCGGCTGTGGGTCTTCGGAGAGCGAACGCCGTGTTTCCCTGAGTCTTGTCCTCGAAGCCGGGTGAGATGAAGGCTGTCGGGAACGACGGCGTCCACGACAGTCTGCAAGCGGCGGTGGTGGGAGTGGGAGTGGCCATTTTCTGGCTCGTGGGAGCGGGAGCGAGTCTGGTTGGATGAACGGGTCTGAGGTTCAGCCTTTGTAGTTTCTGCAGTGGGGGCTGTGGAGTACAGAGACACGTATTTATTTACATGGAAAAGTAACAATGAACTATATATATTTAATGACTGTCAAAGGTTCAACTTTTTAATGAGATTAATCGCAGGGTTGCTTTGAATTAATTTTGATTAGTCGTGATCAAAACACTTTATGTCGGTCAACTGTTCTGTCTCTGAGTGTTTTGGTTTGTCGGCAAATTACTTACAAAATACATGCAAATACACTAAAAACACAAAAAAATGCTGAGAAACAAATATACAAAACATGCCAAAATCCCCTAAAATTCACAAAAAGTAAACTAAGTGATGAAAAATCCTAAACCTACTCAAAAACTCTTCTAAAATACATTAAAAAACCCCACAAAAATGTGAATGAATATCCAAAACACATGCAAAAATACCAGATGATATTGATGTACATGGGTCAATTTCAAATGAATAAATAAAATTCAACAAATTTTTGGATAATTTTTGTTTTAGTTCTGTTACTGGCTGGAGGAATTGATCAATAGACCAATACATCAACAAAATAATCTACACATACAAGAATGGTTCAATTACTATTATGCCTATCATCTCTGATTTGCATCATAGCTGTTTTTAAGTACTATATTAACCTCCTTGCCAGCAACAACACAATTTATTTTTAATAACTGCACTTAAATGTAGTAAAAAAATAAGATAAATTAAATAGCATTTAATTGTACTTCATGTTTTTATTGATTTGTTTTTATTTTAAAGGCATTTTAATGAAGCTGTGTATCCGCAGTTTCCTTTTTATTACAAATTTATAGTGCTTCTATCTCCTGTATTGGTCACTGCCTGCATAGTAATAGGGATTTATTTGCCTTTTTTTTTATTTTATGGGTGCATAAAACTGACAGTTTATAATAACATACAAAGTTACTGTGCCAGCGGGTTTTCTAAAATATACACAATATGATTCTGGAGGTTCTTTGGTCATGAAGATAATCCTGACAGAATGTGACATAGTGCAGACCTCTGTTAGCACTTTCCTGACAGAACCAACATTAAAATAATCACATGTCATCACTGACCATTAGATCAAGGCTGCTGCTTATTAGACCTAATATTTCAGTGCACAACAGGCCACACTGTTGATGGGCTTTAGCCTTGAACACTTGATGTATTGTGTTTGTCCGAGCCCAGATGTTTGTGCTGGCGAGGAGCGCAGTGGGCTGGTAGTTCCACCTAATGGCTCCAAGCAGGTGCCGCAGTAATGAGGGCCCCTGGATGCAGCTTCAAAAGGCCACGGTCAGTGTTTCGCTCTCCCCTCTTGCCCTGGCCGCTGTCCACTCACCAGCTCCGAAGCGGGATGTGTAGTTTTCGATGCCTGCCAGGTCCAAGTAGTGGTTCCTGCGTTCCAGGTTCTCATCCACACAGTGGCGCTGGCAGCCCGGCTGGGTGTGGTGGTCACTGTGGTGGCGCCTGTGGACACAAGAGGCACCTCTCATTAGGCAGCAGTTTGGGCGAGTGAAGTTCAGTATAGTAGTGTTTGGAACGAGTCAAACAAGTGTTCCTTATGATCAAGCAGCAGGAGAGTAATTGTTAGAGAAGTGCGATTTTGACTGGAAAATGACAGGTTTAAAGCATTGAACTAGGAAATAAGAGGCTTGACTCTCCCCTACACCTTCTTTTTTACAGTGGAAGTAAATTTAGACCCAACTAACCACACAGTTAAGAACCACTGCAGCTCCTAAGTGTGAATCCATCTTCAAACACCCATGTCCTTCACCACTTAACCCATAAAGACCCAAGTGTTGTGCTGAGATTTCATCTTCCTAAAGCAATTCATCACCATTTGTTATAATACTATTCACTGTGTTTTGTGTATTTTATACTGAATATCATGTATTTAATTTACTGATCATGTAGAGAGTGATAAAAAAAAACCATGTGATTAAAGTTGAGAGTTATTATATCAAAAACAGAAAACTGAAGAAAAAGTGACTTTTTCAGCATAGAAATGTAGAACTGAAATAAAAACAAGGTGGTCCGTCCACTGTCATTGATCAAACTGTACTAGTGAATCAATGTTGTAGAAGATGACGGTGTTTTCACATTCACTACTAGACTCTGAACATCCAAATGGGTCATATTTGATGATTCATGAAAAGAAGACAAACTGGATTTTACATGATCTATTTACATGTATTGCTAGGGAAGTTATTAAGCATTATATATATATATATATATATAAAATTTTTAATCAGATTAATCACAAGGTTGCAATTAATCATGATCAAAACACTGTTCTGTGTCAGGGCTCTTTTTTTGTTTTTCTACTCAAAATTCCCACAAAATACACAAAAATACACCAAGAAACACAAAATACAGAGAAAAAGATATAGAAATCCTGTTAAAATCTGCTAAAATTCACCAAAAATAAACGGACATAAAAAAGCGATGAAAAATCCCAAACTTATTCAAAAACTTCTAAAATACAGGACCCCCCACCCCTCAAAAAAAGTGTTAAAATATCCAAAACCTATGTAAAAATATTAATATATATATATATATATATATATATATATATATATATATATATATATATATATATGTGATTAAAATGTTTATTCAACAGTTTTAACAAAACAACTGTTTCATTTAATTATGTTAACTTGTTTTAATCATGATGATGGATTAATCAGCGTTAATGCATTCATTTTCCAGTGGCTGTTAAAGAAAAGCAGTTTGTGTAAGGTTAGCAAAGTGAATATTAATATTGGGGACAGTCTTCACAGATGTAATAATAGAAACAATAACAAAAGCATAGTGTAGAGAGGAGGTTGGTTTACCTTAAGAGAGCTCGACTCTTCTTGTCTGCACTCTTGGGGTCTTCTATGCACTTGTCATTTTTCTCTCTGGGGTGGGACATGTCTGTGTATGTGTGAAAGACAGGAGGCTATTATCAAAGAGAGCTCGGCAGAAGAGCCACACACACTTATAGAAACACACACACGACAAACGTCACACAAGCCTCAGAAGAAAGCAACCTTTGTTTTGGGGTTTTACTTTGAAGATCTATAGAAAAAGAAAAACAACAATGCTTCATTTATTCTATTTTCAACTCCCAGCGTCTTATAAAGCAAGAAATGAAATAAAAAACATGCAGACTTCAGAAATAGTTTATTAAGGACGCAAGATCTGATGCAGTTTGAAATTAGCATGAAGGGAACCAGCAACATTTTCAAAGCTTGCTCTGTTTGAATCTCTTGATGGATATTTATAGCTAAAACAATAGGATGCAAACACACAGGAATATATATATTTTTTGAGTTATTTTTCCCCGTCTCTTGTTTACCAAGTCGTTGGTGAGAAAAGTTAAGTTGAACGTAGCTATATTTTCCCGGCAGCTCTGAGGAGGGGTGGTGATGGTGGGGTGGGGGGGTGGAGAAGGGGAAAAAAGGGAACTTTGGAGAAAAGAAAAATGGCTGTGGTTATCAAAAGGACTCGGCACATCTCTTAAGGTTTCTTTCAGAGTATTTGAAGGCACTGGAGGGGGGGGGGGGTTCTCCTGGCTCTGTCACTCCCCCCCCCATCATTAAAAATGAACCCCATTGAGTGGGAGAGATGGAGCGACGCAGAGGCGACGAGGAACAAAGTTGTGACAGGCCTGAAGCAGCCGCCTTTCTGCCTGACTACAAACACATCTCTGGGTGAGCTGACAGTACGCAATACAAGAGGGACCCCCAAATGCCCCTTCTCCTCCTACAACCCCACCCTCTGCGTTAATGTTAGTTTTACCTGCCGCTCCCTGCGTACAACTCCTCCATCGCTGGCTGGAGTCAGGAGCCACAGACAGTTTGACCCGTAGTGTTTTGCTGCTGCTGGGGGAGTGGTTGACAGACGCATCCACCACTTCATAGATGGTGTGGAGCAGACTGGTGATGTCCTACAACACACAACACAAGAAACTATGACTGATGCACAGCACTACACCTTTCTGTGTGGAGTTTACATGTTCTCCCCTAGTGTCTGCGTAGGTTTTCTCCAGGTACTTTAGTTTCCTCCCACCATCCAAACACATGTTAACAGGTTAACTGTTAGTCCAGTAGTTCTCAAATGCGGTCCTCGTGGTCCAGTGTCCTGCATGTTTTAGTTATTTCCCTCTTCTATCACACCTAGTTTAATTATTGATCAGCTCTTCAGAAGTTTGATCATGATGTAATGGCTTCCAGGTGTGATAGAAAAGGGATTTTTTTTTTTCCATTTGTTTTTCATAATTTTTTTTAAATTAAATTCATAATTTTCTAATATTTAAAACTTCTTAAAAATTGTTATTTTTACATTTTTGTGAATTTAAATGTTTTTTTGAATTTTTCAAAAAACTTTTTTTTTCCTGGGCTCCTTGGCTGAGGCTGCTGCCCTCACACCCGGATGAAGTGGGAGACGACGAGTACGAGTAAATATTTTTTTATTGTATTTAAAAAGAGGGAGATATATTTTTTTTAATGTTTAGATTTAATTTATGTATTTATTTTTTAGTTTAAAACTATTTTGAATGGACTTTTTTGTTTGATTTATTTTTTAATTTGTTTTTATTTAAAACATTTTTAGTTATTATTTTTTAATTGTTTAATTTAATATTTTTAATTAGATTTTATTTTTTTTTTAAAAGAAAAGAAAAGGGAGATATGTAAAACATGCAGGACACTGGGCCACGACGACCAGATTTGAAAAGCACTGGGTTAATCTAAATCAGGGGTGCCCGATCCTGGTCCTAGAGAGTATGTTTTAGATGCACCCCCCATATAACACTCCTGATTCAAATGATCAGCCAGTCATCTAGCTCTGCAGAAGGTGTGTTGAAAGAGGGGAACATCTAAAACATGCAGGACAGTGACCCTCGAGGACCAGGATGGGGCGCCCCTGATCTAAATCACCCACAGGTGTGAATGTGACAGTGAGTGTTTGTCTATATATGTTCAGTCCTGTGATGAACTGGAGACTCATACAGGGTGACCTCTGACCCCACCTTCACCCACAGTAGCTGGATTAGGCCCCCAGTGACCCCTGTGACCCTAGTGAGGATAAAGCGGGTTCAGGTGACGAGATGAGACACTGATACAGATGTAACCCATAAACCTCATAAATTATCAACTGGTAGAAAATGTTTAATAAGTTCTCACTAGAGCTGCACAATATGTTTTTTAAGCATCGACATCACAATGTAGGTGTCTGCAATTATGATTATTTTTATTTATTTATGTTTTTTATTTATTTATTACTCTGTTTTCATTTATTTGTTTTGTTTTATTATTTATTTATATTATTATTTTATTTTTTATGTATTTAATAAATTTTTTCATGTTTAGTTATGTATCTTTTTACATTTATTCATGTATTTATATTTTATTTTTGCTTTTAATGTA
The DNA here is from genome assembly GCA_020466265.1 of Siphamia tubifer. Lineage (NCBI taxonomy): Eukaryota > Metazoa > Chordata > Actinopteri > Kurtiformes > Apogonidae > Siphamia > Siphamia tubifer. The sequence goes on along the minus strand of CM035785.1, from coordinate 56,351,787 downwards.
TTTATTCATTAAATTATGTATATATTTTTATTACTTTTTCAAACATTTTTATTCGCTTATTAATTTTTTAATTATTAATTTTATTTAATTATTTTAGGTACAAGAAGTATGACAATGGAACGTATGTTCTATGTCGACCCCTAATCTGTTTGACCGTTTGCGTCGGCACCACACAGCAGTTATTTTTATTCCTATCGTTGGGCTAAAAAAGAAATCACAATGTAATTTTTTTTTCTAATACGGTGCAGCCCTAAACTGTGCAGTATTTTTTTGTTTCATCCTGCTGACAGATACAGATGGATGTGAAAAGACGAGTGACCACATAACTTTGTTGGAGTTGACAATAAACGAACGCTCACTATTCACTTTACTGCACCGTTTTAATTCAAAATACTCGACAGTGTTATGCATTCTCTATCATAAATTTCACACTAGTGACGAATTTAAAGAAGTGACATAGCCTACAGCGAACAGAGAAACACACTGTCAGTTGTTTTAGTTCAGTATTCAAAGTGAAGTGATCAGACAGGGTGTGAAGCCAAGTTATAAATTCATGAAAAGAAACATCACAGCGGTGGCAGAGGAGCATGACTGAGATGTCAGGCCCGATATGAATCACGTTACATATCAGTATGTGTAATTCATTTTTTTTCTTAAATAATTAAAATGACACCTGAACGAACACCAATATGTGCATACGCTTTTAAAAACACATTTAAAAGCATCACATCGAGGTACATGAACAAACAAGACAAATGACACCATTTAATGAAACCCTAGCCTCATAATAGTTACACAATCGTACACCGTGTCCGCAGTAGTACAAATATTCATCAATAGGTTTTTTAATTTTTTTTTACCTCCATTAAAAAATAATCTGTCCACATAACTTTAATTTTGTCTTCATTTTTATCTCTGTGCACACTACAATGTAAAAACAGCATAAATCCATCAGACTAAACATGGCTTTGGGCAGATGCTTTAGAGCACAGATGTCAAACATAAGGCCTGGGGGCCAAATATGGTCGGCCAAAGGATCCAATATGGCCCCGAGGATGAATAACAATGAAAATACTAATGTAAAAAATATTTTATTTTAATTCAGGTTCTACATAAAGGATAATTAGATCTCAATTGGGTCAGAGCAGTAAAATATTATTATAATTACCTATAAATAATGAAAACTGCAGATTTTAATGTAAAAAAGTGAAATTACATGACGATCTTTATATTAACGAACCATCATTTTACAAAAACCTGAATAAATACCCAAACTAATATGAACCAGCTGAAAAATCTGAAGAGAAGTAAGTGTCATTTCACAAATATTCTGCCTGTTACTAAATGTTTAGTGTATTTGTAACGTAAATGTCAATTGTTCTGCATAAGTGCAAATGACAAACTGATAGACTGAGGCAGAAAAAGGTTCAAATTACACTTGTTTTTCTTAAAACATGTCAAGTTGTTGATGTTATTCACATTTTGAGGTAAACATTATAGATGTAAACATTATCTTCATGTCATTTGACTCTTTTCATTGTTATTCATTTACTGGTCTGGTCCTTTTCAGATCATATTGGGCTGAATGTGGTCCCTGAACTAAAATGAGTTTGACACCCGTGCCCTCGTCTGATAACAGTTACGCAAACTTATACCACTTCTACAGTAGTACAGATAGTCCTATTTGCCTCCATTAACAAATTATCTGTCTGCATAAACTTAATTGTATCTTCATTTTATCTCTGTTCACACTACAATGTAAAAACAACATAGAACCATCAGACAAAACATGACTTCTGGCAAATTTAACACTTTAGATTATGTTGGACATGATAGAAGATTTGTTTTTATTAATATAATTTAAAGTTTTCATTCATTTATTATTATATACTAGGAGGTATTAAATTCAGGTCCGTTTGTCTGTCAGCAGGATTATGCAAAAAGTTCAGAATAGATTTTGATGAAACTTTCAGGAATGATAGATAATGGGTCAAGGAAGAACCTGTTAGATTTTCATCAATGAAGGTCAAAGGTCAAGGTCACACTAAAGGTCAACAACTAAAACACATCAGTGGTAATATATCAGGATTCAGACAAGATAGAGTCTGGTGTTTTTTTTTTCATTCATGGTCTGACCTTCACACATCAGATGGGTCAACACCTATGGCTCCATCATGTCACGTTTTGACGTCATATGACGACACATCAAACCTTGGCGCAGGTCTGCTGTCTCTGACTGCCTTGTTTGTAAGTATTAATTTTAATTCATTATTTCAGCTACAAGAAGGATGATACTGAAACGCGTGTTCTGTGTTGAATAATAATCTGTTTTACCGTTTGTGTCGTCACCACACAGCAGTTATTTACTCCTGAGTACGTTTTTCATATCGCAATATACATTGCAAGGTTAAAAAAAAAATTGCAATGTTAATTTTTTCTAATATCGTGCAGCCCTACTAACAATAATAATAACAATAACAATGCAATACAAAGACTTCTGAAGATGTATTTTTAATCTAAAATGCTGTTTGTATGTAGACGAGTGGTCAAAACAAAGAAGGGCAGACATTCTTCAGAAGTAACGGACCATACTTTACTTTACTGTACATGCGATAATGTCGTATCTTATCACGGTTTAGCTCATGAATAACATTTTACACTGATGATTTTTTTTTTTTTGGTTCCATATTGAGCTAATGACTCTCTCGTGGGTGTTAGCAGCTGTGTTGGATCTTTCATACCAAATCAAATCCTACTCCTTTATAAACATTTCCGTGACTGGCATGAATGGAGTCACACAGTATTTCAAATCAGATTAATGTTTTTCATCATAAGGTACCGGCTTCAACATAAAAGCCCTTTGACAAAAACTGCTGAGAATTTAGACTGAATATAGACTCAAATTACATGATTTTTACTCAATATACTTTTCTGGCTCGTAACAAAAAGAACTATTATGAATTCTTCAGGGATCAGTTCCACATACTGGTTTCAGTCATACACACACTGCAAAAAAAAAAAAAAGAAAAAAAAAATTAAATATAATAACATAAAATAAAAGCTTCCTGTGTCATTTTTGGTTTCCTTCTCTTTTTATTTGTGTGAAGGGATATAAAAAAGGGTTGGAGAAGAAAGCCTTTCTTTCCCCCTCCAAGCCGCCGCCTGCCGTCTCATGAGCCGTGGAGCCACAGGCAATGCCAAAAAGACTGCACAGCCAACCACACTGAGGATAGCTCCAGTCTCTTTGCGCTGTTTTAAGTTGTTCTCAAAAAACACAGGCCTTTCTGGATGTTCTCTCAGATCTATACCAGGCAAATGCAAGCCACAATGTACCTTGCAGGAGCAGAAACACACAAATGTTGCTGGAACTGATTCCTAGTATTAAGATGTTGCTTTTACCTTTTGGCTTCACTCTGTTTTTTTGGGTGTGGTGACCCCAGAATGGGATAAAAATCACAGCTGATGAGTGTTAATTCGATTGGTTTTGATGATTTTAGCTAAAAACATCCAAGTTATGTGCCAATATGTGCATTTAAACATATATATTTTTTAATATGAGGATGTAAGTAAAAGAGCTACGACTCTTATGTCAGAATAGCATCAAAAGTTTCATTCACTTTCCCTAATGCACCGTTGTTTAAAAAGCTAAAAATACTGACCACATATGGCATAAACAGACTACTAATTAGTCTCTTGATGTATAACATAATAAATAAATTCACCTGCGCAATACATTTATACATTTATTCTACTGCTGTCATGCCCTCTCTACTGTGCACTTTTACATTTTACTAGTTTTTAGTAATATATTTATATATGTTATTTCTGTTATTTTACCTCATACTTTGGACTTTTTATCTTATCTTTTATACCTGTGTGTTTTTACACTGCTGGATATTGTCTTTTAAACCTCATTGTACATAGTGTTGTGTATGATGACAATAAAGATCATTGTATTTTATTCTATCCACACGACAAAGTCATTACTTAAGGCAAATTAAAGCTAAATTATACCAACGACAATTTACACTCATGTCCAGGGGTCCTGACATTTGGAATAAATCATTGAAATGATGTCCCTCCTTTATTACTTTCAAAAGTCAAACTAAAGCTGAGTTTATAAATAAAAGAGGAGACACTTGGTCTCAATGGGACAATAAAGGATAAATAAATAAATAAAAACCTCACCTTTTCCAAACTTTTTAGTTTCCTTGTTTGCGATTTCTTTTTAGAGTCTATATGTGGTTCATGTCCACGTGTCACTCTAAGTAATGATAAATTCTTTTTTTTGTTTTGTTGTTATTGTATTGTTTTATTTACTTTAAGTTATCTTTTGTTAACTTGATTAATTTGAAGTGTTAATTAAGTTGATGAAGGGAGAAGCATACTAACTATAGAAGCATATTAAGCTTTTAGCCTTCCTTACACGGTTGTATTTTATTTGTATTTATACTTGTTAATGTATTTGTCATCTTTTAAAGTGAGAAACTAAACTAAACTAAACTAAGAACTTTTTTGATAATATATGCTTGAGATAAAAGTTGAGTTTAGAAGACAAATTAATTGTATTTATTTGGGATTCACTATATACTGTTATGTATTACTAGCATAGCATCAGACAATATTAGCCTGAACTGACATGTAATATCAGCCATGACAGAGATTAAACATATTAATAGAACTCAAACAATAGAATTTATGTTCATTCAAAGAGTTTGCGATTAAAGGGTGAAATAGTTGCAAAATCTTGTCAGAAAAATCCTATATTAACACAAGATATTAACCATAGCCCCCTTTTACACAGCACTTCTTTTATGGCAATATTTCGCCTTTATTCTGGAATGATGTTTGTGAAAAACGAAATGTTGGGATGATTTGGTGCCACTTCTGTCAAGGCTCAATAATGCCTGTGGACGTAGTAACAGAGCCGTGATAAAGGAGGAGTCATGATTCCGAAACGCTATGTAAAAGGAATATAACTTGCACCGCTACCAAGATGTGACGTGGGATTTAAAAATAAGCGCAGGCCGTGTAGAGTAAACAAACATATTGGCGCGGTCAGGCCGATGTCAAACTGGTGAGACACCGAGATCCGCGAGCTGTTGTCACTTGGGATTCTACCCATGCTAACATTGGTGGAATGGTGAAAAGGTGGGATCACCATCTCACATTTTTTCCTGGATCTCTGTGTACAACTGGCTCATGTCTCAGTTCTGAAGCCAGAGCATAAGTCATGTGCAGCTGTCTGTACGCTTTACCTTGTATTCTGTCCTCTATCTGGATCTGTCACCCAAGGTTTAGAAAAATGTTTTTGCCTAAAATATCCGCTTGCGAGTCCTTTAGAATATGTTTATGTCTATTAGTCACAATGTTTTCCTTAGGTTTGACGTATGAGTAGATTATAGATCACTGGAGTCAAACATAAGAAATCCGGCCCACCATAGGGTCCGATCTGGGCCGTAGGATGAATAACAATGTAGATATTAATGATCAATGTTGTACAAATTATTTGAATTCAGGTTCTACGTACAAAATATTTAGATTTCAATTGGGTCAGACTAGTAAAATGTGATCATAATTACATATAAATAATGAAAATTGCAGATTTTAATGTAAAAAAAAAAGGCAAATTAAATTAAAATCTTTGTTAACAAACCATCTTTTTACTAAAACATGAATAAATATGAACCGCTTGAAATATCTGAAGAGAAGCAACTATAATTTTACAAATATTCTGCCTATTACTTAAATGTTTTGGGTATTTATAATTGAAATATCAGTTGTTCTGCACATATGCAAATGACAAACTGAGAGACTGAGGCAGAAAATTGTTAAAATTACACTTGTTTTTCTTAAGACATGTCAAGATGTTGATGTTATTCACATTTTGAGGGAAACATTATAGATGTGAACATAATTATAATGTCATTTTACCCCTTTCTCTGTTATTATTTTATTGGTCTGGCCCTTTTCAGATCATATTGGGGTGAATGTGGACCTTAACTAAAATGTTTTTGACACCTCTGTTATAGATATGAAGACAATTACACTATTTAGGCAGAGGCACACTCACTCCAGCTTCTTCTTTAGACTGTTGAGTGAGTTATTATATTTGCATTATACAAGGTTTGGACAGTAGGAGGTCAGAAAGTTCAGAATTGGATTCTTCAGTCTCCTCTATTGAGTAATTTTTTCTCATTTTCCTACAAAAATCCATCAACAGAGTCTTCGGATTGTCCCTTTGTCTTCAGTGTCCCTATTCCCTATCACAGTTCAGAACAGTTACCCCTCCAACGAATGGTAGAGTTATGTTTTGCCAGCATTTCTGTATCTGTTTGTCTGACTGTGTAAGAACGTAACTCAAAAAGTTATGGACAGATTTGGCAAATGTTGATACTGTTACAAAGAACAAATGATTAAATTTTAGTGGTGATTGGTGGAGTTATGGGGGAAGGGGGCACTTCTGGATCACTTTGAAATTTTACATTGTGGTGAATGGAGAATAAATTTCAAAGTGATCCAGAATCCAGGATATCTTCTGAATCATTACTAACATCTAATCATTTGTTCCTTGTGCGACACCCTCAACACGTCATGAAATTTTTCATCAAGATCCATCCATAATTTTTTGAGTTATCTTGCTAACTAACAGACAGATAGACTGACAAACTCTGGCAAAAACATAACCACCTTGGCAGAGGTTATAAGAACAAAAACAGGATAATGCCCCCCCCCACCCCACCCCTAAACAACAATGGGATCAGCCATGTCATTTTAATAAATCAGTATAGCACATATCCCTAGTATTTATTTGCTTTTTTTTTTTTAAATTACATTTAATATTCATGTTGTTCACTGTTCAAAGAAAAATATTATTACCTCTCTGGTGACTTTGCCATTGTTGTCAAAGTCATAGAGGGTGAAGGTCCACTCCTGCCTGTTATCTTCCTCCACAGATACAGCACACTCCAGCTCCTGAAACAGCAGAGTGTTGATCTATCAAATCATACAGTGTGATTGTGTGTGTGTGTGTGTGTGTGTATGTGTCCTGCTATTGGCCTAGTTTCATCCAGAGGGGAAGTAATAAACACAGTGTTCGGTATCGACACTCACTTCAAACTGGAGCTGCTTCTGTGGCCCTGCGGGGGATTGGCTGTCCCTCTCCTGCATCTTCTCCTCCACACAGCAGCTGTCTGTCTTCTCCGGGGGTAAAGCCACTGCAGTGACATACACATAGACACACAAAGATAAAAGAGAGAGCCTGAGGATGGAAACGTTGGGTGCAGTCGTAACCTGAGGAAATGTCGTTGCCTTCAAGTATTGCTTGTAAGTTCCTACTTCCGAGTTTGGCAGCTGCAATTAAGATGTGTCACACATTCAAGTGCTCCTGGTTGGAAGCAAACCTACACAGCAAAACCCTACACTGTATTTGTCTGAGTGTGCATACTACAAAACTGTATTTTTATATTAATATTAACAAACCTACTCGTGTAATATTTTTGCGTGGGAAGCACAGAGCTGCACTTATAAGTAATGCATACAGTTTGGTACACTTTGTGTCTCACAGGTTTAACCTTAAAGATTTTCATATAAACTAAACCACAGAATACATTCAAAAACATGAAATGAAAAGTTCCATGTGTCTTTGCATTAGAACACACAGACATATTTTAAATATTATATTTTCAAACATTTTATCAGTTTCTGAGGCGTAGAGTTCAGTCAAATGATCACGTCCCCACTGACCAAAATTAGATTTTTATGTTATATAAAACTAATAAAAATAGCCAGTAACCACGTTTTCTTTTTTGGAGAAAAGAATCGTTTGTCTACTTTAATATAGGAAATATGAAAAAGAAATTATGAAATAGCACTATTTAATTTTCTTCCCTAGTTTCGTTCAACCCCATAACAGGATATTAATCAAGTCATTTTTTTTCTTTAAATAATGGTTCAGTCCAACTTCCTAAGAACCCTGGAAGTGACATTGACATCTTTTCTCACTTAAACTGTAAAGACAGGTGAGTATTTCCATACTTTACTTATACTTCATCGTTTTTAATCGTCAGATTGACATTGTTGAGCTCAACCTTTCAACACTGTTACAAGCATAAATTATACTTAGTATTGTTTTTGGGGAAAAAACTAATATCCGTCTTGGAAAACTTTATTCATTTCATGTTTTCCTCATGCTTTCTAAAGCTCCATACTCTAGCTAAGGTGGATCTATGGCTATTTTGAGCTAAAATCTTCAACCCCGTAATATTCAACCCCAAAAACACACTGTTATGAGGATAAGTCTTGAAGGTTTGACTGTTCTTATGCCAGCCTCCAGTGTGCACCCAATTCAGAGAATCACCCAGTTACGCTCTTGAGCTGTTGCTACTTGCAAAACCAGAAGCAGTTGATAAAACAGCTGACTTGTAGGATGCACAATTTGTGATCCTCCGCAAAAAGGAACAGTAAACTCAAGAGCAGTTTGACTCCCGCAATCAAGAAGTGAGCTCCTTTGTCTTTTTTAATCAAAAACACAACAGGGAGCCATCAAAACAACTTGATCTATGAGACTGTGCCGGTCAAGTACCAACAATGTTTAACACAATCTAACAGTCTCTTGCTTTTTTTCCAGATGTTTGAAGGTTATTCTTATACTTGTGTGGAAACAAATTCTATAAATGGAATTCTAAATTAAAACTACAAACGAGCAGAGTACCTTTTTTTTTGTAATACAAACGAAAATCACAAACAGTACCGAAGAAAAATGCAAACTAAGAAGGAAAACAGTGACATTAGAATGCACTTTGTTTTACTGCAGCTAGCATAAACAGAATCATTTTAGAGATGGGTAGTGTTGAAAATCCAATAACAACGATTGGCACTAGAATTAAAAGTGAGGATCCAATCCCTAGAAAAATGTTGTGACTATGACAGAGCGATATAGCAATTGTTTATGTCTTTTAGCTAAAGTATAAATGTCCCAGTGGCTTCACAGACTGGGAAGAGATGTCAAACATGAAACTGAATGGCAGAACAGGCTTTAAACACAAGAGAAATCCATGGCATTTGAATATAAATGGGAGAACAAGAACAGTGTGTGAACATCAAAAGGTCCATAGGAGGCCCCCGAGTCCCAGGCTCAGTGCAGCAGAGCTCATAATTTTATGGACTGACATTTACCGTATAGTAACATTCAGATGAACACACAGACGGCCGTTGGGGGGTGTTTAATATGTCGTATGCACTTATCCACTTATCACTGTGTCTGCTACTAATGTGAGTCCACAGCCCTGTTCTGTAATGAAGAAATACCATATGTGTCATTTTTAACCTGACCATTATACAGGGGTGGGTTCACTATTATGGTAATGACTGAGGTCACAGTGAGTAGAGGGGTATTTTTGCATTGCAACAAACTGTAAGGTCGTGCACCCGGTACACATAAATAGCATGACTGTCGCTCGCTGGTTTGATGTTTTAGTTTCACCATTGGATGTTTGCCCAGATCTAAAGCCACCGGATATCCTTCATGGCTTTGCAAAGCATCATTTGATTCACACATGAGACATAACACGTAACTGAGATTTGGGAAGGCTGCGTGGTCTGTTGAAACTATCTTGTGAGTTACAGCTACCCAGAACTCCTTGCTTCATCAATATGCAAATATGTTTACATGATTACTCCCAGCAAAAAAAAAAAAAAAAAAAGTCTTGTTTCAGTCTGAGTCTATCTACATAGTCGCTGTAGGTTCGTTAGTGCCACCTCTGCTAATTTGGTTTTGCTCGAGCATCACCCGATACGTCCAATCACAGCCGCACATGCAGAGCACACACCCATAAAACTGTGCAGACCACACCCCTTTCTCAACACCCTCTCAATGCCTTTCTCCTCCTGCCACACTTTGAAGTTGCATTTCCAAACCTTTTGGAAGAGGATCAGACCGGCTGTAAAACAGAATCACTAATTAATTAAGCCAAGTCAAATCTGAAACACTGTTTGTTTGCTCGCCAACGGAGCAGACACAACAGCCCAATTTCTTTCCTCCTGATCCAAAGCAGATCAAAGCAGACCTGTCTCATCCCTGGGTAGGGGAAATGCCAGAAATGAAAGGCATCATCCCAGGGAGCTTTTACCAACTTTTTGGAGAGGAGCAGCATTTGGGGTCCCGCTGTTTGATCATCTGAGGTGCTCAAAGGGAACATTGTGTGCGAGGGCAAATCTGTTCCGTAGCAGGCTCAATATGGTGGTGAGATGCTTATCTCGCAGCTAATGAAATGCCGGGAGGAGTAACAGTAATCTGCTATCACCCTCCTCCCTCTCTAACCCCCCACCACAGACATAAGCCGTCTCTTTATGAGAGAAGCTGCCGCCAGGGGATTGGCTGCACATCAGATCTGAGGGGCAAGACGAGGGCAGCCGAAACTGGCACCCTCTACGCCAAGCCTGTTCCAGTAACACTGATACACACACGTGCGCGCACACACCCACATACACATGAACACAGAGGCGCTGGCCAGTCACAAAAACTGCCCCACACTGTGAGTGATCACACCCGGATTAGTAAGGCTGCTGTATTACCCAGGAAAGAATCTGTTTGTTCGTGGACAAATAGCAAAGTGCTGGGACCTGAGGTGATATGGAGATGAGACAGAAGAGATGGTCATTGTGAAGAAAGTCTATTTTTCACTCCTCAGAACCCACGTCTGAAGTGCTCAAGAGTAACGCACTTCATCATTCCGTGGTTTCTAACAGCCCTTTGATTGCTGAAGAACAGTTTAAAGAACTTAATATAAAAAGCCAGAGTAAGCCTTTCTTTCTGCATGCTTGCTGTATCGATGTAAAATATCCTAAGGATACTTTCATCATAGAGCCCCAGTTTCTTTTTAATCCGCACAAAACTTTCTTTGAAGGTTCCTCCCTAAACCCAGAGGAAAAAAGGCTTTCAAGTATGATAGTTGTCCCATCATTTCAGTTTTCTCTCTCACTTTGTTAGATCTATGGACAATAAGAGTGATAACAGTGCAAAATGCACTTCATGTATGGCACATCACAAACCGCTCCACAGCTGTCCATACCCCAATGTTGGCCTGTGGCTTTATGTTTTGATGTAACACCAGTCATCGGACTTATTTCACTGACAGCTCCTCAGCCAAGTGTGTGATCTGAATGTGATCATTTACTTATATTCATACATTACATACATGTATTCTTTCACTGCATTGTCATTCAGCAGTTCTGATACTCCCAGTTCGTCACGACCACGCTGTGACAATTCCTGTTACAGAAATATGAATTAAGATTCCGGTAGGTCAAATTCACTTGGTGTGTGATATTTTACTTTGACGTCTATTTATATAAAGTAAAAGGATATACTAATTTCATCACAAATTGTTGATATTTTACAGGAAAATCCCATGACCAAATATTTTGCTACTAAATCTTTAGGCGACATAAAGAGACCAACAACCAATCATCAATACGTAGGTGGGTGACTGGATGGATGATTGGATGGATGGATGGATGAGGATCCAATCATCTTCACATCATCTCCTGTTTTGCTTTAGTTAGCACTAATTTTGTCAAAGGGACGACAACCTTGTTCAGTTCAACCTTAATAAATGATAATAAATACCTTCTAGGGATGGTGACATTTGTAAAAAATCTTGGCCAATCACTGAGCGTCACCGAGAAAAGTCAGTTCACACTCTCACAACCATTTACGCACCGTGATGCTTCGCATTTTTAAACACGAGTTACACTACGACGTCAAGCTCATTTTAAACAGTTGCACACAGAGAAAACATGCGTCAGTTTTGCATAAACTCCTTCTGCCGTAGTCCCCCCGTCATGTCATTTTCAGTAGGTCTGTCAGATGAATAACACAACTCATCCACCGCACTTTTGGGTTTCACGGTGTTAACTCGCTGCCCCGGTCTCTAGCTGCTAGCTCTAGTCAGCTTTGTGTTTTGTTTATGTTTTGAGTAAATGTTCTAAACTGGTGTTAAATAGTCGTACTACATAGATTAATTAAGCTCTCCGTTTGCTATTAATAGATTCCATCTTGTATTGCTAATGCTCAAATCCATCATTTTTAAAGATATGCTATGGAGAGATCACAAAGCTGCCTCTTTATAGTCTACACTACAATGCAAAAGAGTTTGTGCAGTGGAATGACTGATGCAGGCTGGTTTTTTTTAACAGATGACAGAAAATTAAGACCGGAAAACGATGCGGTCAACCATCGGGTCATCGGTTAACATCCCTAATACCTTCATTTATGTTATATGTCATTTGGTGTCTCTGTCTTCTATCTATTTAAACTACATAACAGGTAGAGATGATACACTGGAGTGAAATTATTCCATTGCCATGTTTCCAAATTCTGGGCCGGTTTCGCTCTGTTCAACGTTTCAGCCTGCACCTCACGTCCCACCCTGACTTCAGATGGGAGGGAGAGACTTTCTCCTTCTGGAGCTCTTTAATCCTGGATCACATCACATCAGGGATAAAACATGGGGAAAGGAGGCACTTTGCAGAGCCCCACAGGGGGAAGGGAGGAGAGGAGGGAAAGAAGGTAAAGGGACTTCATCAGCACATTGTTGGGGCTTAGAAAGAGGGTGGGTGTGGAGCAGAGGGGAAGTGATGAACGACTGCAAGCCAGAAACACACAATGCCCTGACACTGCTGTGGAGTAGTTTTTACAGCAGTGTTTTCAGGACGAACTTTCAAACATTAGATATTTTAATTTAACAAAAAAATCCCTTAAACCAAATGGAAGCCAAAGAAAACATGCTAAAAATGTAGCCTTTGATAATGATGGTGATAATGAATGAACACAGGATGCCTACCTTCTAAACGGTAGTGTTCTCCACCAATCCTCTCCGCACATGCTTCATTCATAGAGTCCTAGAAACAGAAAAAGTGAACACATAAATCGTTGTTTTTGCACCATAAATCAGGAATATTTTATGCATTTGTCATATAAAAACAAACAGTTTTAACGATGTAAATCCAAAGTATAGCTTTCCGATGCAAATTTGGCGTGCCTAAATCAAAATTACAGCATTTATAGGTCTATATATGACCAAAGTTTGACAACTGTATGCTGAGCTTCAACAGAAACAGAACATTTAAGAGGATGGTAATTGCAGGACTGAAACAAATTGAGCGTAAGGTTGGCAGAAGGAATTGAAACTATGAAAGAAGTATCTAAATCATTGCTGTGCGTCCTGCAGTGAATTCTGAGAAAGAGGGCTGGTTGTAGGTCTATTTATGTGACAGTCGATCGTTGCAGAGATACGTTCAGAGACTTGGTTTTTATCCTGGGCCATTTTCACCTCAGCCCACTGGCAGCTCTGTCTGTTAGTACATACCACAGCGACTGGAAGGACATGTGATCCCTGAGCTTCACTATGGAAAAGTCTGTCTCAGGTATCCATGCGGCATTACAGTCATCTGGCCAAAAAAACATTACTCACGGGCTGACAAACGCATACATGCACAGATTCGTACTCACATAATTCAACACACATTCATTCAAAGACCCACCCCTGGCTTCATTTCAAAGATTTCCACTGAGAAACAGTGCAAAAAACATCCCTCCATAATGAAAACAGGCAGATCTCATTATCACATATAGAGCTGAGACAAGAACACAGCACATGTTACCCAACAGACTAGAGCTGCATGATATTACAACAAAACTGACATTACAATTTTTTTTTTCACTCTGCGATATATATTGCGAAATGAAAAAATACTCAGGAATAAATAACAGCTGTTTGGTGTCGATTAGCGGTCGACAGAACATACGTTTCAGTGTTATTCTTCTTATAGCCGAGATAATTAAATAACATTAGTAATTAAAAAATACATAAATAAATGAGTAAATAAAAAATACATCAAAATAAGTCAATTTAAAAAACAATAATAAAAAAATTAAATAAAATCGACACAAATAAGTGAAAAATTATTAAATATAAAATAAAAATATTTGTAAGACCTGCGATGAGACTATTGTACACACATGCATTATGACGTCGATGCTCAAACAATATATTGTGTAGCTAATCAAAGTAATTTTAATTAATTTCAATTTCACTTTAGAAAAACCCCCACAATCAACCACAGAAAGAAATAAAAATCCCAAGCATCCCCTGTCCTTAATAATAATAACAATACTACTACTACTGCTACTACTAATAGTAATGATAATAATAATAGTAATGGATTAGATTTTTGTTTTTTATGTACACACATACTCATTATACCCATTATTCATTCAAAAGTGGATGATTTAAATTAATAACCAATAGTTAATAACCAATCTCTCCTTGAATGACATTTGTCGTGTCACAAACACCTCCAAAAAACAGCTGGAACTGGAACAATCAACGGCGCCACCACCAAGAACTTTTTAATTTACTGCACACACTTGTCTGTTCACAGATGTGTGGTCTGTGACAGGATTTGTGTGAAACCTGGAGAAGCAGAGGGTCAGCTGGTGTGATCACACCCTGCTCTGGTCTAGTGCTGACCAGGCTACAGCATCGTGGGTGGCCTCGGGAAGAGAATGGAGCAAACCACAGAGTGAGTGACTGGCTGGCTGTCAGATTGAGAGGCTGATACCCACAAAGCAAGTACCAGGATAAGCCCGTGTTTGTTGTTGGTATGAATAGGTCAACACATGTTCTGGCTGGGCTTCACTAAACTGCTCCTGAGCTGGTTTTACTGCAGGTCTGCTCAGTTCTGGTATTATGAAAGGGTCAACAGTAGTCTTGCCATTAACAACAGTATGATCATAGGATTAGGTTAGAAATACAGTATACAGTGACTTCAATTTCAAGTCAGTTAGTTGGACACTGTTGCAAAGTTTGCAGACCAAATAAATATCCAAAAGCCTTACTAGACCAAACAAATCATCTCTCAACATAAAAAGTATTCAATATAGTGGAGGTTTTTTTCTCTTTTAACATCATCCTTAGCTGATGATTGATACAGGCCACTGATATTTGGAGCTATCATTATGTATCAAATGATAAAAACTTTGCACATAATAAAATACACATAATAAAACATTCAGATAAAACTTAAACAAAGTGATCAATGCACTAAATTCTTAAAGTAACTTCTTTCTGAAATAAACATAAAGCTGAAGTAGAACAGGAAACGGTATCTGCTGTGACCTTGATAGATAGGATTGAATGAGTTTATATAATCTCTGTAGGTCTATTTGTGCATTGGTCTGTTTTGAAGTTCATAAATAGGGGGAAAGTATTGACATTTCATTATGTTATATTACATTATGTGAACTTGGGGTGGGGTTAAATAGGGTTTTTCTTCTTCCCACTCATTTTTGGGCATGGATAAATTCATTTAATTTGTTGGCCTTGCATGTATTCTGTTGGGAGTCTTTGTATTGTCAGACACTGTTGTATTCAAGCTGTTTGTGTTGCTTAATCACTTGCTCGAAATAACTGAAAATTAAATGGAAAAAACTTCACCTGTCAGTAAATTACGGCAAGAAAAAAAAAGCATATTGACAAATGCAACAGACTGATGCCAAATATTTTTTGTTCAATTTAAGAACAGCTATTTATCTGAGTGGCTGAGAAGTTTATATATATATATATATATATATATATATATATATATATATATATCTGCATATACATACCATTACACATACACGTGCACATACATGTGCATAAATACACTCATCTATACTGTACATATACTGTACATATATACATACATTCACAAAGGTTTCTCTGCCTCCAATCCCCAACTATATCAATGACTAAATGATAATAGCCAATGATAATTATCGATCATAACTGGCAAACAGAGGATTTTCGTACATTTTCTTTAAGTGGTTAACGTTTTAACTTTGATTGACTTTCTCACTTGTTATATCAAACAATACCATTTAAAAATAGGTGTTTGTGCAAGACTAATGTGCAGTTTCCAGCTCAGTATTAGTCTTCCAAAAAGAACCCAGAAGCGGTCTCAAAATGAACTTGATGGATGTAAAACTTTGTGAAACTAATTTAACAGTAACCGCCTTGTGAAACCAAATATTTATATAAATTGTGGGAGAAAAAAGGCTTATGATCTGCATCAGTGGCAGTGGCAGTAGAGTATTAGCCTTTAAATGGAAGTAACTTGTACACCGACCTCTGTTTTCACAGAGAAAATAAAATTCCCACAGAAGAAAAATAAAGCCACTCCACGATCAACATTCCTTTGATTCCATGCACATAAAGACACACACACAGATACAGCATCTTGAGTGCGTTTCTGTTTTTTGATGAATGATCCAAAATTATTGAGGGGTTAGCCAAGAACATGAGAAAAAGGGGGCAGAGGAATGTGCTAATTGGTTGTTGTCTGTGTTGATGGATGGGAGCTGTATTATTAGTACTCTGGGGTTACTCTGGGATTTGCTCTGGTCAGTGTTAAGAAAAAAAATATCTCGTGCTTTTTACACACAACACACATGCGCTCTTTTACTGTCATGACAACGTCTGTGACCACTAAACGGTAACATACATAGAAGAACAGAAAGAAGCAGCGTGCAGGACATGATTTCTTGACTTTGAACATAAAAAGCAGAAGTTTTTAGCTTGTTTTGTGGAGGCAGCCAAATGGTTACCAATGACAACCATAAGGAATATCGTCGTAGGTTTCTTGTTCCTTTAGATCTGGGATGTCAAACAAATTTTAGTCCAGGGGCCACATTCTGCCCAATGTGATGTGAAAAGGGCCAAAAAAGTATAATAATAACAGTGAAAAAAGTCAAATTACATTATGATAATGTTTACATCGATAAATGTTTCCCTGAAAATGTGAATAACATCAGCAACTTGATATGCATGAAGAAAAACAAGTGTAATTTTAACACTTTTCTGCCTCACTTTGTCATTTGCACATGTGCAGAACAACTGACATTTTAATTACAAATACACTAAACATTTAGTAACAGGCAGGATATTTGTAAATTTACACTTCTCTTTCGATATTTCAGCTGCTTCATATTTCTTTAAGTATTTATTCAAGTTTTTGCAAAAAGATGGTTTGTTAATATAAACATTTTCATGTAATTTGACTTTTTTTTTTATATTAAAATCAGCAGTTTTCATTATTTATAGGTAATTATGATCATATGTTACTACTCTGACCCAAATGCGATCTAATTATCCTGTATGTAGAACCTGAATTCAAACGTTAATATATTCAGTGTTATTCATCCTATGGACCAGATTGGACCTTTTGGCGGGCTGGATTTGGCCCCTGGGCCTTATGTTTGACACCTGTGCTTTAGATACTGAATCTTTAGTATATATCTCCATTCATTAGTGCTCGGAAATATATTGTTGTTTTTTTTTTAATACATGGTATGTATATATGTGTATCCCACTTTAAAACACAATAATCAGTGATTGAAAATCGAGGACTTACTGTCGATATATTTTACAACATTTCTAAACTTTGGCAAGTTTTGTGTTTTCAAAATTTGCTGCTGGAGTTTTTTTTTTTTTAATTTCCACATGTTTCTGAGGTACACTGAAGAATCATTACAACCATTACATAGAC
This sequence comes from Siphamia tubifer, assembly GCA_020466265.1. NCBI lineage: Eukaryota > Metazoa > Chordata > Actinopteri > Kurtiformes > Apogonidae > Siphamia > Siphamia tubifer. Next base: position 56,334,195 of record CM035785.1, on the reverse strand, counting down.
TTCCAAATAAATGTAATAATTTAATCCTATTTAAACAAAGAATTTCTGTCATTTACCAAACTGTTGGCCATGACTGTGATCCACAAATTGTTACTACAGAGTCAAGGAACAACCACTCATCACTTTTCATACATATGTCAGGGGGTTATAAATAGGCCATATGTTAAGAGGCAGAACAGGCATCATCAGATATAGACATATCATGCTGTGTTCAGGGAAGGTAGGAAAACACAACTCCACTGACCTCAGTTGACCAAAGGTTCTGGAGGATTCATGTCATTGACTTTCATAATAAATAATGTCACAATAATAATCATCATCATCATCATAACAATAACAATAATCATCTACAACAAGTGAAAATAATCTTGCTGAGATTGTCAAGATCTGTTGCCAAAAATTAAGTTCTTCTATCTCACTTAACTCTTTAGGTCGTTGTGTCTTATTTTAAGTGTGATAAGATATTTTGACTAGAAATATGAACAAGATACTTGGTAAGACTTCAATATTTTCACAGTTCAGACACCCAAAGTGGATGCAATTTTATTTTTTTTACTCTTATTTTATCTTATTTCTTGTTTTCTTTTTTATAAACTGTTTTCAGCACTAAAAGCTGATATTTTGTCTGCACAAAAAAACTATTTGGAACTGGAATAAATGCATAAAACAGTGGATTGGACATAGACACAGAGGGTTTAGTCTGTCATGAAGGTGAGCAGTTACAACTTAAGATATAAGACTGAGTTACCTTAAGTGAAGTTAGCATTGTGTATTCTTTACATGGATGGGTGACATATAAGCCTTGTGTTTTGCCTTATATTTTAAATGCTGATGTAAACCAATGTGTTTCAGTGCACTTATAGATGGATGATCTTCAGTTAATAACATTTTTGCCCCCCCCCCCCTCTCATTCATGTCTTTCTTTAGTTGATGTAAATTATTTAGTTTCAAACACTATGATTAATTGTAAATGTATCAGCTGGTTTATAATAAGCCTTAGCTTCAAACCAATCCTTTTCATTTGTATGTTTGTCATTCACACAAAATAAACATCAGAAATGACATTTGTTTGTAGCACCAGTCCAGTCCAGCTACCAGAGGCATCTGTGCTAAAGTCAAAGTAATGCAGATCATACACCACAGGTGTCAAAACATAAGGCCTGCGGGCCAAATCTGGACCGCCAAAGGGTCCAATATGGCCCATGGGATGAATAACAATGAAGATGTCAACTATGTAAAAATTGTTTTAATTCAGGTTCTGCATACAGAATAATTAGATCTCAATTGATCTCAGTAAAATATGATCATAATTACACATAAATAATGAAAACTAGATTTTATTTTCATGAAAATCGTTATGTTAACAAACCATCCTTTTATGAAAACCTGAATAAATATGAACCAGCTGAAATATCTGAACAGAAGTAAGTGTACTCGATTACTCCAACTTCTAAAACTCCACTTCAATTTGATTGTACTCCAATCAAGGCGTTTACATTATTTTTAAAACTGATTTTAATCGGAGTAAGGCAATAATTTGAATTTCTCTAAATGCATGTAAACGTACTGAATGAAAAAACTGTGCCTTCTTCCTGAGAACATGTGCACTCAACAGTGACCACAAATGAGCCATCAATCTCTTTTGGTGAAGCAGTGATCCAATGAACGGTTCACTTGTGACCTTTGCAAACAGGAGGAGTGCACTTCAGGCCAGATGAGCTACCTCCCATAACTCCCACCTAAAGTGACTCAACCACAGGTGTCAAACATAAGGCTGGGGGGCCAAATCCAACATGTCAAAGGGTCCAATCTGGCCCATAGGATGAATAACAATTAAGATATCAACAATGTAAAAATGGTTTTAATTCAGGTTCTACGTACAGAATAATTAGATCTCAATTGGGTCAGAGCAATAAAATATGATCAGAATTACCCATAAATACTGAAAACTGAAGACTTCAATGTAAAAAAGTCAAATCACATAAAAGTCTTTAGATTATCAAACCATCCTTTTACAAAAACCTGAACAAATATGAACCACCTGAAATAATTGAAGAGAAGTAAGTGTAATTTTACAAATATTCTGGCAATTAATAAATGTTTAGTGTATTTGTAATTAAAATGCCAGTTGTTAAACTGATAGACCGAGGCAGAAAATGGTTCAAATTCCACTTGTGTCAAGTTGTTGATGTTATTCACACTTTGGGGGAAACATTATAGATGTAAACATTATCCGAATGTAATTTAGGTCATTTCACTGTTATTATATTACTGGTCTGGCCCTTTTCAGATGATATTGGTCTAAATGTAGAAATAAACTAAAATGAGTTTACCACCCCTGGTCTAGATGATGATAATGTGAGCTGGTGAACTTCCATAGAGTCACTTTTGGCAGTAGCGTTATAAACTCACCACCATATGATTCAAGGATACAACTGCTGATCAGGTTTATAGGATGCTGTAGATTTACTTAGTGCTTGTCTATCTGACCTCAACCCTTACTTAAATGCTACTATGAGGTGCCACTTCCCTGCATCTCAGCGTGATCCGGCCAGAGGTGCAGGCTTCAGGGCCCAAAAAAAGCATCTTTCTACTGCACTTGGGACAAGCTAAAACAATTTTCCAGACATGATGTTAAATGTTCTGTGGAAACCAGAGTATAAAGCATTTTTCTTTCAACAGCAGCCAGGTCCTTCAGAGCTTCTTTGGGGCCTCCAGGTCAAGGGATTGTATGGTCCCCATGTGCTTTAAAGTTGTTCAAGCCCCCTCACAAGGAGTGATTTATTACGGGAGTATAACACAGAGCACAGTGTGCCGGCCCTGTTACGACTTCCCAACTACGTTACTTGCCAGCATGAAGGCCTGTTTGGTTTGGCCGTCGGCATTATATTGACATATTTGGCAAAGCTCATCAGCAGTGCACATTATGAATATGGATTTGGATATAGAAGAGACAGATTAATGCATTTGAAAATATTTACTGAACTAACACGATGTCAGGCTAGAGCTTTCTTTGCTCCCTTTGGTGCATTTTCCTTTTTTGTGGATGTCTGGTTTAAAACATTACAGCAAGGAACATTATAGCTCATTTGACCAAATTGACCAATTACTGTCACAAACAAATAACTCACTACATTTTAGTTCAGACTCATATGGCATCATATAGGACACAGTGACTCCAGAGCCAGTTCTTTGATTGAAAAAAAAGACTAACAACTTCACTTCTAAATTCACAGACCGCTATGTATTTTACTATTTGAGAAAAGAATAGTACAGCTTGAGATTTATATTAAGGCTATATTTATACGGAGACGATCAGAAGAGAAGACGCAAAACTGGCGCCTCGTCTCCACCTTTTTATCCGCATTTACACGAGCATTGTCATTAAGAAATCTCGGTGCATATGGGGACACAAGAGTGTGTGGAATTGGATTGGGTATGCATGCCAGGCTGCTAGATGATGCTGTGATGGAATGGTGCCTTGTCAACACGCATGTCTAACAGCAATAATTTTGCATATTCAACTGTGAGATGAAAATACAACAGTGGATAGTTTTCAAGATGTTCGTTCTGGATTGCGTCTTCAGATTTTTGGGTTTTCAACTCCTAAAAACTAAATTCTCATGTAAACGAAAGGCACTTCTGATAAAATATTTGGTCGTTTTTAGACATAGTCGTCCTCGTTTAACCGACCCCTAAACCACATTGTAGTTATTATGACTAACTATACTGTATCTTGCCAATTTTTTAGCACAGGTGAAAGAACATGACTTTACACATCAGTATATGAACTTTATAGGGACGGCCATGGCTCAGTTGGTAGAGTGGGTTGTCCATTAACCGAAGGTTCAAGTCCCGCTCTATCCTAGTCAGCCCGTTGTGTCCTTGACCAAGACTTTGAGTGCCTTGAAAAGCACTATAGAAATCTAATCCATTGTTATTATTATTGTTATTGTTATCATTATTATAGGCACTATTACACTAGATGATTAATGTTGTGATACCTGATAAATAAAATGTTATGCATGGAAATTCTGTCGTGATAGCTCGTGATATTTCAAGACTGGGTTTCAGGTTGATAAAATAATAAACCCTACATTCATTCCTGTTACATGAGATGTGGAAGTTGTGTTTGCTCATAGATTTAACTGACATTAAATGCCAAAAAAAAGCAAGAATGTATGTCAAGCCAGGTCAGCCAGCTTTAAAAGTAGTGAATAAATTTCTCTGAAGTCAACGAACTGTGAAATGCAGAATATGTGGGAACGGACTCACAAGGAAAGAAGGAAATGACATACTCATCATGTCGAAGAAAGAACTTGTGGCTTTTTTGATAAGTTGACAAGGAGTAAATGAGTTGACTTTCTTTTAACATTTGTTGCTCGACTTCAGTTCAGTTCTTCATTCATTCATCACCTCAACCTGCTTTTTTCCTCACTAGGGTTGCCATTGGGGTCTGTCGCCAGGTCATCACAAGGTTTATTCAGAGTCAATTATTCCCACATTCACACCTATGAGCATTTTAGATAAACCAATTAACCTATCAGGGCATGTCTTTGAATTATAGGAGTAAGGTGGAGTTCTTCATACTTTTTAAATATTAAATTAAACATTTCTGTTTCAGCCACATTAACAGTATGATGTGGATAATTTTAGAAAATGTGACTAAACACTATCCCTATGATGCTACAAGCGCATCGTCTGCATATGATGAGTAGGCTGTTAGTCTCTGTGCTCTACTGACCAACCCTGAGTAAATAAACACTTGGGTTAAATGTGCAAACCTCTGCCATCTAAATCTGTCTTTTTCCTTTGGATAAATCTAGTGGGACAGAGAAAGTGAAAAAGCTTGCTGACAGAGACCCGGTGAGCCAAGACAGAAAGTTGCCGCTAGCATCATCCTTAAACTTGTACAGCAAACATGAACTCGCTGAGCCAGTTTTATGGGGGGGTGGGGGGGTTAGAGTATCTGTGTTTAAAAGTAAAAGGGTACACTAAAGAGCAAGTAATATGTACTTGTATGTGATTGTGGGAAAGTCCCACAGGGCCTCTTGGTCTCTATGCTGTCTGACTCTACGACCCACCACACAGGCTGACAATTTATGCGGCCGACGACAGCTTCCCCTGATCGCGTGCCAGGGCTCAGTGGAGGCAGGCCTCTAGAGCAATGGCAGCGCTACTGGCACTCCATCAAAACCCAGGAAAAATCTCATTAGGACTGCGGCTGGGTGCCTCCTGTTCTGTCCCTCGCCCGGCGCAAGAAAACACCTAAAGCACTGCGACATTGGGAGCAGCGGTGCCGACATGAAGTGGGGAGCTACACACATGAAAGGCCATTTAGCTCAGGGGTTGAGACAGGCAGAGTGACAGAGACAAGGGAGAATGTGGAAATAGTGGCTGTGTTTCTAGTAGTACATGTCTGCTATCCCTGGGCCTTTCAGACAGGAGATGGCTGAGGTCTCTGACACTCACATTAAAGCTACCCAAGCCCTGGAAAGCAAAACAGAGCATTACATCAAGTGTGAAGTGATTATTCACACTTGCACCATAGTGCTGCCGGCGACAGGATGGCCAACATCTGCACACAAGTATAAATATAGTACACAAGACTTGGCCAGTTTCAGATGTAATGCTTTACTATCTTTGCATCAGGTGTATCAAGAGCCAGAGTGTAAAGCTCTAAGTTGTCAAGATACTGTAAATAAGCGATCTTGACTCATTCTGTAAAACCAGAGGTGGTCAAAGTACTCGCCTTATGTACTTAGTTATTTATAATAAAGTAAAAACTAAAACTGTGTTTTTGTCACGGATGAAATAATATTTATTTAAGCGGGGAAAATCAGAAGGGATTCCAAAAGTATCAAAAAGTAAAGCCTCTAAAAGCGAGTTACTGTGTTGTGCAGAAAATGTGTTTAATCAGGTCGTGGGACTCAGTTTTGTTGGTATTAGGGGGGTGAAAAAAATCACAATTGAGATGAAGTCATAATTTTGACCAGATTTTAAAAAAGCTGAATTATGATAAAAAAGTCAAAATCATGACATAAAAAGTCATAAATATTAGATTTTTAAAAAATGTATAATTATGAGAGAAAGGAAAAATTGTGAGATAAAGTCAAAATAAGATAGAAGTCATAATTATTACATATAAAGTCATAATATTTCTCCTCCACTGATTTTTTAACAGTATTCTTTGTACTGTTACATCTGTTTAGTTTGAAAAAAGTAATGAGTCTATTCTGAGAATATAAGGAGTATAAAGTACAGATATTTATATAAATATGAGTAGTATGAAGTACAGATATTTATATAAATGTAAGGAGTATAAAGTACAGAAAAATTCTCAAGTAAAGTACAGATACCTAAAAATATACTTAAGTACAGTAATGAAGTACTTCTACTTAGATACTTCCCACCTCTGTGTGTATAACTTGAACTGCACTCATTAGTGAAAGTTTCTGAATCACTGATGGAGAAAACAGCTGTACAGCTTGGGAATGTGGGAATCTCTAGTGCAAACACTGGGCAAAAGTTGAAAACTAAGAACTAAAACAACAAAAAACTTGTATTAGTTTTGGAGCTGCAAATTAGCTTATAGGTGTAGTGTTACTCGTTGGAAGATCTCAAGAGAGGAAATACCCATCCCCCACCACCATCCCAAAGAGTAAACTGAGATACACAGGAGGCACTTTCAAAGGACCAAGCAACACAACTCCTGAAATCTGGAGCAGTGCCTGTCCTCCGATATGAAGTAAGTGTGTGAGTAAACTGAAGAAGAAAAAAAAATACGACCACCAGTCATCATCAGACAGCCGATTAAACCTGTATCCAGTCTCGTCTTCCAGTTCTTTCTGCGCTCCTAACCTTCCAGCAACATTTAACAGCCTCATTCAAAGCACCTCGTTGCAGTAAAACATAACAGCCAGAGCTGGAGTCAAGATAGAGGGTGTTGATGTGAGTCAGTGAAGCACAGCACTGCCTCTAAGTGTGGCTTCAAAGGGAATCAGTTTTCACACATGAAATAAAGATCTCAGATAATCATATAGCATAGCAGAGCTGACTTGATACGGTCCCATTTACGGAAGGAGGGGAAACAGGGCCAATTTTCCTACATCATAGTGAGCCATGTCCAATTAATTTTTGCATTTCTCTTCAGCCAAATGAGATAAATATGTTTTCGTACAAAGGACCTATGAAGCACATCATCATAATGCAATTCTTGAATTTGCCCCAGTGCAACACGTACAATGTCAGAGCTTTGCAACAAACACCAACTCGTACACAGTCAGCAGCACCAAAAGTGAATCATATCTGCGGTGTTTTACAATACAATTTTACACCTTTGATAAGAAACTCAATGCCTTTCCAGAGGTCACAAGTTGTAAATGCTTTGATGTGGAGCCATTCGCGTACGCCATGAACAAAACATAAGCTGTTATGAATTTCATCTGGAAGACTTTATGAAACAGCACCCAGGCTTTTATTCCACAGTATAAATATGACACTCCTGCAAATTTAATGGAAAACTCATGTTATCATCAAGTGGTTACAACACATTTTGGATCTTTAAAAGCACATATGACAGTGTTTCTCATAGAATTAGATTATACCTAAAGTTGGTTTTTGGACTATTTGTTCATCTGGCTTTAGCTTTGGAGATTTTGACAATAGTGACAGATCATGTCAATTGTAGCCTTCATGGACCACTGTACTCTGGTATTTTTAAGTACAGTGGTACTTCTGCTTATGAAATTAATTCATACTAGAAGTGGTTTCGTATTGTGAATTTTTCCGTGAATAGTCACATTTTACACGAAAAACGCCTGATTCGTTCCAAGGCTCCAAAACCTCCTACTTCCTAAACCCTTTAAAAATTACAAAATGTTACAAATTTTGTATGAAATATGTGTTAAAAGTAAAAGAAAACGTAGATTTATATTTTATATGTAAGGTGTTGGTGTCAGTGGGTAAATGTGTCTTCACTGACTGAACATTAAACATTAAACCATTCAAATGAACCAGACATGTGGGTCATTTTCATACAAGACATGTGGGTCATTTTCATACCATGGCGTTTGTTTTAATTGTCACTTTCACCTTCAGTGGTGTTTGTTGATGGACGTTTGGTGGCTGTAGATCCGGGGATAATTGCCTTTGACGGCTTTTCACGATCTTCTTGGGGTGCGCGGGGTGTGTGTGACGTCAAAGTGGGCGATGGCACGACTCGTGGACATTTTTTCAGCGTGTTTTTTTCTGTTCATGGGGTTTCACCTGCATGTCTTTTGTTCGTGCTGGTGGAGTGATGTCTGCATCTTCAGTTTCATTTCTGTTGGTGGTTGGGAGTCACTTTCTTTGGGCTGGTGGTGGGTGCGTGCTGTGGTGGGGTTTCGGTGGGCACGCTCGGGGGGACTCGCAGGGCAGCGGTGGCTCTGTCCTTTACGTGTGTATGGTTAGAACACTGACGAATGAAGATCAAAGGTCACCAAAAGCATCATGGGTAGCTCCCTCATAGCCAATGGGATGCTACGTACAGTACGTACATGACGAGTTTACGTACATTACGTCGTTACATACAGTAATGTACATAGTATTTATGTCTCAGGTTTCAGTTTCCTTCCGTAAATACAATGATATTTCATATTCAGAGACGAGAAATTGAGGTAAAGGTTTTTCATTACTTGGATTATTCATTACCTGGGTCTTTCTTAAGTAGAGGTACCACTGTATTCAGTTGCATTAGTGCATTTATTATTCATGAGGTCACCTTGAAAATTGTCTCCCTTTCTTTTAAGGCAAGGGTGGGGAATCCTGGTCATCAAGGGCTGGTGTCCTGTTTGTTTTAGATTTTTCCCTCTTCCATCACACCTGGACGCCATTACATCATTATCAGTCTCCTGCGAAGTTGGATGATGAGCTGATCATCAGTTGAATCAGGTTTGATAGAACATGGATCTAAAACATGGACCAGGACTCCCCAGCCCTGTTTTAAGGGTGCAATATTTTAAGTTCATATAAAGACTATCGTGGGTCATTTTAGATTAGGGCTGCATCCTATTAGAAAAAACGGTGATTTAAAAAAAAAAAAAAAACACTGCGATATATATTGTCATATAAAAATATATATATATAACAGCTGTGTGGTGCCGACGTAAGTGGTTAAACAGATTAGCAGTCGACACAGAACATACATTTTAGTATCATCCTTGTAGCCGAAATCATTAAAAACAGTTAATAATAAAAAAAAATATATTTTATATATATATATATATATATATATATATACACATACATACACACACACACATGCATACATATATATATATATATATATATATATATATATATATATATATATATATATGTATATATATATTTACACACACACACACACACACACACACACACACACTAATAAATTATTTTTTTTTTTAAAAACTATAGGACCTGTGATATCATTATTGCGCACATGTACATTGTGATGTCGATGCTCAAACAATTTCTTGTGCACCTCTAATTTAGATGAAACTAGACAAAACAATGTAGGTCATAGTCGGCCATTAACACACTTCAACAGCCTATCAAACTAAACAAATCCACACAAAATTTCACTGGATAATAAGCTTAATTAATAATGAAACATTAAAACTACTAAGAGCACTTAAGTGGAATAAGACATTTTAACATAAAAGACAGATACTTTCTTCACAGGCAGACTCTGCGGCCCCATGTCTGACACCCCACAGTCACGGCACGCCTGCTACTCTTCCTGCACCCTAGGAAGGAAATTATAGCCACGGAGATGAGATACATCACCAGGCAGGTTTGGAGGAGGCTGCTCTATGATTAAAGCATGCATGGTCAGCAACACCAAGGTTGTAAGGGTTTGAGGAGCTGCACATGCCAGAGGGTTTGCCATTTTAACTGCAGTTCATGACACAGGTCATACAGAGATGACACATGAACACACAAAAGAAAAAACTACTGAGGCCTAAGAAGCATAAAGAGCTGTATGGTGAGTGATGTTAAATTAAAAACAAACAATGGCTTCACTAAAAAGGTAAGTAAGTAAGTAATCTTTATTTGTATAGCGATTTTCACAGAAACCCATTCACACACTCATACACCAGTAGACAGCTGCTGCCAAGACACAGGCGCTGCCTGACCCTACTGGGAGCAACTTAGGGTTCAGTGTCTTGCCCAAGGACACTTCGACATGTGGACAGCCAGAGCCGGGACGTGAACCGCCAACCCTTCGATCATCGGACGACCCGCTCTACCAGCTGAGCCACAGCCTATTAATAACTGCATGTGAAGAAGGACACAACGAAAAATGTATAATGCTACGTTTCCTCTACATGGAACCAGCTCTCCTCAACTCAAGTCACGTACCAGGTACTATTTGTGGGGACAGTTTCCATTACAAGACACTATTGACTTTAAAGTACCTGGATGTCATAGCATTAATGCGTAACTTCCACAAAGTTTGCTGAGAGAGTTGCAGATAAATCCACTCTTTACATGTTCAACCTTCATCGACAACAGTGCAGTTGTAAGTGTTGCCAACATGTGGATTAATCTACAAATATATTTATCCTAAACTTCAAAATCAGTTTTTTTTAATGTACACAGCATCACACATTAATGACACAGTAACGCAGAGGTAGTCTGCAGTGTTAACATGTCACGTTTTAGTGTTGTTTCCCCCATATTGGAAACACAGCCAAGCAGATACTGAAAAACTAGCACCAGGTACGAGATGACAGGTTCTTTTAAGTAAAGCAAATAGAAAAAAGCCAAGCTGAGTCCCCCTGTTGGCTACCTGCAGTTTTGGTCTTTTTACTCCACCAAAGAATAGTGGACGTAATGCAATCACTGGGGTTTACCTGTTAGTTAACAAGATAACTCAAGAAGTTATGGGCAGATTTGGATGAATTTTTCAGGAAATGTTAATACTGACACGAGGAACAACTGATAATAGTTTGGTGGTGATCAGTGGGGGGTGGGCTGATCTGCCTTGGCAGTCTGTGCTTCCCAAGTGCTCTATTTTATTAATCTCATAATGTTTTATGAATCATTTACCTTTCTAATAATTTGTTTTAATGAACTGTTTAGCATTCAAACGCCACATCAAACTGAATCCCACACAGATGCAAATCAATTAGGTAGATCTTTATGTCTGTATTGTGCAGACTCTGACTTCAAAGTGTGACACACATGGCAGGTCCTGCAGCCATGAGATGTTGGCTTAATTTATGCACAGCAGGAAACAGCATTTTGGCATCCATCTTTATTATATACAGTGTATGGTATGTGCCAAACAAATCCATGTGTGAAGACTATGATTTGGAGACTAGGGCACCTCTGCAGCATCAAATTTTTTCATTTATAAAAATGATAATGGGTATAAATTATAACGTACGTGTGTGTGTGTGTCTAGCTAAAGTCACTCCTGAATAAACGGCACGTGTCTTGTGGTTACATGTATAAGTAAGCATGTGCATTCTGACACATGTGGGTGTGTGAGTTTTAGTGCACGTGTTGTTTGTTCTGTGAATTTGTCTGATTTTTACCGCAACAAGTGCAGTGATTGGACGTCTTCCTTTTGTGGAACACCAGCCCATTTCTCCACGTCAGATTAACATTGCAAACACTGATGGTCACATTACCTCACCCACATCAAAGCCTGCCTCCTCAAAGGCTCAGTGGAATATTAGCAGAATTTACAGCCCTGATCTCTGCGCTTCAGAAACATGCTGATTTGAAGTAATCTCCCTCCCCCTCTCCCTTTATGTGCTTTATGTGTGAAGTTAGCCAACACTTAATGACCCATTTACAAAACTTTTACACCTGCAAAGATAAGCTTTTATAGCTCAGCTAGCCCCCCGGGCACTAAACTCTACCTGTTACTCAAAGTACCTGCTTTAGTAGCTTAGGAAAAAATATGTAACCACAGCAATTAACATTTATCGCACTGTTTATCAAAGCCTTATCTTACCAGAGAGGAGCAGAAAGAGAAGATACAAGGTGTCGAGATCAAGAGTCTAAACCTCACAATTAACAATCCAGCAATTTAGACAAACCAGTGTATAAGAGGGCTTTCATTTTCTTAGATTAAAACAATTGCAGTTCAAAACAGGTTTCAAAACTGCAAATATTGGATTAATTCTCAAATACTTGACTTATTATTTCTTACATATATGAATCTGTGGGATGTCTGTGGCTGTAATTAGTAGAAGCCAATTAACCTCCTATTTTCTAAGAAAATGAGATAAATATATATGTTTCATCATGCTCTCTAATCATTTGTTCCGTTTCGAAGTTAACCACAGTAACAGTCACATGTTGATAAGGGGTGCAGACAGCACTGGCAAAGCCTTTTCTGTTTTTATCCTTAAGTTTCTTTGGGAGTCAGAGGGTTAATAGGGAATAGGAGCAAGAGGTGAATCCTTAAAACACATTCTCCACCAAGCAATGAACTCCACTTAGGGACCTTGCATTCCCAAAAGGAAGCTCTGGTTTGGAGGGGAATGGAGACAGCCTGTCGCTTGGCCTTGATTTACAGGTGGTCTCCGCCTGCCAAGAGTAACAAATCACAACATTATGGTCCTCTGAATTCAGAGTAAAGCTAAGTTCCAAAGAATGAAAAAAGGGGAGGAAGAAAAGAGACTTAAGAGTCTTGAGCAAATGACACACCTCATCTGCAAAAGCTTGTGTGGTTAGTTTAGCAACAGGATATCTCACCCTTCATGAAGGAAATTAGTTAGCTCTGGAGCTGCTAACCTCACTGGCAAATAAAGAAAACCAGTCCAGTAAGAGGAAACTCACCCAGAGTGTGTGTGTGTGTGTGTGTGTGTGTGTGTGTGTGTGTGTGTGTGTGTGTGTGTGTGTGTGTGTGTGTGTGTCAGTCATATTTGCAAAAGTGGTATGGATTGCATGACTCCGAAGACAAATGCTTGGCAATAATCCTGCTTTCATTCTTGAGTGTCTGTGTGCTCTGTTGAACTGCGAGTGTGCAACAGCGTGTCTAGAGGGTCTCAGTAATTAGTCAAAGCCTTCTTTGAGGAGAGACAGTCCTTCAGCCGTCTGGGTGGCTTCAGACGCCAGACTCAAGTGCTGAAGTGTGGGAGGAACAGGATTTTAGTCAGGAAGTCTACCCCGAGGGCAGCAAAAAAGTGACAAGCACTTTAACCTTTCACCGCAGCACCTCTGCGTAGTGCACCTCTGTGACTTTAAAATAATGACATGTTTTCCACACTGCAGCAACTGATGCTTAATGTGTCTACAATGCCCACTGCTGTTCAAAAATTCAAGAGTACAGTCTAAATAATTAGGTCACTTGTCTTGCTTAAACTTAAAGAAGCCTTCCTTTTTCTTATCCTCATTTAATCCCAAATTATGCATGTAAACCTACATTGGATGGTGATTGAATTAACCCTCCTTTGGATGCTGCCCAACTTCTCCAGTAATTCAATTATGTTGATGATTGTCGGCAGTTAAGTCTCTTGCTAAGAGAGAAAAGTTAAGAAAAGTTGGAGACTACAAAATATGATTTGCACATGTTGGCAATCAAAACATAGGGAGCATCAATATGAACAACAAGACAACGCAAACTCAAACAGAACGTGTAAACGTAACTCAATCGCAAAATAAAACCACTGCAGTCAAGGTCTGTAATCTGTAATATAAACATTTGCAACGTTAGAGAAACTGAAAGAAGTTCCAGGACTTCATAGGGTTCATAAATAGTTGTGCTACAGGTTTAAGTTTTCTTACTGACAGACAAACAAAATGAAACTATGACATTGTTGGAATCATATTATCTCTACTATATCATTCAGTGTAATTAAGTTTAATGAGTGAAGTGTTTTTATTATCTGATACAACTGGGCCAATGAAAGCTAAAATAGCAATAACACCAGATGGGACAAATAATTAAACTAGCAAAACATTTTTATATAAACCTAACCTTTGTAATCACAGCTGATAAGTCATAAAAACTGTTTTCAGACGAGTTAGTAAAAACCACGTCAGACATTTCTAACACCATATGACAGAAATCAGCCTCTATGTGGTAGGTGGAAGCTTTAAAAACCTCTGACGTGTGCATGTTGACCAGATGCAACCGACCTCAACACCAAGGTGGCCGTTCTCTCTGTCTTGCTCTATGCACACAGACGTATGCTCACACAGATATACACACAGCATGTTTGGAGCAGACATACCGCCAGCCACAAGCCACTACCTCTAAACATCCCTCACATCTGACCTTTTAACTGTGGACCTAAAATTTCTGTAATTACAGAGAGTGTTTCAACTTAGCAAGTAAACACAGCAGCAAAAATAGACACTTCAACTACTATATACAAGTACACTGGTGCCAGAGGCACGTTTCTATTCATAGCTTACTGGATTTAGTGGCTTGTGTCATTGCTCTCAGTAATGAACTTGCAGTTACTGAGCTGCAAAGTGCTAACAAATTCCACCAACACTGGACACCAAAAAAATTCAGTGTGCATAGCATCCCACATATATTCTATACATACAAAGATATAAAAACTACACACACACTCAAAAACAATTATTAGTTAAACATATTTAGATAAAAGCTACAAAAACAAGTTCTATTCTTATTACTTTAGCTCTACTGCACATGTTGGATTGGTAGCTCAGTCTTTATTACAAGGACTGCATCGTCAGCATAAAGCATGTCTGTTGAACTAAACATCTAAGTCAACATAACCAAGCCCATGCTGTTACTTTCTTTTTTTAAATGATTTTTCCCTCTGTGTCAGCACTTCCGGCTGAGTACAATATTATTCTTCAATCTCTGCTGAAGCCAAGTTCTGGCTTTACAGATAGTTTGTTAAACATTCAGTCAAACCCATTAATTTTCCATCTTTGCTCTACACATAGGTTTTGACTTCAACACTCTTCTGAGCCTTTTTGAATGCAATAGTCAAAAGCCATCCATATGTTGAAAGAGCAACCTGGCTGTGATCAGGGGGCAAAGACCCAGAGTAAAATAAAAAAATACCTCAGACACTTTATTTTGACTCCAAGATCAATCATAATTCATTAATAATTGAACACTAATGCTTTTATTAACAGGGAAATTTTTTTTAAAAAAACACAGACCCACATCTTACAAACAGTGTGGGTCTTGTACACAGAGGTAAAACTAATCCCACTCAAACTATTTTGAGAAGTCGTTACTCAACCTCATTGCTGCACTCAGGAGCTTACGGTTACTTTGCAGTCCCCTGAAGAATTACAAAACCTCTGTCCAATCCAGTGAAGTTCTCTACACATCAAGGTTACCGTTTTTCAGAGTTGAGTAAAAAAAAAAAATGGGTGGGGATGAGGAAAGTTTAACACTGGGGCCAAATGGCCATTTGGGGAGCACATGGCTGGACGACTTCATTCAAACTCTACAGGGTGAGGTCCTCTTTGGGTTGTGGCACCTGTGGAGCATAAACACACCAGGATAGGACAGCTTTCCTTTCAGCAGAGTCGATCCTGTGTTTAGCTTTCCTTCCACCAAAAACATCCCCTAACAGACAATCCAGACCTCCTCCAGGAGTGGCGCCACAGGAAGAGCCAAAGAGACTTGGAACCTGTATCTGCAGGAGGCACAATGCTCTCCCAACTCTGTTTACCTAAAGTTACTTCCTCCATTCCCTTTAACCTAGGTGGCCTTAAGGCCTCGGCCACAACAGCTCTCACACGAGGAGGATAAATACCACAGCAGGGCTCATGGAAACTGTGGAGTCTATCAATGATGTTTCCCTACATCCAGTTTGTAAGCAAAACATTGGAAGTGATTCACGCTGGGATTCTGCGTCTGTTCGCAGTGATAAATAGATTCACATATTAGAGTAAACAAATGGGATGAGTGTATGTATATTTGCGAGTGTCAGTGTGCACTCTCAAGAGAGCTTGATAGGAGTTTTAAGCAGATGTTGATCTCATCCTATTTGAGCACCACTTTGAGTGTTCAGTCAAATTATTCAGCACTTACTGCATGGGCCAGAGCACAACCCGCAGGGAAACCTGATAAACAAACAAGAGAGAATTATTCAGGGTTTAAACACTTAAACACCCACTTCAGCAGAGCCTTTTAAGTGGGTGATTAAAACGGGCACTGAGCTCCCACAGAAAGCTCTGAGGGGCTCACCACCACAGAAGCCCCACTACTCCCCAAGAGTTATTCCTGAACTGTCACTGTCATAAGCACTCAGCTGTTAATAACGTACGTACAAATATGAAAAATGCCACTGATGATAAACCAGGTTGTTAGTACTTTGTGCAGAATGGTTGACTTGTATACTTCACTGAACTGAGGGATTGTTATGGTAATAATTTGCACCTGCTAAAATGTGTCTATTTTTATCATGACTGATGTGCAGGTCTGTTTGGATTAGTCAGCACTAAGTTAAGTGTTTGCAATTGCTACTGTATATGTAATGAAATACAGATCATCTCATTAGTGTATTATACTGCAGTGAAATAAGAGAAGGAACAAACACTTATCTTTAATATTGTGGGGGATTATTTTAATGCTTAAAAATCATACAAGCCCTGAACAGGTGGATAAAATTCTTTTTGGTTGCACTAAAGTAGCTTCTATCCATTATCTACTATAATTATCACATAATTTATCTTCTTTTGATCTTTCTATTTTAGGTCAAAGGGAAAAGAAGCACTTTCCTGATGCTTTGAAAGTGCATTAGCATGTCTAAGACATCCAAGTAGATCAAAAGGTTGAAGAAATGTGGGTATTTAAAAAGATAATGATCTCAGGTAAATCACTCTGTATTTAGACAGATCGTCTGCACAGTTTCCATGTTCAGATTCAGATCACTTTATTTATCCCCATGGGGCAATTCAGTTGTGCATATTAAATGCAAGGGATTTCAGTTTAAGGCTGTATCCAGCTTCAACTCTGGTTAGAAAAAGGTAAAACTAGATTAGTTAAATGTACATCTTAACACTTATAGTTTAAAGCTCAAGCTATTCTCTATCATTTCGAAATAAACCCCCCGACTCAAAGCGTGGAACAAAATGCACAAGCCTAGATGTAACACTGAAAGGGTGGTGAGAGACACTTTGATCAACAGCTAACCGTTGCTCTAAACTGAGCATATATTTGGGGAAACAAAGCACAATCTCAGCTGCTAATCCCCTGAGATTCAGAGCACATTCCCGCAGAAGTCTTTGATCTCGGGAGTGCATCCGGACAGCTGACTTCAGACACATACTGCACACTTACAGCACATGCATGAACAGATCTGTACATATATGTGCACTGTCTCACTTGCACTATTAATATCCCGTATGTGCACTTTTACACATAATGACACACTGGTTAGTGATTTGCTGAAGAAATAGGTTGTTGTTGTTGTTGTTGTTGTTGTTGTTGAAGAGAAGCCTGACCAGTTCTATAGACTTCTACTCATACAACATTTCATGGGAAAATCTGACCAGCGTAGCACACATAAGTAAATGAAGAAGAAATGCTTTACCACAGAAAGGAAATGGATAAACCAGATCAAATTTCTATGTGTCACTGTAGATTTACCTTGGTCTAAACTTCATTCTTTCATAGAAATCCTTTCCAGAAGGCACCATTCATAAAGGCCGAGGCTGAGAGTCATCCACTCAGCTTTGTCACACCGGACAAACTCATCCGGTTTGGAGTAATCTACATGACATTCGATGCCACGTATGACATAAAAGCTACCTGTACGTCCTCCAGCTACATTGACATTAACACAACACTACCATCCCATCTTCTCATGGGAAAATAGAAAAGAAAATCACAGAGCCCCTCTATGGCCAGGTGCTACCCCTCCTCCCCAAAGGCTAAGGCCTTTTCTTCTCTTTAGAATGTGGCTCCAAACTTTTCTCCCAGCCTCTTCAAAGAGCAACAACAGGCCCTTGGTCCCTTGGGAGCACAGAGGGGGTAGAGCCCGGTGGGAGAGGGGCATACGTCACACAACACGCAAAAGAGGCCAGTCGGTGGGAAAAGAAAACGCAATAGGGACAAAATAGAAAGAAGGAGAGAAAGAGGAAGAGGAGTCTGCATCTGAAAGGTGCTTTCAGCCTCAAGACAAGGGCCCTGGCTTTGTGAAAATGACAAGGAGAGAAAAAGCACCGCAGCACAAGCAAAAAACGAAGGGGGCGCAAAACCTGCCATGTCTTTTGTCAGACGTGGAGGCTGAGGGAATGTGTTTAAAAGCTTTAGGCCTACTTCCAAAAAAACCTTTACTTACTTGAGAAAAATCAAAGACCTGGCAACCTACTGAGAGACATGGGGGTTGGGGGGAGCAGAAGCTTGACTGTGATTCACTTGAAGACTTGAATTCTGTCATCAGATGTACCTTTGCTTCTGGGTTGTTGTTTTTTTTTTGGGAGGGGGGGTTGCCTATGGTTCTATACAAATAGATGGAAGCTCACATGAACAAAAAAAAAAAAAAGCAAAAACAAAATGAAGCTTTGGCACTGTAAGAGCAGCCGCTTGGGAAGACTGGAGGTGGAGGGGCTCCGTTTACTACACAGAAGGGAAGGGCTTCACTGTGGAGGAGGAGCCATCAGTGTCACTACAAACACCTCCCTGCGTGGCCCACTTCAAATGCAGTCTCATTTCATCAGCCACAACCAACACAGGGCCACAGGGTAAACGCAAGAAACAGATGGAGTCTAGGAGCGGAGAAAGACGGCGAACAGCAGCGGGGGAGGGGGAGGTGTGTGGGTGGGTGGGGGGGTTAAGCCTAAGAAGGGGAATAACCATAATGCTACAAATAACATTAAAATATAATCCATCTGCAGTTAATCTTATATGCTACAGAGATAATTCACTCCTCTTTTAACTGATGCCATGTTAAGCTTCAGGAGCAACCCAATAACTAGCCAACAGAAATCTGAACTTCCAAGTCATAAGTTGTAAAACCCTTCAATGCTATCAGTGTCTGTGTCAGCAACATAATTCTGTGGAGTGAACACAACATATCAAATTTATGGGTAGGTGTAGACACCATGCTGGACACAGGGGAGAAAGCGTGCCTGGGCTCACATAACTGAAGCCCACAGATCCACCTGCCCACACCACTCACTGTCTGCAGCCAACACACGGCTCATGAATGGACACAAGGTAAGCATGGTAATGTCATTAAGCCTTAAAACTAAAGGAGGGTTTCGTCTATGAACGCACTCATGTGCTTCACAATCCAAACATCCACTACTACAAAACAACACGCTCCACAAAATAAACAGCATTGTTCCTGTCCTGAGTTTCAGAAAAGACCGGATCAAAAGAATTCCAAACTTGGACTCCCTACTGTTGACACCTGACCTGAATTCTCCTGGACCCTGGTTCAGCTGGGAGGGGGCTCAAAAAACAGCAGCTATAAATAGCTTTCCCACCAGGTATCCTATTGAATACAGACAGCATTTTAAGCTGAGACATTCAGATTGGAGTCCCCCAATGTTAAAAGGTTACACTGCTCTACAATGTTTTTTTTTTTTTTTTTAATAAAATATCTGCTACAGACATTAAATGTGTTAAATTTTACAAGTTTTAATGAGATGAATCAGAAAACAAATGACAAAAGTGCTGGTTAGTCCATGTTTTACCATATATGATGGTGTGTTATTCCACATATATGCTGGTTTATGTTCATGTATACAATGGATTAGTAAATGTTCCACTAGAAAGAACCTGTAAAGTGAATGGATCATAATGTGCACAGTGTTTGGAAGTAGATCTGGTAGTTCTGAGACCAATAAACCCTATTATCTTGTTCATTCTAAGACTCATCTTGGAAACTTGAGTCGAACCAGCATTTAAGAATTTGGTAAAAAAAAAAAAATAAAAATTAAATTAAATTAAAAAAAGATCATTATAAAAATACTCAAAAAATTAACACTAATGACCAAAATAATCAAAAAAAATGGACCAAAACCAACATCAAATGCATAAAATAATAAAATACTTAAAACAAAAATGACCAAAATAATGAATAAAGTAAACAAAAATGACCAAAATATTCAGTAAAATGAATAAATTGACCAAAAAATTCTACAAAAATCAACAAAAATGAACAAAATATCCAGTACAATGAAAAGTAAAATTTCCCCTTTTTTTTACCCCAGACTTTTCTTGTAAACTTGAACCAACCAGCATTTAAGACTTGAGTTTTCTTCATCAGCAACACACATGTGGGAACATTTCATTAGTTTTATTCCAGGAATATTTTACTTGTAGAATAGTGTTATCTATAGGATGGGCAAAACTTTTTATGTTGAATAAAATTTTTGAGATGATGACATTTTTACTCATCTATGTCTTTGGAGCCATTTTTTACAATCAACTTTGAGAAGACAATCATTTTAAAATCACACAAGAGTAAATTTTAGACGACGGAATAAGATTTTTTTGGAGTGATATAAAGTGTTGAAGGGTGGCTCTGATGCAGTAAAAACACATAAAACTGCAGAAACAGAAGCCAAGGATTCCTACCTTCTAACAAATACTTCTATAAACTACACCTCAATATATAACATTTGGGTCTGTATTTTTAATGAGACTCAAAAGCATCCACATAAAGCCTTATATTGAAAACACCTTCTTTTATTTATTTTCCCTCCAGATAAGAAAGCCATTAGATAGAGCTTGAATTATTTACACAAACTAAGCTCCACTACTTCTAAATTGTTTCAAAACATCCAGCTCTTTCAACAGCCAAACCTTCACACACCACATTTGGTGGGAAATAAAGCCAAAGTGCACGCACATTTCCAGGACCAAGCTAATGAATGTTTGTTTGGTGGCAATAATGTATGGTAATTGCGTGGTAATAATGGGGTTTTAAATGCCTAAATTGCCCAAAGCTTATGAAGCCTAGACAACACATGAACAAAGGCGTAAACAGTGGGTTTTGTTTTCAGGTGTTTCTCATAGTGCCAATCCAGATAAAAAGATGCAGCTTTGCATTGAGCGGATTTGGTTACTATGAAGATATAGTCAGTGCAAGTCTGGGCACAAGGTAAGATTATCAACTGACACTATGGGGGTGCAAAATAAGTCAACCTCCCAACACTTCCTATTAGGGATAGGCAAGTTTGTTTTACATAAAATTACCTGTATTACTCACGTTTTAAACATCATCTATCGAATATATCTAAAAAATTCAGCTCTGGGGTCTCAGAAAAACAATTAAATCACAATATGTTTTCATTTACAACAACTTATGATGTACTATCCTTCCAATTTGGGGTGAAAACTAACGTTATAGAAATGTTACTACAACCTGATTTCATTTGCAAGTCATTTTAAAGCCTTTTTCTTTTTCTTTTTTTTTTTTAAAAAAAAAATACAAATTAGATGCTAAGATTGTTCATTTTTTTGTGGCAACAATGAATCATGCCATCGCTAAAGCATAATGGATCATTTCCATTTCTTTTCAAGCAAAGCAATGCCATGTAAATAATAACACTTTGCAGCACAAGAGCGAACAATAGTGGACTTTAGACCCAACTTGAGTGTGAATCATTACTTTGCCAAGACTTCCTCATGTTGGATGTCCCAGCTCTCCTTCACAAATCACTGTATTATTTTTTCACAGAAGCCAAACCAACATAAGCAGTCACCTGTAAGAAGATGACATGAGCAGGCTGTATTGTTTTAGTGTCAGAATTCTTCTAAAAAAAGTCGTAGTTGGCCTGTGAATACACACCAACAAGGCTGAATATCACAAAAGGTACTCTTATGTGTTCCAAATGCAAAGGATTCAGGCTCCTGAGCTGCATTCAGTGGATAGATGCATTTCTGCTCACAGTCTTGATCGTGGGTGGAGGAATTGCTTTTCGTTTTTCTTCTTGAGGGGCTCCAATTCTTCAGACATGCTGCCTTTGAGGAAGGCATTTCTAACCAAAGAGGCTTAAGGCTCCTCTGTAGCAATTCCAAAGGATTTCCCTACTTGACAACAACAGCACAGTGTTTACGGCAATGCCAAAAAAAAAAAAACAAAAAAAAAAACAAGCATGACCTCCAACATTTTTCCCCAGCCTTTACAATCCACACTTGTCACCAGACTGTCACAGTGCAATGCTTTCAACTCAAGCTTGATCTATTGTTACCTTAAGAGGCTTCAGATCTATGCAGAGGCTGATGGAGTATTTGTTCTCTACATAAGCAGATGAGACCTCCACTGAGGGAGTATTACAATTCATTGTGTTTCAGCCTTTAACCGGGTTTAATCGGCTGCGACAGACACAAAAACATAGGTGATGCTCCCAACTTTGGCTCCTGCTGTCATGTGTAGTGGCTCCGGTTTACGACACTAACGGTAGACATCCAAACGCATCGCTTCATTTAGCGCATGGAATTAATTAATTCTGCGCACTTAGCTTGAGTTTCATTCATAATGGACTTAAAAAAAAACAAAACATCTGGAAACTATCGTGAAGCTTTAAGAAAGTTTTTAAGTACTACCATGGGTACAAGACAGAGTTTTAGGCACGATGTGATGAGACAAGAAGGGGCTTTTAGATTTTACGCACAGACAAAACAAAACAAAAAACGCCTCATAAACCGCATTCTAATTAGTTTCCAAAGACCAAACACCCTATACAAGCAGCGAAATACTTTAAAAGTGATTTAACAACCAAGTCTGACACACCACTTGACCATAAAAAACGTGAACCTCTTGGACGGCGTCGTACTCACCCGTGCAGTCAAACCGCAGTTATTCTTGTGGTGACAGTCCTGTTGCTCGAGGCGAGAGCTCGTGCAGTAGTACTTCTGCTTCACGAGCCAGTCGTCGATTCCCTTCCTGGCCAAACAGGCATTGACTACAAAACTGTCGCCTAGTAATAATAAAGAAGAAAAAGAGGAGGATGAAGAGGAAGAAGAAGCGCATCGTTAGGGCTTTTAAGTCAGTATCACACTCATGTTTTCCATTAAAGCGCTTCATTCTCAAAAGAGTCGCGCGACTACAATGAGCCAAGACTCTTCAAACTGCACCTTATTAAAGCTACTTTATCACCGAGAGGAGGAAAAGTGTGCTTACCTTCTGGACTCTCCCTCGGTTTACAAATAGCGGCTTGAGAAAACACAGAAAAAGAAAAAGACGAGACAATGAATAAATCGTGTTACTCGAAAGTCTCGCGCCAGCAGTTGAACCAAACTACAGCTGTGATTTCTCTGAGGAATAACAAACCTTACCATGTTTCGAGTGCAGTTTACCCATTTCTAAGCATCGAGTTGAAGTTGAAAAGCATCAGAGGAAAATATAATCCCAGGATATGATAAAAGAACAGGCTGCGGTATCCAGACAGAGACGCGTCCGTAGAGACCGAGAGCAGACTGTGCTCAGCGGAGGAGCGAACGGCTGAGAGCCAAACGACTGTTTGATCCGGGGCCCCGAAACCGACGAGACGTACGCACGAGCGCACTTGACTTCCGGTTGACGCTTTCACAATAAATCAGCCAGAGAGCCAAGAGATTGGAATGTGGGGCACAACATGGGTGGGTAGATAGATTTTATTGTCATCATACAATAATGTACAATGATATCTGATTTTAATACTAAAATGTGTGTGTCTGTTTTATTATTTATTTATTTTTAAATTGCCCTGTCATGTCTATTACACTTATACTTGGGGGTGGGGGGGGGCAGAAGTGGGTAATTTCAGCAGATCCATCAAGTCAACGTCTTGCCATGTATTGGTTAAAACCAGTTCACTGAACGCAGGTGATTCCACTAAATATCCCATTTACCTAGATGAGGAATTGAACTCATCAAAATGGGCTGGTTCAATGATCAGGTTTTAACCAATACATGGCAGGACTTTGACTTGATGGACCTGCTGAAATTACCCACCTCTGTTGGAAACCAAACCAACAACAAACTCACACTTGAAGTTGAAAAAGGCAAAATATTGACTGTGTGAAAGTGAAGAATTACAAAAAAGTTAGCAAAACTATAGAAGTAAATCTTTGCCATTATTAATTGAATAGTTGTTTTTTTTAAACAGGGTATTTTGTAAATTGATATTTTTGAAATCTGAATTCTGTTTAAAATATTAGATTTTTTTTTTTTACAGTTTCAGACTTTTTTTTTCAATATTCTCAAATACAATGTGTTTGAAATTCAATAGAAAATAATTCACTATATCTCAACCAGGGAAAACCAATGGGGAATCGAGCTATTTCTTCTCATTTTAAACCAATCATTCATCGAGCCAAAGAGCATGTGACACTCAGGCAGCGACAATTATATGAATTGCCACACTAGCTATATTCCATTGGACTATTTAATTTTTTTAATATTCAATTTGAAACACACTGTATTTGAGAACATTGAATAAAAACATTTTTAATAACTGTATTAAAATAATTATGTGTAAAAAAAAAAATATTTAAATGCAACTTTTTTTTAATTCAAGAAACTCTATCAACATACACACACTATGGGCTTATTTGAATTCTAGCGCAATTTTTGTTGAATCATGGCTATCAAACTGGAACTAGTGGGGTTTGAGTGTAAGTATGGAAAAAAAAAACTAACAATAAAAAACACTTGGAGTATTAAATAGTGCGGTACTCAGCCAATTGATTGTATAACACGACAGGATAATCACTCCTAATTTTCTGCAGTGAATGATGTTGTGCTATCTGCATAAGATCATCTGAAACTAACTCAACAAGGACCAAAAACAAAGCATCCTCACCCATTTATTTGTGTGTTGGACCGTTCAGATTTTTATTTTGAAAATATTTCCCCAACTTCCGGTACCATTTAACTGACTCTTTGCTGATTTATCACTTCTCTGTCGCCCCCCTCCCTCCCCTCTTACCGTTTCCCATCAAAGTGCACAGAGTTTCACCGAAAGACAAGATGAAGATTGACACCTCACACCACATACAGTAGCACATGAGAGGTTGTTTCACAAAAGAGAGGAGTCCAGGGAGCCCACGGAGGTCCAGGGGCCTCAGTGTCCCAGGACAATAACAGGTCACGTTCAAGACAATTCAGCTCCATTCTGCTGGTATTTAATCATTTATTTATTTATTTAATGCATAAACACAGCAAAACTGTAGATCTCAATTGGGCTGAACCACTAAAATAATAACATAACATATAAATAATGTCAACTCCAAATTTTACTTAATGATTTAGACCCAAAAAAAAGGTAATTATGTGATGAGAATGTTCACATCGACCACCTGTCCTTTAAAATAATGTGAATAACATTAATAATCTGACTTCAGGATGTGTTCTTCAGGAAACTAAATGTACTTTTAACAAGATTATGTCGCAGTTTATCATTTACACATATCAATTAGAACAAACAGATGATGTATTAGTGAATCTACAAATACACAAAACATTTAATAACAGCCAGAATGTTGTTAAATTTACACTTCAGATATTTCAAAATGTTCATATTTTTTCAGGTTATTTGTGTTTTTATGAAATTATTTTTTGTTTTATTGTAAATACAGTAAACATGTTACATGAACATGATTAAATTAACAAAGAGCAAAATGTGCAGTTGTGAGTATTTATATGTTATTATGATAGTATTTTACGGTTCCAACCCATTTTTTATTTGGAACCTGAAATAAAAGTATCAATATACTCACCATCATTTTTGTATTTCGGGGCCTGACTGGAGCCTTTCAGGGGCCTGATCTGGCCCCCACACCACATGTTTGACTCCCCTGCTGTGCACAGTAAATGTGCCAGTGTAAAACTGTGAGAGAATTTCAGTTATTTTAACAACAGACAGAGTAAAATTTAACCAGATAACTTTTAGTGTTGGTCAAAATAATTGGAGTTAACAGAGGTTTTACACTGTTAACATTCGAAAAGTTATTTCTTAGCACTAAGTCCTTCAGTGTTGAATATCATAACATAATGGGTGTTATTTCACACATAGTATAAAACTTCATTGACACTAATTGGTGTAAAATGTTAACTCTTACTAGTGTAAAGTTGTTCACTGAGGTAGTGTTAAAATTAACTCTTTAAGTGTTATATTAACCATGGTGATTTTATTGTTTCCCATTTAGTCATGCTGTGATGTAGCCTAGCTGCGCTATCCCCATTCATTACATGCACAGGTCTAGGAACACTTCATAGTCAGGGGAGGCGGGGCTAAAAGGTTGTCTTTCAAATCCTCTATATGCAATAGGACGGTACTACAACCAATCAGCGTAATCTTTAGGATGACGTAGTTAGAGCGCCAGAAAGTTCACGTAGGAGTCTGGACAAAGTTACGAATGACTAAACAAAATGGTGGATTATGGAGTTTAGCAACTGTTGTCGCTTCTGTAAAAATAATTTACAGATTGCTGGCCCAGTCGGCAACTATCTATAGTTGTTGTTCTTTTTCTTCTATGGTTGTTTCCGGTTGTTTCTGTCAGAATCGTCACAGCGTCACTTTGTTACTCCCGCCCTCTGCCTTTATATTTCACTGTGATTCGTCGGCCAGTTTCAGGGAAATGTAAACAAAAGTTATATTGAGGATAACTAGACCGTCTACGGTAGTACATTAGATTTGCTGTCGCTAGGGGCGTCTAGCACGGCTAGGCTAGCTGTCATACTGAAGTAAAAGTGAAGGCAGCGTTTACATTTATACTTGGCTCATTCTGTCGTTTTCCATAATCAAACATACAGTGAGTGCTATAATCCATGGTATAACTAAATATCTTTCAGTTATCCATTTCTAAATCCCCCTGATGGGTATGGAGGACTAACTCTGCCTTTAAACTTCCAAGGGTCCACATATACGTCCACATAAGTAGTCATTCAATAATGTGAAGCAAACCACCCAAACCTGTCCCAAATGTCACATTGACCTAATGTAGTTTGACAACAGAGATTCTCACACATCAGAAAATAGAAACCACTTTCAGATAAAATATCCACAGCACGTACAATCACTCATTTGTTCAAAACACAAATGTCAAGCAGCTGATCTGACCCTTAATTTCTCATAATTATCCACAGAGGAACCATATTCCAGCAAACACAGTCATAGTCCAACAAATATATCAAAAACAAACAAGAAAAATTGTCCAAATGTAGTCCAAAACACATCAAAACATCAATAAATATCTACAAATGTTTTATCTTTTGCATCATTTAACAGAACTTGCCTCCAATATCCCAGTTTTCAACTTAATATTTTCATTTATAATATAAGCAAACACCAACTGCATGTTATTAAAATGGTTTAAGAACAACATTCAGTTTACTTTTGTAAGAAATTTAGATAAAATTGAGTGGAAGTTTAAAGGGTTAAGAAATAAATGCAGAAATATTTTAAATGTAATTTTTAAAAATGTATTTCTATGTTTTATTTGCATCTGACATCTTAATAATTTCATCATAGTGAGCAAATGCTGATGGATTTTTGGGTAAATTTCAAAGAAAGCAGTGTTTTTCTGGACAATATTTTTTTAAGGCATAAATTGAGCGTATTCCCACTTCTCCAGGGACCAGGACACCACTGCCGAAAGCAGTTGCCCTGGAGACACAATGTCATCATTCAGGCCAGTGTTTGTTTTTTGGGGTCTTTGACATGAAGAGTGTACAGTTTTTTGGTCTGAGACACAAGAAGAAAGTCAGCTATCATTTGATGTCTCCAAATTATCGAAGCCACTGCACCGTTTCACACCAGGCCGCCAGCAGCTCCATGCAACTGTGGATAACGTCTGAAAAAAGCAACGGCCCAGAAATGGTTACAGTTCCATCGTCGACACACAAACACTTACAGTTATTACTTCTAAATGCAACACAAACTCACGTATTGTGTTCTAATCAGCTAACACCATTGTTTTGCTGCCTGCAGGATTAATGAATATGAAAATAATTACCAGCAGAAAATAAATAGACACACTCATCATTGCACAGAACACACAAATTGGACAATTGTTCAAGCACTAATTTTAATGATGTAGCAATTCCAGGACGATTTTGTTTATTGTGTGGAAATATGTGCTTTAAAGTCATTTTATATATATATATATATATATATATATATATATATATATATATATATACACAAGGATTACATTGGGGTGTGTGTACGTTAATAGGGTCAGGTCATTTTTGTTCCCTCTCTCATCATCTGAACCCGCTTTATCCTCACTAGGGTCACAGGGGTCACTGGGGGCCTAATCCAACTCCAATGGGTGAAGGTGGGGTACACCCTGTGTGAGTCTATCAGTTCATCTCAAGGCTGAACATATATAAACAAACAATCACTGTCACATTCACACCTATGGACAGTTTAGATTAACCAGTTAACCTATCAGTGCATGTGTTTGGATGGTGGGAGGAGCCAGAGTACCTGGAGAAAACCCACACAGACATGAGGAGAACATGTGAACTCCACACAAAAAGGTCTGGTGTAGGAATAGAACCAACAACCTTCTGTCTGTGAGGCATGAGTGCTAACCACTGCACCACCGTGCCACCCTCATTTTTGTTCCTTTTGGTTAATTTTTGTTTGTGTTTTCCATTTGTTTTTCCACAAATACATGTTAGTATTATTATTAGTGTGTATTATTATAATTTAATAATAATAATAATAATGGATTGGATTTATATCACACTTTTTTGGCCACTCAAAGCGCTTCACATTAACGCTTCATTCACTCTCACATGCACGCTCTGGTGGTGGTGAAGTACATATGTACCCACAGCTGCCCTGGGGCAGACTGACAGAAGCGTGGCAGCCATTAGGGTAAGTGTTTTTGCTAAAACAAAATGCTATTTTTAGACTTATTCTAAAGTCTGATAGTGGAAACACGCCTACAGACTCAAAACGACAAAATCAAACTTTCTCAATGTACATCCAAATTGTGTGATTTTGATATCAACTCAACATATGTACTCCCAAACATCCAAAAATTGACCTAAAAGGCATTTGTCCTATCTGTAATTTTCGACCCACTCCTTCTTAACATGCTTGTATTGTTTTTTTACTGTATGTTTTCTTTCTTTTCCATTTCTTCATGTTCAAATAAATCAAATCAATCAAATCAAACTCAATTATTAAGCATCTAACAATGGCATATATGGCCTTAATGAACTGTTTTAGTCATATTTTTCCTTATTCAAGAACAATACACTGTGATAAGTGCTTGGGGTTCATCTGAAAGACTGCTGAGCTCAGTCTTTTAAATAGATTTTTGTGATCTGTTGTCATCCACAGTAACTCAGAAGAAGTGTTATTTTTTTGTCAGATTCTCATATGACTAAACAGGTTGTGTTATTTGTCTTATCAATCAAGCTGCCAAAAAAGGCACCATGTGTACTTTACAAATGTGGGATGTCTAATTTTAGAGGAGAAAAAAACCTCTTATCTTGTTATTTTTTGTGTCATGGTGGATTTCTGATTCAAAGCAGATTAAAATCATAGATCTGGCTTTGGCTTTATACATTTTTAGGACATGATCTTAAGAGTGAAACAAATAGACTTGTTAAAGTTCTGTGTAAAAGGGATTTCAATGTGAATATGACAAGAGTAAAATGATAATGATGCTAAAATGATGCAACTAATGTGAAGGTTCACAGGGTTGATTTACACGACAGAAAATATTGTTGGTCTGGCGGTCGGCTAATTTTGTTTATATTACCATGATGCATTACTGCTTACACTTCAACGACCAAACAGTATTGATGTAAAATATTCTGAACTATTGAACCACAATAAAAACTCATGCATTTAAAGAATTCAAGGAAAATGCATCTTCTCAGCTTTTCATAGTCGTCACATTTGACCTGTTTGAACGTTCAGAGGCTCGGTCGTGAATATGGAAAATCTAGCTGCGTTTCCATTACAGTTTTTTGCAAAACAATAGTGTTATTCCTAAAATTTCGACACAGTATATTTGCGCTTTGAACATGTTTCCATTGACGGTTGTTCTAGGCAGAAGCGTCATAACTGTTGTAAAATAACATCCCACGAGATTTCACTGCTGGAAGATGAACCTTTCCATGTCTTGACATTTCTCTGCTGTTTACTGTTTCTAAAATGGCAGTTATTGTTTTTCTATTGAATTATTTCAAGAAAAGTGTCTGTCTTCTCCTCTGTCTATATGTATCGCACCATTTTCACTTCGAAAGAAGTGGTCATGTGACCATGTACGTCACGTCCTGTGACGTATAATTGCATAAAAAGTGTTTTCATTGCGCTTTTGATATTTGTTTTTGAATCCAGTTAATGTCATATTTTGTTGTAAAAAAACAAACCAAAAAAACATTGACATTTGCAGAAAAAAATGCAGTGGAAACAGGTTTCAAAAGCTCAGAAAAAGGTACATGAAAGACAGTAGACAAAAAAATAAAAAAATAAAGTTTAACCTGATTTGATCTGAATTACCCTACCTCTGATCATTGTGAAAACACATGTTTGGTGACTGTGTCCTTTACCTTTGACCTACATTCACCAAAATTTAGTGGAAACTATTCTGGACCACCTTGCACCTTTCCTGAAAATTTTATGGAAATTGGTCCAGTAGTTTTTACGTTAACATTCTGACAGTCAAACTGAACCAAACACAATACCCCTCCCCCTTTCAGGGGTGGGGTGATACATGATTAAGAGCAATAAAAAAAAAACACACATTGACCAACACACTCTTAGATAAAGTGTATGAATATAGTGTGTTCATACACAAGTACAAAAATAAAACATACACCATACATTATTAAAGGGGACATATGTCCATTTTCCAACAATGAATACAGTCCCCTGGTGTCTCAGTCCCTTGGTGTCTCAGTCCCCTGGTGTCTCAGTCCCCTGGTGTCTCAGTCCCCTGGTGTCTCAGTCACCTGTCTGTCACATGCTTTGGTCTAAATACCACATTGATGCAGATACAGCAGCGTCTTCAACCTGGACAAATACCTTTTAGTGCCTCATGCTTTCATCTAAATGAGCCACAGCTGACTCCGCCCATCTCTTCTGACTCCGCCCCTCTCTTCCACATTCTACTGAGAAGAACAGAAAGAAATGGAACCTGAAAAAGTTGTAGCAGAGAAAAGTGAAAGGCACAGATGAAATAAAATCAGTTGAAGAGAATCAAAGTGAGTTTTACAGCCCCGGTGCTTTCAGGTCCTGGTCCGTTAACTGCCTCGATGCGCGTTCGGGTCTGGTTTGTCTGGACCCGGGCCGGCCAGACAAGCCATGACACCACAGTCACAGTGCCATCCATGGACCAGCCCGTCCGATCAACCCGGGTCAGACCAACTGCGGACCCGGACGCACACAGAGCGACACAGCGGACACACACCAGGATATAATACAGAATAATGGCAGATCTGTGAGTCTGAGCAGAGGTGTCTGTGGCCAATAGGAATTCAAATGAATCTATGCATGTGACGTATGGAACATAGAAAATCCAAAACGGAGAGTTTTTATCGCCCTCCAACAAGAAATGGATCAGGAGAAATGGAGAGTAGATGTTTTTTTGTTCATAATTTAAGGGTCTCCTCACACACAGACACCACATATTTGTGTTGGAAAAACATTATAAAGTGTATTTCACATCATATTATTAAAGTTACACACAGCACTGAGAAAGAAACTATTCATCCATTGTCTCTGTTTTAATATAATTATATTTGAATTTACACTGAGCTCTTATGAGCATGTGCATAGTGAGGATAAATCACTTTGTTAAAGTTAGATCTTATCTTTCTTTAAGGGTTAATATATAATTATAGTATAAAAAGCTGATTTGACATGTGCATTCAGCCTGTGAACATTTAACAATCCAACTATCTTCCTAAGATTTCCTAAACATTCCTGTGAAAGCGTCGCAAATGTGACATATGTGAAGACAAATGAGCAGGGCTGATTTCCGGTGTAAGTTTAGATCGAAAAAACAAATCTGGCCCCAATTTTCAGGGAAGGAATTTTACAGCTTTAGGGATGTACTTGTGTGCTGGATCCAGCCCTCCAGTTGCATTTCTACTAAACAGCGGTTTCCGCATCCTGACTCTATCATCACATGTTATACCAAGAGGAATCAGGCTCCCCTTTGAACTAGTCTGCCACAGACACACTGATGAGCTTGTTATTATAGCAACTCACATGAATTTGCTGGGAAAGAAGGCCTGTCCCTCTGACACACTTCCTGTCCTTTGAAGAGGCCAACGGAGAGATGGCTTTGCGGGCCTTATTTCCAAGCTTTCCCTTTGAAGCCTGTGAGAGAGGAGGTGGCGGGGGTTTAAAGCTAGAGTACCATCTCATGGACATGAACCCCCAAAACCCCCAATCAACCCCCATCATCACTGGATGTAGTTATTTTAGCTTGACACGTCTTCATATCTGTGAATAAATGAGGTTAATATGTGGCTTTTATTTGACACATTTGTCATACCCAGTGGAGCTCTGTCCAGTGGTTTTTATTGTGCATGTGTTTTATGATGGAAAAGCTTCTTGGAACAAAAGCCAAAGCCTTAGCCCAGTGGTTCTTAACCTGGGTTTAATCGAACACAAGGGTCTCAGGGTTAAGACACGCACCTGACTTACTTATATCCTCCTGAGACCCAGTAATGCATTTTTATCCTCTGTAAAGGACAAAAAAATGTACAGTTTTACTTAAATTCTGTCCATTGTAAATTACATTCCATTGAAAAACTAATTATGAATAAATAAAATGTATGCATAAATACAATAAAATATGTTTTAAAATGTATTTGAAAAAAATGTTGCATCATGCAGTTTATGATCAAGATAATTCTTTAGTGGGAAAAAAAAGTTAAACATTTACATTTCTTGGTTGTCAAGAGGATTTGATAAATGATGAGTCGATGCATCGTATTGGTTTTGTTCTTTGAACACAGTGATGTGAAAGGTAGAATGTGTGTAGCCATATCCTCAGGTCATTTATATATTACTTTGCTATTGGAAAGAGTCATTTTGGTACTGTTTGTAAGTTAAGGTAGAGGCAGGGCCAGATAAGTATTGTGCTTCTTTATACCCCCTCTCCAACAATTTACTGTAAGGTTATGTTCATGTTGTATGTATACAAATGTACACATGATTGATATATATATATATATATATATTTTTTTTTAAATAAGATGTATTTACTTATTTTATTTATTCATTTATTTTGTTTTTGTTGATATTATTTGGATGTTCAAGATAAATAAATGAAATGAAAACAATGAAATGAATGAAATGTTAATGCATGGTTCACTTTGTGCTCCAATAAAACATATAACTGTCTTGAATTTGTGCCGTGAATGATAAATACAATCAATTATAAGGTATGTACAGTAGTTGATGCAGTCCATGCATTGTATTGGTTTTGTTCTTGAACACAGGTGTGTTCATGGGCGGCTGTGGCTCAGGGTCACCCAATGACCAAGAGGTTGGCGGTTCGAGGTTGGTGGTTTGCATCTTGGCTCCAGCTGTCCACATGTTGAAGTGACTTGGGCTCCCAGTAGAACTGACAGAACCTTAGAAACCTACTGGTGTGTGAATGGGTGAATGTGAGGCTAATGTGCTTTAAGCACCATGAAGGTGGAAAAGAACTATAGAAGTGCAGAACATTTGCCATTAATGCACAGTTCATTTTGTGCACCAGTAAAACATATATGTACATCTTGAATTAGAAAAAAAATCCTATTTTATTTTTCAATAAAGACGGGTTTGGTGAATGTGCCTATGAAACTGGTGGAGTTCAGTACCTCCAATAAGGTTAAGAGCCACTGCTGTAGACACCTGCCTGATGGATATAAGTATTTATTGACCTGTGGGAGCTCCTACCTTGGTGGTCAGTTCGAACTCATTCCACCATAAAACTCTGCATTCTCCCAGGAAACAGGCATAATAGGGGGCATTCAGAGTGCCAGATCCAAGGGGATCTAACGGTTTGTCAGTGTTTATGTCCTTGTAACAATGTTAGGGGCCTGATGCCTGGAGAGCCCACCGGAGGGAATGCTGCCTGGTGGTGAAGAGGGGGATGTGAAGCATATAGAGGCAGAGAAGAGCAGCTGCCAGGCGCTTAAATCTTAAACATGTGACTGTTGCCTTTATCTTGAGGAACAAAAGGGCATAGATGTTGTAAAGGGCAGAAGACAATCGTGACTGAAGTACAGTGTTGATTCCTGCAGCGGTGGTGACTCAGCCCATTGTGGTGGCCCAGCGTGTGATGTGTCAGGCGAAGGGTCTGCAGGGAGGGAGAAAGAGGCTGGCATGCGTTTGCCGTCCTATGTGCTGGAAGCAATAAAAATAATGCATACGTACTTTGATATTTGTGTACGTTTTATAACAATAGGCCCACACCCTATTTATTACACTGAAGATAAAAGACTTTCAGATTTACATAAAAAAAAAAATCAGATACATCAGTTGCACATGTTAATATCATGCTTTCTGGAAAAACATAAATTCATGTTGGTTAAAAAGGATTCCATTTTGTTGAATAAAAATGATTTTATCATATAAATCTATAATTACATCATGATAAACCAACATTATATTTATTCATTTTATCACTAATGTACATCAGCATGATCACTTACTTCTTCATAAAGCATTACCTAAAATGTATATTTTAAACAGAATACAAGGGGTTTATCAGTGTTTCATTTCAAAAAATACAAACATATATTTGCTAAAGCTACAGCGCAATAACAGCGTATGTTATTGAAGTTGGAGGCAGATGCCAACAGAACTTCTAATACAAATATAGTCATGTACAAAACTGAACTTTTCAGTTACTGTTTTACTGTTAAATTGTGGAACAACCCCATGATAAATGTTCCCTAAAAGTACAGGGGTTAGAAAAATACAGAACCTACAAGACTCTGGGTTAAGGTTAGGGTTCTGAACCAGGAAAAACAAAGATGGCCGTCATTTGCTGCTTCTTAACCCTTAAAACTTCCAAGATTCCACATATAAGCCGGAAGTAGTCGCTCAAAAATGTTAATTAAACCACCCAAACCTGTCCCAAATGTCACATGACCTAATCTAGTTTGACAACAGCGATTTTCGCACATCGGAAAATATCAACCACTTTCATATATAATAACCACAGCAGGTACAATCACTCATTTGTTCAAAATACAAATGTCAATCAGCTGATCTCAACCTTCTTACCATATTCTAACAAACGCAGTCATAGTCCAACAAAAACATAAAAAAATAAAATAAAACAATTGTCCAAATGTCAATATCAATAAATCAATAAATATCCACAAATGTTTTATCTATTGCATCATTTAACAGGCGCCGCCTCCAATATCCCAGTTTTCATTTTAATATTAAGAGAACAATTGCATGTTATCAAAACGTTTCAAGAACAGCATTCAATTTATTTTATTAAGAAATTTAGGTGAAATTGAGTGGAAGTTTAAAGGGTGAACTGTTGGCAGTGGGCGGAGCTTCACATTTCAAACCAAATAATAATTATTTCATTTATTCTAAACATGACTTTATTTCAAAGATTGTAAATCAGCCATGAATACAATAGTTGTACATGATTTATACATGTTAAGAGAAGGAACATGAAACACTTACATTTCATATAGTTAATAGATACATAACAAATCAACAACCCCTGTAGTGGTGAGTGTAGTGTACAGGTGAGTCACATATACATAAATAGAATACAAATTGGTAATCAGAATAAATCAGATTAAATTATAATTGTTTTCTGGCAAGTACAAGAATATGCAATTTCATTTAACCCTATAAATAAAATGCATAACATGTGCATGAGAAGTAGCAGTTAAAAATGTGGTTTAAAAATCTCTTTGTTGAATCCATTAAAAACTAAAAAAAATCTTAATATTCATCGGTCACATACGTCTTTAGTCTCTGTTTTTATTTTGTAGTACATAAATGCGTGAATATAAATATTCATGAGCTGCCTTTTCAGTTCAAAGACTTGCAGTTGCCCCTCTAAACTTGTTTGTTGTCATATTAGCACAAAACTTTATTTATCTGCTCAAACTGAGACTGAATGAGAGGGTGATGAGACTTTAGGCAAAATCTCAGACATACATTTTTAAAAAATCTTTCAAATAAAATTGCAGAACCTATGCATATATTTGTTTGTAGTGTAAAATAGGGAACTCCTTATAATCCCACTAAAAAAATCTGTTTTATCTTAATAGCAGAGTGATAAAATACTCATAACAGGGCCTAGAGCTCCTTAATATTTCTTTTTTTTTTTTTTGCAGATCATGTCTACAGTAACTCTACAGCGCAGGTGATGTGGTGTGTATGAAGTCATGCTTGTGCAGACTCTTAGGTATGAAACTGAATGACTAGTAATCCTCCAACGTCAGAGGCTCTCCAAATTTAGGCCTGTATAATCAATACTTTCTGCTTCTGTACTTCTCTTTACTATCTGCACTCGGCACTGGCTGCTTTTTTGAAGCAGTGGGGGTGTAGCCCCATCCAGAACGAGGACACAATTAGTGTATTCAGCCGAAAACAGTGGGGTTCCCCCTTTGATGTGGGGATCAAATGAAGGAGCTGTGTGTTTTTGTCCAAAATGACAGGCTTGCCAGGTTTACTAATGGGTAGCTAATAGAAAGAGAGGTTTATGATGCTCATTAATTACACAGTCTGTCATGTGTTGGAAGGATAGAATAGGGGATATAGGGGAAAAGAAAAAGAGAGTGGAGAGCAACAGAGGAAGCAGAAGGAATAGAGTGGGGGTGGTGGTGAAAGGAGGACTGCACTATAAAAAAAAAGAAGAAAAAAAAAAATTGTTACTTTTATGGTAAAATTCCAGCAGCTGCGGTCGCCGAAATATGACTGTAAATTTATGGTAAAACATTTTCTTCATTTACAGAAAAAAAATGTATTGACATGGTTCATTTCATTTATTTTATTTCATTTTCTATGTTTTACCGTAAAAAAAGTAACGTTTTAACATTTAAGAAATAACCTGTTTTACTTGAAAATTATTATTATTATTATTATTATTATTACGGTATCATACAGGCAGCTGTGGTTACCAGAACACTAAAAAGTACAACCAACATGCAATATATGCAAAAATAGTCATGTATTTGTTATAAGCACTGTGGCATGTTGATGTTATCAGTCCAATAAAATGTACATTAAACTGTGAAAAAAATGTTTTTCAAGAAATAAATGTAAAGATTACAGTATGAATGTAATCCATATTATGGCATTTTTCCTTTTAAGAACATCCAAGAGTAGGGAAATGTATTTGTTCATTAGAAAATATGTAATAGAAAAGAAAAAACAAACAAACATGCTTAACCTTTTTCATAGTGATTCAGTGTCATATAAACAGTATAAACAGTTTTTAGAGTTTACAGATTTCCACCATCATGAGGCGCTTTCCCACAAAATAGTTCTAGGAACTAAATAGTTCTTAGAACTATATAGTTCCTAGGGAACCTTTGGGTTTGCATTCCTACAGGACAGTAGGAACCATGGGACGCTATCGTCCACCACAGTGATATATTCTTTAAACGGTAAATTCAACAATCCCACAAAGAAGTAGAAGATAGAGCTACTATGAACTAGAATAGACAGCATTTATGTTCTGTATCATAGGAATGTTAATTATGGTCAAATACAGAATCTAATGTCAAGAATGGAGAAGTTTACAGAGAGTTAGGAGACGAAGAATCCAGCGGCAGGTGATACTACGACGTATGTTAATTTCACAGCTTTAACAAATATCCTTATTAACCCAAAACAAAACCACGTCATGGGTCCATTTATTTATTTATTACATTCTGTCTTTTTTTCCAACACACAGCTGATGCTACACAGATGGTTTTAAAGATAGTGGTACTGTAAGATGAGGAAATGCAGAAATAGGCGTGATCTGGGCTCTACCAATCACCAAACACCTCCGTCATATAGTTCCTGAAGAACTAAAAAAAAGACCCTGCCTGCCAGGGGGAACTAAAAAAGTTCTAGGAACTATGTAAATGGTCTGCACTTATATAGCGCTTTTCCACCTTCATGGTGCTCAAAGCTATTTACATTAGCTTCACATTCACCCATTCACACACACACTCATACACCAGGTTTCTAAGGTCAAAGGTCAGTCCTACTGGGGGCCTAAGTCAGGGTTCAGTGTCTTGCCCAAGGACACTTGGACATATGGACAGCTAGAGCCACAGCCCCGCTAGAAACTATGTAGTTCCTATACTGTGGGAAAGGGTAAAAAAGATTCCAGGAACTAAAAAAGTTATAGGAACTAATGGTTCCTACAGTGGAAAAGTTCCTATTGTTTACAGTTTTTCATTGTAAAACTATTTTTACAGTGTGGGTGTATACTGAAAGGGGAAAATCGGAAATGAGTGCAGTGAAAGAGCAAGGGCAAAGGAGAAGATCTCCTAAGAGATCTGCTCAGAACCTGAGCGGACGGAAAGTGAGACAGAAGAAGAAGAGAAAGAAGGGAACACAGGGAGATAAAATAATCCTTCCCTGAGATAAGAGCAGCCACCAAGACAGGAGCTTCAAAGAGCAGGAGACACTCTCATGGGAGCGTGCCATAAACCTTTTCCTCATCTTCAGAGGAAAATTCAGTCCCTGATCCAAACACGCCCAAGCTCACAGCACCCACTACTCGGCAGGTGTCCGTGGCCTGGCGACTCCTGGGGTGGCGCGTGCACTTCCAAGCAACGCTGCCTTTGAACTACTTGGACTCATGTCGAGTGGCGATGGTGATCTGCACATAAGGTGAAACTGTGAATAGTTAATGACGAAAAGAAGGGAAAAAAAAAAATCAAAGCCCGTCACTCCCACCACAGGGAAGAACAGCGATCTCTGCTATCAGCTTCAGCCAGAACAACTCATACGAACCTGCCATAGATCCAGTTTGTCATTTCAAACTGAGCCACTAATAATGCCCTTGCCCGTAATCTGTGACAGAGCAGAGGTGTGACTGGTTGGATGTTGTTCTAGTGGACATGAGTTTAAAGTAAATGAGGCTGTCATTAATGCAGTGACCTGTGAGAGACCAGGGCTGCTCCTGTCCCCACAGGGCCGGGCACCAGTGGGGCCACTCAGCCAGACAAGGTTTATTTAGCTAAGCTCAGAGTCTCCCACACATAGAGGCCTGGCCCGCCATGGAATTCATTATGCTGGGCTGTTAACGGGCCGCCAGTGTTTTGAATAGTTTCAGCAGGCTTTGAAATCGCACTCTCTGCTTGGGTTCAGTCACAGAGGCCACGATCGAATTGCGTTCAGTGTTATATCATCTTCAGGGTACTGGACCCGAGATGCGGAGCTGAGGTCCGCACAGGAAAACAATGGCAGGCTAATACCCAAATATTTAGCTGCACTTTCCACAGCGAAGGGCCCTGTTTCGGAATAACAAGACTACGGTTTGGCGCAACAAGCCTCTAAGCTCTTATTGCAGAAAAGCTTCCTGTCCACAGACCGCTCACCTTTCACCTACAGATTTAGAGATAAACATGCAGGATCGTGTGTCGCTCTGGAAGGATGGAAATACAGATAGAAGCAACTGCATACAGTATAGGGGAACACAAACAAAAAGATCAAATAAGGGTCGATATGTTGACACAAGGTTTGCTAAAGAAAATGGAAAACCCAATTCAGTGTTTGGAAAAGCTGACATGAAAGAAGAATGAGAAATGATTTGTTTGTCAGCCATCTGTATTCAGCTGCTTTAAAGAAAAACAAAAGAGAATAAGCAGTCGATCACAGAGCAGAATGGAAGAAGTAATGCAACATGCAAATAGAGAACAGCCTGTATGGAGGCCTAAAAGTGCAGAATAAATAAATACATCATTAAATAATTGTAATAATTACCTCCACCAAGGAGGTTATGTTTTTGCCAGTGTTGGTTTGTTTGTGTACAACATAACTCAAAAACTTTAAGATGGATTTTAATGACATTTTCAGGGTATGGTGGTAATGGAGAGATCAACTAATGATTAGATTTTGGGTTCATTTTCTAGTTAATTCATGTAATTATTGTCTTTCCTTTTATTTAACGAAGGCTACATTTATACGGAGATGAAGACAGACGCAAAAGTGTCGTCTCGTCTTCAGTTTTTCATCCGTGTTTAGACGAGTGTATTCAGGAGAAAATCCTTGTTTATACGAAGACGCAACAGTAGGCAAAATATGATTGGATAGTCCTGCCAGGACGCTATGTGGTACTGTGATAGACCAGCAACATGTCCTTTTCTGTTTTTGTCATATATAATTGTCCACCTGTCTCTGTTCATCTATGGTATGTGTGTAATGTCTGTACAATAACTGACATTACTACTGTATACTTACGAGAGCTGCTAATGCTAATGCTAATGCTAATGCTAGTGCAGCTGGAAGATCTGTGGGATCCAGGTTGTCACACATGTTTTTTGCTTTACCTGCTCAACGTATGAATGTAACGTGAAAGTGTACGTGACGTAAACATATGTGACGTAAAGATGCATTGTGAACATGTTTGTTTCTTGACATTTAGACGAAGACGTGACCCAGCGCGTCTTCAATACGTCCCACTCTGACGGCATCGGCTTAGTGTAAATGAAAGACACTTCTGATAAAATATGCTGTCGTATTTAGCCACAATCGTCCTGGTGTAAACGGCCTGTGGGTGCATTGGCCAGTTACAGTAAAAAGAAATAAAATAAAATAAGCAATAAAAATGGACAAAACAAATGAATAAATCAGCAAAAATACAAAGTAACATGAACAACGTCAGACACAAATTTGAAGAAAAATCCTAAAAAAAACCCAAAATGTAGAAAAATAAACAAAATAAACAAAATGAAAAAAAAGTAATACATATTTACAAAATAACAGATTCCAATAGATTTAGTTTTGTCTTTTTCTTTTTTTTCTAAGTCAGTTGCTTTTTGACATCTGTTTATTTGATGTTGATTGATATTTGGTTAATTTTCTGTTCTCAAAATAAAACTGAATTGAATTTATTCCAATTTTAATTAATTAATGACACATTTAATCAAATATTTAATGATCTATTTATGTAATGTTGGTACTTTTACTCCTCCATAAGCTTGTGCTTCTTGAATGACTGGAGAAAAAAAAAACGAAAAAGACCGCTAGGCATGAGGCCAAAAACATAGGTGTGAGAAAGAGACCTCACACATTTTCTGTGAAACTTCTGAAGACAATCTAGTCAAAATGTGAACTGGCTAATGCACTCAGTTAAAACAAAGGAAAGACAATATTGTGTTTTTCCTGCATGCATGAATATTACAAATTGCACTGCATTGTTTGCCTCTCCAAAGACAGTTAAGGGTGGACAAGGTCAATGCAATCACTGATGCTGCAAAAAGTACAAAACAAAACTACATTATACAGTAGACTTTCTGAACACAACTATTCCAAAGAGCATTTCACCACAGAGTGTTTTGACATTGTTCTTTTTATGTGTCGACTTGAAAAAAAATCTCGTAAAGCATATCATTTAACCAGACTAAAGCTACGGTGCTGTCAGCAGAAACAGGCATGCCTCAAGCAGCATTGTAAAGCAAGTACTTAAAATAATTTTTCCACAACAATAAAACATTTCTATGCCGGCTCATAGCCACCCCCACAGAACTCTGCCAGCAGCTGCTTGGTGAGAAAGCAGCGAGGACATTTGAGAAGAAAAGCAATAAAAGCAACACTAATTCTTTACTGGCTGGTTTCTACGTCTATAAACTGTTTCAACAACCGTGCATTACAATGAACAAATAAATAATAAAACGTATTGATTCCTTTTATAGCGCCGTTTCTAGGACGAGCCGAACGCTTTAAATTACAGCTTCAACACGTGAATGTGATCTGATTTTAATGCCACAACAAAGTAAGGTATCAATAGCTTGAGTTTTCACCCTTGAGTGGGCTCCCTGTTTTGAAAAAACTTTGTAGGGCGGGGGTGTGTTCCAAATAGTGCACTTCAGCACTTTGAATGTTTCATTTAAGGGCGCAAGTGCATTCACACATGCAACAGTAGCAAAATGCAGGGTGCTTCAAGTACCCGGATGGTGCACTCCTAACCATAGATATAGAAATGGTCGGTGTCGTACCTCAACACGGCAGCCATATTGGAGCAGTTCACTTGTCAATGCGTTTCCACTGTTTTCATGGTTGCTAGTTTGACAAATCGCAATAGACCGTTCTCCAAATAACCGTAAATATGTAATGCTAGCGTATCTGAACTTCCTGTAGAACGCCAAAACAGTAGAAAGCCCGTAAGATGGAGAGAATCTTCTCAACTTCTTTAAAGGATTTGCCAGTTATTACATTTGCGGGTATCGGAAGAATCGTGGAGGAAAACTCAGTCACCCAAAAAATTTTAACTTGATAAAGGCTACAGATTTTTCCATGAGGAATTTGTCCATAAGGATCAAGGTAAGGACAGAGCACTGGGGCTAACTGCTAACTGAACTGATAACTAGGACCACAAATCATTAGTGTTTCCACTTATACCTAGGACGAGGGTTAAATGGTTATGTATGGATAGTATAGAGGACATGGACTATTTCACTATTTTCAATGTGTTCTGTCTATGGTTCAAGTCAACGTCTTGTTAGCATGATGATAACGTTAGCCGAATGCTATCATCATCAGTTAACATTTTTCTCTGGTAATGTCTGTTTATGTTGGTGTTTGTTTGTCATAGTATCAAATGTAGTAGACAGGCAGGTTTTTGTGAGGGTTAGATGTTACCCATCACAAAGGGAAAACAAGGAGCCTCACAAACTACAGGTTTGATCAGTGTTCACAAGTTTAATGTGACTTTCTGCTGTTGCAATAACTACTGTTCAGTCATTGCAGTTGTAGCTCTATCGCTATGTCAACTCTTTACTTACAAAACTACTTTAGTTTACTGCTGACACTGATGTACTGGTGTGTAAAGGCAAAAGAACCTAACTACATTTTAAGTCGAAAATTAGTTATTTGTGTTCAACATAACTTTTAAAACTATGAAACCATGGCAGAAAAACACAACTACAGATACCATTCTTTGGCTTTGAGCGGCGATGTTGAGTTTCCACATTCTGACACTCAAAAAACAGATGTTACTGTGCCGCCTCGCAGTTAACATACTCTGCCTTTGTTTTAATTCCATAAAAATTTGCCAGAGCGGAAGTAGGGTTACACTAGGATTGTGTGTTTTGAAAACATTAACCTGTCAGTAGGCTAAGCTTTGCTGTTGGATACAGCTTCATTTCAATTTCTAATGAAATACTGGACTATGTTTTTTTAAAAGAATGTCATGCATTTCTAGAGCGTCTAACTCTGTACTCGGGTTTCCCGTTAAACACATCTTATGAATACAGAGGTACATGTCTGTAGATCAGTAACTATGAACACACTATCTGAGGATATGAAGACCTCAGGACATTTGGGTTTGTCTTTAGGGACCCTCTACTTACTACCATGTAATTGTGATGTTTTTTAAAACTTTAGAAGAGGTCTAAAAATAGCATTTTGTGTCGGCGAAAAAGAAATGCTCTAATCACTGCCATGCTAACACAGTTTGGCTCAAAACGGCAAAATCGAAATTTGTCAATGTACATCTGAATGTTGTGATTTTAATTCAAACTACAGTGTGTACTCGTTATCATCTAAAAAATGAGCTAAACTTATTTTTACTCTGGATAATCCCTTTAATGATAAATAAATATCCAAGAATTTGATATTGTGCATTTTGTCTGATGCCTCACAGTAGTAACAACTCCCACAACCAGTTTTCACATAAATATTGGAATCAGTCTTCACACTGGGTCTTTTTTTTTGCTCAGGGAAAGATTGAAACCACTATAGTGTACGTGAGCTTTTTTTTTCCATTGCATCCTCTTTATGTGTGCAGATTACAGGGTACCTCCATGAATGTCACGACTGGAAACAAGCAACTTTGCTAAGTCAGCTCTCCAGAGGTTAAAAAAAAAAAAAAAAGATTCTTAACCCTTTATTTTGGCTGTCTTGATGAGAGACGCATGTGTGCCGGCTTTAGGT
Organism: Siphamia tubifer; assembly: GCA_020466265.1. Taxonomy (NCBI): domain Eukaryota; kingdom Metazoa; phylum Chordata; class Actinopteri; order Kurtiformes; family Apogonidae; genus Siphamia; species Siphamia tubifer. The sequence continues at coordinate 56,290,218 of CM035785.1, read as the reverse complement.
GACACGTTCACAGACTACCACAGGAGGAAACTTCTGCTTCCTCTAAAACCTGATCAAAGACTTTCCTACCAGCTCAGCCCCCATAACCTACCTCACACATGTCTGCCTCCATGGTTTGCATGCGACCATCTTACAAAAAGTGACTAATTTCCTGTGTGCATTTGATAAAGTCAGCTCTACCTGACCGACTAATGACAGTAACGTCCTCTGTTCTGTACAAACTGCCATCAAGGATGTGGAGAATCCTGCCTGTTTTCAAAGATATTATTGATAAAGACCTTTCGTCATGAGAGAAGGGGGTCAAGTTACTGCAAGATACCATCCAACAATCAGAAACTGTTTTTTTATCCAAAAGCAATAACCACCATCAATGAAAAAAAAATTAATAACACACAAAAACTGATTGTGCAATATAAAAAAAGAGGAATGAATGTTTTTTTGTATTTATTGATTCTCTTCGGCCAAATTTATTTCATGTGTGTCTTTGTCTTTTTTTCTCTACCTCAACTTTTTCAGGTTCCATTTCTTTCTCTTCTTCCTCTCAGTAGAATGTGGAAGAGAGGGGCGGAGTCAGAAGAGAAGGGTGGAGTCAGCTGTGGCTCATTTGCATAAAAGCATGAGGCACGAAAACAAAACATTTTTAAAAGGTGTTTGTCCAGGTTCAAGAGGCTGCTGTATCTGCATCAATGTGGTATTTTGACCAAAGCATGTGACTGACACACCAGGGAACTGAGACACCAGGGAACTGAGACACCAGGGAACTAAGACACCAGGGAACTGAGACACCAGGGAACTGAGACACCAGGGAACTAAGACACCAGGGAACTAAGACACCAGGGAACTGAGACACCAGGGTACTGAGACACCAGGGAACTGAGACACCATGGAACTAAGACACCAGGGAACTGAGACACCAGGGAATTGAGACACCAGGGAACTGAGACACCAGGGAACTGAGACACCAGGGAACTAAGACACCAGGGAACTAAGACACGAGGGAACTGAGACACCAGGGAACTGAGACACCAGGGAACTGAGACACCATGGAACTAAGACACCAGGGAACTGAGACACCAGGGAACTGAGACACCAGGGAACTAAGACACCAGGGAACTGAGACACCAGGGAACTGAGACACCAGGGAACTGAGACACCAGGGAACTGAGACACCAGGGAACTGAGACACCATGGAACTAAGACACCAGGGAACTGAGACACCATGGAACTAAGACACCAGGGAACTGAGACACCAGGGAACTGAGTTCACTGGTGGAAAGTGGACATGATATGTCCTCTTTATAATAATAATTGTTGGCTGTGCACGTTTCTTGCGTTTGCAGCGTTTCATCGATGCAGTGTGTTTGCCCCCGTCGGCCACCGCAGTTTTCTTCTGGGAGACATCAAGACGTCACATGTGCGTTCTGTCCAATCAGAACCTTCTGTACCCCCAGCTCTTAAAGCCAAATTAACTAGAGCGGAATGCACCCGCTTCCCATGTAAATGCTTTACTTATTCAGAATTAATATGTCCATGTAAACACAAAGGAAAGGGCTTTAATTCTGAATTACTTTATTCGGAATAAATAATTTATTCGGCTTGTGTCATTTTGTCCAATGATCCCAAATAAAGCTGCTCACTCCGTGTTTATGTTTTACAAAAGACACACAATGTTCAGTGCACTGGTGACGAGTGTGACTGTGAGAGCCCTGGGCTGAGAGGAGGAGGCGGTCATCCACTGATGCGTTACATGAGATGCTTTTCAAACAGTGGGTGAACTGACCCCTGAAGCCGGGTCACGGCATGATGCCCCAATGTCCAGCAAGAGGCTCCACCTCTCCTGCAAGAGGGGGCAGTTTGGCCTTCACAATAAGACAATTCATCTCCATAATGAAGTCGTGTTCCCAGAGAGAGAAAGGCTGACCAGTGGGACTGCTGTCTCTAAAGGTGGGGGGGGGGTGAAGGTAGGAGGGAAGCAAAGGGGGTAGGGGCTTTACAGAGGTCGATGATGTCATTTGGTTGGATGTTGTCCCTTCTGTTGCCTAGGAGAGTGTCTGGAATGAGCAAGGGCATTAAACGTGTCACAGTTGTATGGGTGTGGGTATCAAGTGTACGAAGACGGAGGTACTAAGACCCTCAGCTAACACAACTCATCCATTTGGTAAAAAAATAAATAAATAAATTTATGTTTGGATGAGGTTTAAATAATATTATGTTATATATACACTCTAAAAAGTGTGATTGGTCTTAATTAATTTTAACAAAATAAATGATATTAAAAAAGACAGTGCAGTTTGGTATATTGTTATGTTGAGTTAATGTCATTTAATTATTTATCAATTATTCGTTTAAAAATATATATATCAGCTGAAAATCTGTGAGTAAAAATATATTACAGTATAGTCAACAACGTATAAATCAATGTCATCCACATGTTTAGGAATATGAATTAATTCCACCTTAGTAAATCCATCAGATTTTTTTTCCAGATATTTGGTGTCTCTGAATTAGTTTTTAGGATTTTTTTTTCCAGAGAACTAGTAAATATTGGTCAGTTTTCCCCTAAAATTGATTTGAATTTACTCAACATGTGCTAAATCTGAAGTAAATCCAAAATAATTCAACTAATAATTTAATTATTTTAGATGTAATTATGTTTAAATGTACTAAATAAAATACATTCTTTGTAATCATAGTTGAAATACTTCAAATCTATTCAATTATTTTAATTGTCGCTATGTTGCCATCATGTATTTAAGTAGACAATGGTCAAACTTTTCTGAGTGTATAGTCTCTAAGCCTCGTGGATCAACCAGAAAGCAGTTTGAGGCGGTGGGAATGTTCTCACCCTTGTTAGCAAGATGACCAAAATACACTTTGTCAATCTCTTGTTCATTCAAAGAATTTCACATTTTGACCCCAGACTTATCTTAGAAACTTGAGCCAAACAGCATTTATGACATGAGTTTTCTTTATCACTAACACACAAGTGGGAACATTTCATTAGTTTGATTATGGACACATTTTACTTCTAGACCAGTGTTATTGGACAATGTTAAAGATGACCAGAAATTAACAAAATAATCAAGAAAATAAACAAAAATTAACAAACTAATCCACAAAATGGACCAAAACACATAGCGGATGTGTAGAATAAGAAAATACAGAGATAAAAATGAGCAAAATATGCAATAAAATGACAAGCAAAATTTCACATTTTGAACCCAGACTCATCTTGAAAACTTGAGCTAACCAGTGTTTAAGATTTGAGTTTTCAGTTATCCATATGTGGGAACATTTCATTACTTTTATTCATGAAGCACTTTAATTGTAGACCAGTGTTATTATACCAAAAACAGAGAAAACTTGAGGAAAACTGGGGGAAAAAAGTCACTTCCAGTAAAGTATATCCTCCTGAGACCCAGCAATGCATTTTTGACTTCTGTAGTGGACAAGAGTTTCATAGCATTATTCCAAAATAAATAAAATATTAAATATAATAATAATAATATAAAAAAAATACATACTTAAAATGGCATCTAAAAAAACAGTTGCATTATGTTGTTTCCAATTAACGCAATTAGTCAATGTAAAAATGGCAAAAGGTTTATTTACTGGGTGTCAGGAGGGTATCATTAAAAGAACATAAACCAAGCACATCCACTGACTTCATTGGTCTTACTGGTGAACCAATGTTGTAGAAGATGACAGTGTTTCCATGGTAACTATGGCGCCTCTGAACATCCAAATGAGTCATATCTGATGACCATGAAAAGATGGAAAAACTACATTTTATAACAGATATTTCCATGGATTGATATAATTACTAAATCAACTATGATTCATCTTTTTATATGAGTAAATTATTTTGGTCAGTGGTATATAGATATTTGTGGCTTTATGGGTTCATGTCATTCTTGTCTTATCTTTAACTGTCTGTATTATGTTGTAATGTTCTCTTCACTCTTTTGTCACTCAGACAATTCATGGTCGTGTGAGTTATGTAACGAACAAAGACACTCTTTGTTGAGTATGGAGTATTGGACACAGGAAAAGCCTGCTTGAATACACTCAGGAAGATGCATTTATTCACTTAATACACAGTTATGACAAGAAGAAGGGGGAGAAAGAATGTAACTGATAGTGAGGAAATCATTCATACAAAAGGTCACCGTCATAGTTAAAGCCACAATGGGAACACGTCCCAAAGGACACTGTGGTGTTGGAGCAGGGTAGGGGGTGGGGGGATGGGGGCTCCCTTTGGGCCGTCTCTTGTTAAAAAATAAATTCCCTCCTGAGTACAACAGAGCAGGACATGGTGACAGAATGTGCCTATATTATATTAAAGTGGATAAACGTCAGGATATTATCATATACATGTAGATACAGTTTTAGATATAGACACAAAAATGAATAAAAACACAATGGTTCCTGTGAATGGATGAATGAATGAATGAATTAACTTTATTTGGTTGTCCACATAAAAATGAACAACATTTACATTTAATGAGATTAAAGTTATTTATAACCAAAAAGGGTTGGGCTAGCCTAGCAGTGCTATCCCTATTCATTCCATGTATGGGTCTAGTGGTGCTTCATAGTCAGGGTAGGCGGGGCTAAAAGGTTGTCTTTCAAATCCTCTGTATGCAATAGGACGGTACTACAACCAATCACCGTAATCTTTAGGATGACGTAGTTAGAGCACAGGAAAGTTCACAGAGGAGTCTGGAGAAAGTTACTAATGACTAAACAAAATGGTGGATTATGGAGCTGAACGACTGTTGTTGCTTCTGTAAAAATAATTTAAAGACGTTTTCTCACATTCTTCACTCATCACCACCAAAATCTAACCATTTCCAGATCTCTCCATTACCAACCTACCCTGAACATTTCATCAAAATCTGTCCATAGGTTTTTGAGTTATCTTGTACACAAACAAACAAACTAATAAACAAACAAACCAACCAACGCCGGCAAAAACATAATCCTTGGCGGATGTAATAAATTCATGATCCACTGCAATACAAGGAGCATGAATTAATTAATTAATTAGTGAAATAATAATATATACTTTTTGCCAACATGAATTGATATTTTAATTAATGACACATTTAATAACACATTTATCTATTTAATTCCAATTGTAATGAATTAATGACATATTTAATTAATTAATTATTTGATGATGTATTTATTCATTTAATTTTGGCACTTTTAGTCCTCCACACTTCTTACTGTGATGTACTGTGGCAGCAAGCAGGTCTTTGACCTTTAAATGGCAGTGCAGTATAATCCAAAATTAGGCACGTTTTCTCAGTACAAGTATAAAACTCCCTCCATCTATCAAAACTGAAACGTTATTGAAAAATGTAAGAACAAAAAAAAAAAAAAAAAAAAAAAAAAGATAAAAAGATGAAGTAAAGATAGTATCGCATATAAAAAGGCCATTTGAGTGGTTTCATTTCTGACATTTCTGGACTTTATGGCCTCAAATTCACTTGGTTCTGGACAAGCCAAAAGTTCACAGGCGAGTCAGTTGGACCGTCCTGCTGCTTTTCACACAGTTCAGTGGGAAAAGGACACAAACATCCTCCCACGCTTCCTTTTCGCTGCCCAACCAGGCCTCATCTGACATTTTTAAATCCATTCATCATCCATACCCTTATGAAACTAAAATATATTTCTCCATATACTGAATATCAATATATTACTGCCTGAAATTGAGCATAAAAATATGTATATAATATACAGAAAAAATATAATGTGTTAATATATTTCTGCTTTCCTTATATTGAGACATATATGACAATACTTATATATATTAATATATATATATTTAGTAATGCACCTAATAATACATGGATGCACATATATACATATTTTGTGATGTGTATTACCAAATATATGTAATTATAGATTCAGTAATACACTTCACAATATATGTGGAAAGAAATTGAGTTTCAACAAAACTTTCATCTTCTGTGGAATATATGTTTTATATTTATCAATATATGATCAAATCATATCCGGCAGTACATTGAAGAATATATGCACTACTTTTCCATATATGTGAATATATTTTGGAATATCATGCATTATATTTTTCAATATATTGCCATATATTTCTGTTTCATAAGGGATCATCCAAATATATTTCTCCATATACTATCAGTATATTACTGCATGGTTCAAGAAATTTCTGTGATGGAAAAACTCACATTTATATTAAAATTAGAGCATGACCGATTTGAGAAATTTTATGGTTGGAGTTTATGATCATGAATAAGAAACAAATACCGACACCCAATGTTGTTTAGCTACTATTTGATTGTATTTCACATTGTTGTTTCCACGTTTTTTTTTTTTCCATTTTCCTCTCTTTATAAGCATACACTGTTGTAAATAAAGACAGAAGACGGACAATTAAGATACAAGGACAATTGAGATATATTAAATAAAACAGTGGTATAGAGACGGAATGGAATTTTTCCTTGTTTTTTTTTGTTTTAGTTTTAAAAAAGGGAGAAGTGTGCAACCCCTGGTTTGACTTGTTGAATGGACATGTGATATATGTTCTTTTCTGCAAAACCCAATAAACATCTGATTTAAAAATTATATATATATTTTTTTGAGCATATATATTGAGCATGAAAAAAAATTATAGAATATAAAAATATATTGTGTCAATATATTACAATAGGAATAGCTGCTTTCCATATATTGAGACATATATTAACTCATATATGTTAATATATATTTAGTAATACACTGAATAATACACGGCTGCACATATACATACATATTTTGTGAAGTGTATTACTAAATATATGTTATTATGTATTTAGTAATACACTTCACATTATATGTGGAAAGAATTTGAGTTCAATAAAAAATATGTGTAAAAATATAGGTCAACTTTTGTCTTCAGTGTAATATATGTTTTATATTTATCAATATATGATCAAATCATATATTGCAGTAAATTGGATAATATATGGACTACTTTTCCATATATGTGAATATATTTTTGAATATAATGCATTATATTTTTCATGATATTGCCATATATTTTGGTTTCAGAAGGGTGATAACGTCCTTTAAGCTCCACTAATGCTTCGCACTGAGAACAAAAAGTGTCCTTGGACAATTACGCAGATCTGCACCTTGCCGGAGCCGCTGGTGGCATGTCCTGGTGGTGGGTTTGTTTTCTCTGGGTCTCGGGTTGTTCCTCTCGGGTTCAAAACAGTTTGAAGTCTTTTCCGTGGAGGAGCCTGTGAGGCCATAATTGGGAGCAGATGAGGAGGCCCCTGCGTGCCTCCATGGTGATGTCAGCCCTGGTGGAGGGAAAAGCATGGCGGGGTTTGGGGTGGAGGACGGGACGGGATGGGGGGGGGGGGGGGCTATACGGAGTCAGCCAGAATGTCTGAGAGGTGCTGACTCTGTAGGTCCACAGGTGGGCCCACTAAACAGTACCTTTCCCAGTGTAAAAAATGTAGTGTCAAAGTATTTTAATTCTTTCAGTTATTACAACAACAGACAGATGAAAATTTAACAAGATAACTTCCAATGTTGGTGAAAATAACTGGAGTTAACAGAGGTTTTACACTGTCGGTGTCATATATTCAGTGTTAAAAAAAATGACTCTGAAAAGCCCCGCCCACCAGCCTCTGTTCTCAAACAGAGTGACAAGTTGGACATTGAAAAAATGCGATACATTTTTCTAAATAAACCATTGCATTTGTTTTTTCTTTTCAAGCAAAATCTGTGAAAGAATAAAGATGTGTTTGCAAATAGTAAAAAAAAAAAAAAAAAAAAATCAACACTCTTTGGAGTAATTTATTTAAGAACATATCGTGTTAAGTTGGTTTAATACTGGAAAAGTTATTTCTTAGGACTTAACTCTTCCGTGTTGAATAATTATACTAACAATGGATTGGATTTATACAGTTTTTTTTGGCCACTCAAAGCACATTACATTAGTGACCCTTTATTCATTCACTCTCATATTCTCCCTCTGGTGGTGGTAAACTACATATGTTATCTGGTGGGTTTTTTTTCATTCACATGGTCTGACCTTCAGACATCAGATGGGTCAACACCTATAAACCTAACCTTTGACCCCTAACCCTAATAACCCTAACCTTCAGACATCAGATGGGTCAACACCTATGGCTCCGTCACGTCACATTTTGATGCCATATGACGTCATATTAAGCCTTGGCGGAGGTCTGCTGTCTCTGACTGCCTTGTTGAAACTCAATTTATTTCCCCATATATTGTGAAGTGTATTACAAATATAATTATATATATTTAGTCATACATGTCACAAAAAAGAAAAGAAAAGATAAGATAAGAAAGTCAGTGTGTGAAGAAATATATTTTTGTTTCATAAGGATAAATTATTATTTGCAATGTAATAAATATTAGCAGTTAATTAAGTTTAAACTAATGTCTCTATTCATTATTTACAAATATTGTTATTCATCATCATTATTATTATTATTATTCATTATTAATTTATTACTGATATTCATTATTAAATACATTAAGAATATAACATAATTCAGGTAAAATAAAAGATAGTGACAGAAAAGTGCAATGGTTACTATTAAATAAAGTCGTTATGAAATGTCAAAGCTGCTTCATCACATACATGTTAATTAACATCACTGTCAGTCATTTACTAGTTGTTCATACAGCATTTATCATGTAAACCTACTTCACGCTTATTATATTTAATGTAAGTTAATGGTATTCTATAACTAGTGTAACATCACCAACTAATTAATTGTTATGTAATGCCTATTAATTAGATAATGTAAATTTTATGCAGACTTAAAAGCGAACCTTAACATAATATTATCTCATTCTTGAAAGCAGAGAAAAGCCGACTTTGTGCAATAATGTCAGATACATTAATATGCTGCGCTATGAGTTACCGGTCATTATCTAATCAAAGAAAGACTTGTTAAGCCATTTTTAATTTTAAGCATTACTGTGGCTTCTTTTTGTTGTTAAGATTGTGTGATCTAAAATGTAAATTCGTTAAGCACTTTGCTCTTATCCTGGAACACACAAACTGTGCCCACCTAGTGCTGCCCTGACCCATTTCCCTGCATGAGGGACATTTGCATGAAAGGAATGAAACTAGATGCCAAAATAAACATCAATTAAAGCTGTCAAACACCACCAAAAACAGCTGCAGCTTTGAACAGCTCGACCAGCAGGCTTCAAAAGCAGGCCGTCTTTAAAGGACTGCCTCACATGTACCAAAGGCCAGGCTGGAATTAGCACGGCCTAGGTTAAAACAAAAATTACCTCTGCTAATGAACTCAGGCAGCAGGATTTCACTGCAGCAAAATCTTTCCTCCTGCTAACATCTATTACCAGTTATGTAATGATACAAAAGCTACTGAATTACTGCGGTCAAATGCTTCCCGAAAAAAACTAATGAAATGTCCCCACATGTGAATTATCGGTCATTTTTGTTCACTTTATTCATTATTTTAATGATTATAAAAAGAAAAAGTGATTTCCTGTAAGCAATTAAAGTATCTATCTATCTACCTCTTTTCTATCTATCTATCTATCTATCTATCTATCTATCTATCTATCTATCTATCTATCTATCTATCTATCTATCTATCCATTTAATTTTTGTTTCAGTATTTTCTTATTCTACACATTTTCTGTTTGTTTTGGTCCATTTTTTTTATTACTTTGTTCATTTCTGGTCATCTTTAACACCGTCCAATAACATTGGTCTGAAAGAAAAATGTTTCTGGAATGAAATGCAAAGTGTACTGTATTTTCTGGACACTTAAAATACTTACATTTTCTCCAAAAACAACAGTATGCCTTATAATCCAGAGCGCCTTATATATGGATCAATTCTGGTTGTGCTTAGTGACTTAGAATTTAGACTTTTAATCTCATATTTTAACTTTTTGTCTCATAGATTTGACTTTTTATCTCATAATTTTGACTTCACTAACCCTATCCCTAATCCACTTCATAGTCCAGTGCACCTTGTATATGAAAAACCTTATACTGTATAAAATACAGTATGTAAACTTTTGGTAACACTTTTGGAATAATGTAAAAAAAACAACAACATACAGTTCATAATTTTTATTTGTGATTTCTATGATTTCTGACTTCATTAAACTCCAGAAAAATAAGAAGTTTTTTTTTAACACAAAATGCTAAGTGTGCATAAAAAGCACACCAGGATACCAGAGGGTTAAAGCTAAAAGTCCTGTAAAACAAGCAGAGAGGTGCTCAGGAGGAGGGAAGGAGCAAACAGGTACAAGTTCTCGCCTGGTGATTTTGCTAAAAGCACAGGAAGAGCCGCAGTGATTTGTCAATACAGAGTTTGATTTGATTTTAATGTGTTATGGCACCTCTCCTCTTGCCCATTTGTTCATACAGAGCTCCCATTGAGTAACTGCCATGGCTCATTGCTGCTTCATCACCAAACAGTTTTTGTCTGAAAAGCCCACAGAAGGTATTGTCTGAGATCTTGGCTCTTCTCTGGAAAGATTGTACGAGAAAAGAGGGAGGAATGAGGGCGGTGTTGAATTTTATGAATGAGGAAAAAGTCCAACATTTGTTTCGAGTTCTGCTCTAGTTTAACCCTTTAATGATCTTGGTACTGAAATAAGATTTGCTATCTATTGCATCTATTGACTCGATCTCACTGAAAAGTTACTTTAGTTTTTTGTTTTTCTTTTAATTTTCTTCAATTTAAAAAAGAATAACAAAAATCTGAGACAAAACATATAAATGGAGATAAAAAAAAACAAAAACAAAATTAAATTAAACTGTTATTATCAGACATACAATACTGCACAGAAAAAAAAACAATGCTTACAACAGTACAAAATTTAAACATGTGTATATATATATATAATTTGACCCCATGAACATGAACGAAAACTGACCACATTTTGCACCCACCTCATAAATGTGAAAAATTGCCAGTATTTAAAGGTTTCGTGAAAGTCGGTAAAGAAATGTTTCTATAGCGCCCCCTAGAAAAGTGACAATAGTTTGTATTAGGCCAGATCACACCCTAGTGAAGTTAGAGCTATGAAAATCGGTACACATGTTCACCATATGACTATGAAGAAAAAAACCTATCGATGGCCACGCCCATAAACCAACAGGAAGTCCGCCATCTTGGATTGAAATTTTAAAAACTTTGAGTAATGAATTTTCGCTGTCATCGGAATTTAACAAACTCCTCCTTGGCCGTTGGGCCCAATGAGCTCAAAATCGATGAAAACGATCTAGACAAGTGGAACATCAAAAGTTATCCAAATCTTTTGGAAAAGTGGCATCGTTTTTGTGCTACGCTGTTGCAAAGTTTGCAAAGTTTTGGGGAAAAATTACCAATACATAAATTGCTTCAGCTCAGACATACGAACACTGAATTGGCTGAAATTTGACACAGACGTCTATCTCCCAGGTCGACATCCATTTAGCTAAAGACATTCTGATTTTGTACTATATATAGCGCCCCCTAGAAATGTGCTTGTATTAAAATGGCTGTAGTTCGGACATACGTACACCGATTTGGCTGAAATTTGACTCAGACATCTGTCTCCGGGTCTACACCTGTTTATCAATAGAAATTGTGATTTTTGCTCTATAGCGCCCCCTACAAATTCGCCTTCACGAAAAAGGCTGTACTTCGGACATACGAACACTGATTTGGCTCAAATTTGACTCCGACATCACGTGGGGAAACAGTCGCGAGGGACAGCAAAGGCCTTTGAGACTGCTTGCAATTTAATTTACTAAATTTTAGTTTTAGTCGCAATTTAGTCATCTGAATCATTTTAGTGTTTGTCTAGTTTAATTTGTCCAAAATTAATAAAATTTCATGTTATGAAATTTAGTCGACTAAAATAATTTTATTTTAGTCGACTAAATTTATTTTAGTCGACTAAAATATGACAACCAGTTTTTTTGTTTTGTTAAAAATGATCACTCATCCCTCGTCATCTGAACCCGCTTTTTCCTCACTAGGGTCACTGGGGGCCTAATCCAGCTACAATGGCTGAAGGTGGGGTTCATCTCAGGGCTGAACATATATAAACAAACAATCACTCTCACATTCACACCTATAGGTAATTTAGATTAACCAGTTAACCTATCAGTGCATGTGTTTGGATGGTGGGAGGAAACTGGAGCACCTCGAGAAAACCCACGCAGACAGGAGAAGAACATGCAAAAAAAAAAAAAAAAAAAAAAAAACTGAAGTCATTATAACGAACACCGATTTGGCTGATACTTGACACAGACGTCTGTCTCCCAGGTCTAAATCCATTTAGCTAAAGACATTCTGATTTTGTACTATAGCGCCCCCTAGAAATGTACTTTTATTAAAATGGCTGTAGTTCAGACATACAAACACCGATTTGGCAGAAAATTTACTCTGATGTCGGTCTCCTGGGTCTACAGCAGTTTATCAATAGAAATGGTGATTTTGCTGTATAGCGCCCCCTACAAAATTGCCCTTACTAAAATGGCTGTAAATCGGGCATATAAACACTGATTTGGCTCAAATTTGACTCGGACGTCTCATGGGGAGGTGGTTGCGAGGGACAGCGAAGGCCTTTGAGACTGCTTCCAGGTTTAATATTGATTATTTTTGTAATTTTTCAAGTTTTTTTTCTTATTCTACACATTTTCAGTTTGTTTTGGTCCATTTTTTGGATTATTTTGGTCATTTCGTGCAAAAATGATCTCTACTGATCATCATGTCAGTATATTTTTTGATACAAAAAACATTTATTTTTCATGATTTCTGCCTTAATGTTTTATGGATCAAAAACAGTGGGTATAGTTGAGTTTAACCCTTTGATGTACAGTACACTACTCTGGTCACTCCAGTGGTCAGTTATTCCACAGCTGTTCTCTTGTAAATTCATGGGTTTTGTAGGTTATCTATCGACCAATATACTATTACTAGAACTTTGCTGTTGTTGATGAACAAAATAATAAAAAATTTATTCATTTATTCATTGCATATTATCTCCATTACGTAATAAATAGAATTAGTTTGTTAAAATGAGAGAAATTAAGTGGATATTATTATTATTTGTTTAATTAATTTTTCTTTCATTTATTTTTTAAATAACTTTTATATACATGTTTCTTTGCCTCAAAAATTAAAGATATTTTCCAGCTTTGTGGACATTTTTGTAATTCCAGAAAAAAATTGGTTCATATAAAAAATGTCAATCACATTGTGTTTTACACTAACCTGACTGTTGCCATATGGGGAACTTAAGTCTCTGCATCTTCCAGGAAGCTCATGGGGCCTGAGAAAACAAATAAAAATTAATGAATGGTATTCAATGGGAAATAAAATGCTAAAATCATATCTGGTTTGTCATGTGACCTGAATCACACACATGTTGTACCTCATAATAAATGATAATTATTGATGTGTTTCAACTGCTTCTCTTAACCAATGGCTGATTCATTTGAGAGTAAAACCTGTTAATAATTTGGACTACACACCTGGAGAACATGTGACGTCACCACAGACTCCACAGGTGAGTGGAGTGTGACGTCACATACTCCACTCATTGTAGTCCACATAAAACCTAACATCACATTTACAAGTGGTCTGCCTATGACACATCAAATATTTCTTATTAACTGCTATCATATGTGAATTTCAAAGCACTTATCCAACAGGATTAGAATTTAGCTTGACTCACTACATTCACTCCAAGTCAACTTTTTGGGAGCTAAGCACCCATGGACCGGAAGTTGAAAGGTATGACTTAGCCTCTCCATGGTATCACGATACCATCTGGGTTCCTTCCACAACCAGTCCGTTTTCAAAGGAAGGGCCTTACCTAAAATCTTTGCATGTGATTAGATGAAGAATCTGTCCGTCATCTTGACTGACGCACCGCTTCAGCCACTCAGGTTGAACTCAAGCCGTAGAGCACAGGTGTCAAACTCCAGTCCTCGAGGGCCGGTGTCCTGCATGTTTTAGATATTTCCCTCTTCCATGTGATTCAGTTTAACCCTTTAAGTCCTGAGAACTGGAGAAATAACTGGTAACATGAGGAAAGTAAGAAACAAATGGCAGAAAATCAAAGAAAAATTGTAAAAAAATAAAAAAATAAAAGAACCAAAATGTAGAAAAATAAACAAAATGAACAAAAACTAATAAATATTTACAAAATGACAAATAATGTGGAAAATTTTTGAAAAACAATTACTAAAGAAGAAAACTAGTATTGATATTTGGTCACAGCAATTTAAAAAAATGGTGAAATAAAATATTAAGTGTTTTTGGCACCTTTTCCATGCACAAAATAAAGTATAACTGTTGAATTTTTCTGAATATTTAAACTAAATCATCCATTCAGAACACATCAGCGCTGACACTTAAAGAGTTAATAATCAGCTCCTCATCAGACTGATAATGATGCAATGGCCTCCAGGTGTAATGGGAGAGGGAAACATCTAAAACATGCAGGACACCGGCCCTCGAGGACCACAGTTTGACACCCCTGCCGTAGAGCCATACTGCAGCAGACCACCGTCAAGACAAACGTGACAGTATGGCTGCATCTAAACGGACCACTGCGGTGTCTGTAAATGACCATAGTCGTATGTGAAGGAAAATCTGAGGATAAAAGACAACATCGGCAACAGTCAGCGGATATTCCTTGAACTTTCAGATGGAAAACTGGTAGACCAATGTCTTGCAGAACATGGTCTTAACCCTCTCACTTATGTCTGGAATGCCTTGGCTTTTTCATATTAGATTTAAGACTTCACTCAGTTCCATGAAAATGTGTTTTCACCTCAGAAAAGTTGTCGTTTTCCTGTCATATCTATAATACTTCTCTTTTAGTTTTTTGCAATTTTCTTGTCCTCTAAATGCGCTATAATAATTTTTCTGTCACTTCTCCAATAATAAGACACAGCTATTTAGATACTAAAAGAAAATAAATAGGAACTGGGTCATTTGTTACCATTTTGAGTTCAAAGGTCACATCCATAACACTGGAACTACTCTGGACACTATAAGGGAGTCGTAAAAAGCTGAAGAGGAACCGAGTGCTGAACACACGAGAAGCCCCACTGATTGGCTCCTTCGTTTTTCAGAAAGCCTGAACTTCACGGTACTCAGATGGTTGTGTGACCCTAGTGTGTAGTTTGGCCAAACGCAGCCAGATGACTTAAGTCAGGTTAGTTTTTCACACCTAAAGAAGAATAAAAACACTCAGGAAATAAATCTCCACTAAGGTTTTCATAACTCATGCACCAAAGGGTTAATTTTCTGATACGTATATTCTCAGTGGAAGTTGTCAAGAATTCTGTTTGCCTTGCACACAGACACAAAATACTTTAATCCTGTACTTTTTTTTTACTTTTCTTCAATGTCCAGGGTTAGAGGTTCAGTTCAAAATTAACAGTAACTTTACAATTTGTTTTTATTAACCTGCATTAAACTGTATATATGTATTTTTTTTTATATAGGTCATATGCTTTGTTTAAGGTTAGGAACATGTAAATTGGTTTGAATAATACTAAATTACATATAAATCATGTATTATTGAATAAAAAGAATATTTCTGCATTAAACCAAGGTCTGGTATTTTTTCCTAAATACAATCATAAAAGCTGTTAAGGTTAGAGTGTGTTGTTTTGTGGTTGGGTTTTGATGTTTGGTGACTGCACTTCGAAGATAATAGCTCGTGTTTTATGGATTAACAGGAGACACTGAAGAACTGTGTGGAAGGATTTTAACAGAAAATCAAAACAAGTCCTCTATAAGTCAATGTTTTACAGCTGTCGTCATGAATGCAGGCGACAGGGACAGTTGTTTGCTTAGAAAATATGTCCTGGTATAAAACAGACTCTAGCACTATTTCCTGTAAGTAACAGAACATATACAACCATCAAATAAACATCATTTATCTTACTGCAGGAGCCTCAGCTCAAGAAAAAAAGAAAGATTAGGACAATTTAGGACACCAAATTTACTAATTATCATAAATTGACATAATATCTGCATTTTTCACACTATTTCATTGTCAAAATGATGCACTTTTCTGAATTTTCAACAATTACAAAAAACAAGAAGTGGTGCCCGGCACAACAAACCCCGCCCCCCTTGCACACATTTTATCTCTTAATGGACATCTCCCTTTCAAAATGTGAGACTAAGGGTAAGGTCGCTCAAGGGCAAAGGTCATGATACCATTTTAGACCCTACATGTTTAATAAATCAAATTAAATGAATGAATGAATGAATTAATTAATTAAATCTAAATCTTCATTTTCTTTTACTTTTAAAACATATTTCATACAAAACTGGTAATTTTTAAAATAATTTTTAAAGGGTTTAAGGGGTAGTATTTGGGGCCTTGGAACAAATCGGGCCTTTTGAATGTAAAATGCAACTATTTATGAATAATTCACAGTACAAAACCACTTCTGGAACAAATTAATTTCAGAAGTAGAGGTACCACTGTAGTTAAAAATCAACACTCTTTGGAGTCATTTATTTCTGAACATGTAGTGTTAAGTAGGTTTAACTCTGGAAAAGTTATTTCTTAACACTTAACTCTCAGTGTTGAACGTCAATAACACCACGGGTGTTACTTTGCACATAGTGTTGAACTTGACTGACATTAATTACTGTCAAATATTAACTCTTACTAGTGTAAAGTTGATGGTGTAAATGTAACTCCAGGCTCAGTATTAATTTTACACTCTGTAGATGGGGACCATAGTATATTCACTGATGTACAGTTTAAATAAAGTGTTGTATTAACACTGGTGATTTTATCGTGTATCTGTGGTAATATGTCTTTTACTCTGACCACCTGCATTTGAGTGTTGTTTTTGTAGTAATAAAAGTACGTCATAGGATTCAAAGCCTGGTCCCTCAGGTGACAAACTCAGCAGTTATTCACTCAACTACAGAACAGCTGCTTCAAAGAGGCCCAACATCACTATGTAACCCAAGAGCACAGTGTCATTTGGCCTCATACTCCAGTAACGACAGTCACTGTGTAAAAGCCAGAGGTGGACCTGAAGACTGAGGAGGACACAACTCTGACATTAATCCCTTTTCTACCACATGAACTTGAACTTTGTCATTGTTATTATTATTATTGCTGTATTGATTATTGTTGCACTTTGCACATGTTCGAAATAAATCATTCAAATCAAAACAAATCAAATCAAAAACTTTGCAAAACCGTGGCATATTTTCACTAAAATTACCGGGGTAAAAAAATGCTTCCTGAAAATAATTCCTTGTAGAATGTGAGATTTTTCAGATTATCCCGAATTCTTGAAAAGCAAGGCTGTACACTGTGGAATGTTGAGTTAGGGTTAATGTTAGGGTTAGGGTAAAGGTAAGGGTTAATATTAGGGTTAATGTTAGGGTTAAGTTTATGTTCACCCACAATGCAGCTGCAAACCTGCTTAGGTCAGGGTCGAGGGGGGGGGGGGGTCACCTGGTTCATCATAGTGCTGACACAAACACAAAACATTTACTCTTACACTCAGCCTGTTTACATGCGAGTTTTTATTCCTGTTTAATTCTGGATAAAAGTTGATTCCACTTTAACATGAACCATGTGAACACCCAACTCCAGTTGAAAATGTTGATTCTGAATTAAACTTCATTCTGAATAAAGTCACTGGTTTATTCCGATGTTACTTCCAAGTAAGGTCATTCCTGTCACATGCAAACAGTTAATTCCACTTTAACATTATTCCCCTCGTTCTACGCATTGGTGGTGTAGGAACCCAAATAAATAAAACAAGACAGGTAGAGAAAGTGGACCTCCGCCAAGGCTTAATATGTCGTCATATGACGTCAAAACATGACATGATGGAGCCATAGATGTGTGAAGGTCAGACCATGTGAATGAAAAAAAAACCCACCAGATTCTATCTTGTCTGAATCCTGAGATATTACCACTGATATGTTTTAGCTGTTAACCTTTAGTGTGACCTTGACCTTTGACCTTCATTGCTCAAAATCTAATGGGTTCTTCCTTGACCCATTATCTATAATTTCTGAAAGTTTCATCAAAATCCATTCAGACCTTTTTGCGTAATCCTTCTGACAGACAGACAGACAAACAGACCCAAATTTCATACCTCCTTAATAATAAATAAAAAAGGAAAATAAATAAACATTATTTAATGATTTAATGATGTAAAACATTTAAATAAATTACAAAAATAAATACATAAAAATAATACAATAACAATAAACAATTTTTTTTATTAAAAAATTTATAAAAATTAAGAAATTAAAATAAATATAAACAGACTCCGACTAAAGCACCATCCAAATGACTAAATTAACGCTGAGTTGGTGGAGCATCTGAGGAGAAAAAAAAATAAAATCTTCACACAGCTTTGATCTGACATCTTTAGGAAGAATCTTCCTGGCAAAATGTTAATCTACCCTCTACATTTGCAGATTACCTCCGCCCACTTTCCAGAATGTGACTGTTCTCAAATGGTCAAGGTAATTTTGACCCACTTAGGCTGCTTTGATCCAAAACCCCTTTTAACAGATCCTCCACACAACAGCTCAAACTGGTTTTGTCACCGCCGACCACAGCCCCTCCACTAAGAATCGGAGTAGAAGCTAAAGCTCCTGCGAGCTGCCAGAGTTGCTGACAGCCTGCAAGAGTTGAAAGCACTTTCTAATGCTGACGATCAGTGCGAGTGACTTGCTGCTAATGGGTTGCACTCCCACTCTTTTGAGGGAGTGGGGGGTGGGGGGCGGGGTTGGACTCACAGTCTCCTACTTCAGGACAGGAGAGGTTCTTTATTTCCTTTCAAGAAAATTATGAAGTTTGCAAATTATCTTGTTTGGTCTGGTATTCTTCTGGCTTTTGCTGAGACAGACTGACAGGCTGCTTTATGTGGCTGCTCTTTTAAAGTCTCTCTTACTGTGATTCCGGCTGCTCTGTTCTGCATGCGGCGAATCGTCTTGAATTGGCAACGGTATCCCACAGTATCGCTGTGAGGTGACAGCGGCAAAGCACTGTCACAGCGGCGTCACGCAGGAACAGAAATGTGATTAAAGAATCAGATAACGAGACAGAAACACAAGAGCGTCGAGAGAGGCGTTCACGGACTTTTCAGAAGTGATCTCAAAGCCTCTTTACTCGGAGACCTGTTCCCTGTCAGCACCGCTCACTTCTCCAAGTTTTTAACATTTTTTTTTTTTTTTTTTTTTAAATATGTGAGCAGTACTTTGTCTGGGTTTACTTTGCTCACAAACCAGATGAGGAGAAGCTTTACACTTCAGCCTCACACTACAGATGCTGTGTATTTTCATCCCATGTTGTTGATGGACTGGTTACTTTTTCCCACTTAGCTGCGATCCCTGTAATCTGTTTCGGTTTATGGTCCCATTATACCTTGTGTGGAAACATGTCTGGTAGTAAAGTACAGCTTTGGCCTTCGACTCTGCATGTAAACATACCATCAGCCTGGATAAGAAGCCAAACATATGTCAAATGTCAAAATTGTTTTGAGGATTAGCTCGTCCAACACTAATTATTCAGTTTGGTCCAGATAAAAATATATTTCTCTTCCAGTGTAAAAAAAAAAGTGTTGAAAACACCTGCACTTAAAGCTCCAGGTGAAACAACATGAACAAACACCGTTTCATTTAGGGTTTTTTTTTTTCCAGTAAGCCAGAAAAACACCAACAGTCTGGCTCTGGTAGACGTTTAAACAGTAACTAATTACATGTAATGACACTGCATAAAATAAAATTACCAAAATAAAAGTACCACGTTGGTGCCAGGCACAACAAACCCCATCCCTCGCAAATGTTTTACCTAATTTATCCTGTCTCCTAATTATGGTGAAAACATATTTTTTAGTGACGTTGACCTTTGACCTACATTCACCAAAATTTTATGGAATATTTTTTGGACCATCACACACTTTTGCTGAAAATCTTATGGAAATTGGTCCAGTAGTTTTTACGTGTGTGTGTGTGTGTGTATTCCTATCTTTATGGGAACATTCATATGGTTACACAGTCATGCCATGGGCAGCTGTGACAACATGGAGACCAAAATGAATTTGTTTTCGTGTCTATGTAGATAAAGATTAGCCCAGAATGGTGCTGGGTCAATACCCATTGGGATGCCTATCACTTGGATCAGCAGTCGGTTGCCTATTTGGAAATAGCTTTCACAAATAAGATGTTTGACCACTGCCTTTAGGCCTGGAATGGAAAAACATGATTTACCTGCCTTCTTCCTGCACCAGAATGCTTTAGAGTGAGTGAACGTGATGTATTCGCTGCCACCACCCTCTAGTGCAATATCACTGGTGTTATTCAATTCCTTTATCAGATCAATATGAGGTATTTTAGTGTACAATGTGCTGAAGTCAAATGTAGAGATGTTTTTGGCTCTTTTACAAGTGTTAATTATCTCAAGTTTTTCTCTGACAGGAGTGGAATTGTTAACAACCCAGAAGAATTTTAAGTTGCTCTAGAACTTACTCTTGAGATTAAACCTGTGTATCTGATGGTATATGAGCTTAAAGACTTTAGAAATAGCTTTACTTAATGGTTTTGTGATGCATGCACTAGAAGAAACTATAAATCTGGCACCCGTAGGGTTTTTGTGCATTTTGGGCATCCAGTACATAAAAGGAAGTTTAGAGTTTTTATCACTACCTTTAAGCCCATATTTTTCACATATTATGTTGTTCTCTAGTATGACATCAGCAGGATCCTTAGCAGATACATGACAGACAGACAGACAGACAGACAGACCAACCGACCGACCGACCGAACGACCGAACGATAGATATAAAATCCTGCAGCAGTCATTCCACTGCACAAACTCTTTTACATTGTAGTGTAGGTTATGAAGACGAAGCTTTGTTTGTTTGAGCATGAGGAATACAAGATGGAATTTATTAATAACAAATGCAGAGCTCAGTTAATCTCTATGGTACGACCATCACTTTAGAACGTTTGCTCAAAACCTAAACAAAACATAAGGCTGATGTGAGATAATAGAAGTTCTAGAGCTAGCAGCTAGAGACTGGGACAACAGGTTGTCACCATGACAACCCAAAAGCACTGTGGATGAGTTGTGTCATCCATCTGACAGACCTACTTAAAATGACATGACAGATGGGCTACGGCTAAAGGAGTTTGTACAGAACTGACGCAGGCTGGTGGACATCACTATGGGTTTTTTTACAATATACTTAGCAGCAAAATTTACTGTAACACCGAATATTTTCTCTATGACAGTGACAGTTTAAAATGAGCTCGACTTCGCAGTGTGACTCGTGTTTAAAAAGCGAAGTGACTGAAGCGCTGTGGTGCGTAAATGGCTGTGTGTGTGTGTGTGTGTGTGTGTGAGCCAACAAAGCAAGTGACTTCACCCAGTTAATGAGGCTCAGTGATCGGTCAAGATTTTTTATTAATTTCTCCATCCCAACAAAAGTGTACAGTCCATCTTCTACGATGCACCCCTCACCTCTCTGCCAACTCCAGTACCTATAGTTCCTCCATTTCTAGATTTATCAGCTTCATCTCATTCAATGTGCAAAATCATGCAGTCACCATTGTTGTTAAATGACAAGAAGATAAATACTCCACCCACCACACACACACCCACATGACCACAATCCTAGCAGGTTCATAAGAGTGCCCCTTGCGTTGTGGTGGTGAATAACATAGCGCACGCCATGTACTCCCCATGCAGCAAAATTTGGCATAAATTGCAAATATTTGTGATAAGCTAATTGTGACATTTTGCTGCGAGAGCATGCGTCACATTTTCAATGATTCAAATTCCTCATTAGCATGACTACATTTGGTTCAGTGCAGAGGTGGGTAATTCCAGGTCCATCCAGTCAAAGTCCTGCAATGTATTGGTTCAAACCTGTTCACTAAACCAGTCCATTTTGATAAGGACAATACCTCATCCAGGTAAATGGGATCATTTGTGGAATCACTTGTGCTCAGTGAACAGGTTTGAACCAATACATGGTTGGACTTTGACCTGATGAACCTGGAATGACCCCCCTCTGGTTCAGTGTAGCCTGTTCTGGGATTCAAAAACATAGAATTAGTTTCAACATAAACCGTTTGTTTATTTCATGGTTTAATAGAGTTGCAATAATCCAAACACAGAGTTAAAGTTCATATTATTTGACCATATTGTTCTCAGCGATGACAAACAAGAACCCAATAAGATAACAGCTCGAGTTTCCCCACTGCGCCTCCCTGAGTGGGACCTGCAGACTTGTGTTTTCTTTTTTTTTTTCTCAGGGAGTGGAATGTGTCCCAGCTCTCCATGTGGAGCAAGAACAAGGCTTTTAACTTCCTCTCAAAAATGCAAGAAATCTGCTAAGAATGTTTCTCCTCTGGGTCAAATTTGCACATTTGTGGCTAATGAAAAACCATTTACTGTGTTTCCCTGTGCTGTGGGAGCTCTAATGATAATTAATTGATTCCTAGCACTCTGTGGCAATTACTACAGTTCTTGGGAGAAATGAAAGAGACTGCCAACATGTTCTGCATTAACAGCATAACCTTCATTTGGACACAAAGTACAATTTGTGATGTTGGACTGTACCTCAGGGATTGCTAATTTATGGGAAAAAATTAAGTGTTGAGTTGTTTTAAAAGGAAACACCGGCCTTCATATTCCCATCTGCTAATATCCAGACAATGAAACAAAGCACAAAATCCTTTATTTTGCTCAGGTTTTCAGTGTTGAACTCTAAAAACAGATGGTTGGAGTGTAAATAAGTGTCCATTTAACACCCTTCTTTCATTCAAAAAAAAAAGAAAAAACTTTAAAAGCTGTTTTATGCTAATGTCAAGCTTAATTGGCATTAGAAAAATTGCTCTGGCATACTGAGGGGCTCCAAGATTAGCCAGAAGAGAAAGAACAAGATAAAGCCTTCAAAAGGCCTATTTCAGAGGAATTATAGCGTCCTTTGAACATCATCCAAGTTTTAAATACATTAAAAGCCTGTTGGCATACATGTAAATTAAGCAGTACCAAAGTGTTCCAAAGAATTCATGGTGAATCAGACCAAGGGTGCGAGGATAAAATGCAAGCGAAAAGTGTCCCAGAGGGAAATGGGGAAGGAATCCTGCCATCTCTCACAAGCCTCTCTGCCCGTCCATTCTTTTCCGTGTCCATTCTCCCGCAGGCCAAGTGGCTTAACTTAGATGAAAAGAACAACAGCTAGGAGCTCCCTTGGCAGCAGGGCCTTCACACTGTCCAAAGTGCCAGCGATGGAGCATTGTGTATAGCATATACAAAAGCCTGTTTAGCGGCACTAAGCACGGAGCACCAGGGATTCCTCTTTTTCCTCTGGCCGGCTGGACAAACACTGGCAGAGCCGGGTCCGCACAGGCCTGGGTACAGGAATGTCTGCTCCTCACTGGCCTGTAAATCATGTGTGGTAAACAGACAGAAGTGGAGTCTGTGGGCTCCTTTGTACTATGTGTGCAGACGACCTTGCACTGTCTGTTCCTACTCACATCCATGGAGCTGTAATTCACATCCTGACAGCACCATATGTTGATATGGATGCCAAACAATATGAAAACAGCAGTGGTGGAATGCACTTTTACCCCAGTGCTCGACTTCACTCAACATTGTAAGCACTAGTCTTTTTTTTTTTTTATTTACATTTGTATTTTTTTTTTACATTTTTCTTTTCTACGTGAACAAACATACAAAACAATCCAAATAAAAAAAATAATTTTTCAGCAGGCAATGTCCGTTATAAATTGTCAAAAGAAAAGTTGAGAAGGTCCGACATATTGTCAGTGTTCAGTGGGTTTGATCCATCATCACATGTTAGAATTCACATTACACTCTCAGAAAAGAAGGTAGCCTAGCCATGCTAGATGCCCCTAGCAGCAGCAAATCTAATTTGCTACCGTAGTAGTCTAGTTTCACTCAATGTAACTTTTGGCAACATTTTCCTGAAACTGACCGACGAATCACAGTGAAGTATAGAGTCAGAGGGCGGGCGTAACAAAGTGATGCTGCAATTTGGAGAGAAACAACTGGAAACCACCATAGAAGAACAACGGGTGGAGATTTCTTTTAAGAAAAGATGAGTGAAGAATGTGAGAAAACCTCAGCAATCTTTAAATTGTTATTACAAAAGTGACAACAGTCGTTAAGATCCATAATCCACCATTTTGTTTCATCATTCCTAACTTTTTCCGGACTCCCCTGTGAACTTTCCAGCACTCTTACTACGTCATCCTAAAGATTACACTGATTGGTTGTAGTACCATCCTATTGCATACAGAGGGATTGAAAGACAACCTTTCAGCCCCGCCTCCCCTGACTATGAAGCATGACTCGACCCATACATGTAATGAATGGGGATACCACGGCTCGGCTAAAAAGAAGGTACAGTAGGGGTATAAATCTGTAGACTAACGGCACTTTTCTACAACAAAACTGGCACGATACACTTTAGTATGACACTACACACTTGTCAAACCGGCCCTCTTCCTTTTCCACTGCCAGCAGTTACTAGTCAGGACTGAAGTGGGTGGAGTTGGAGGGGTCGCTACTGCCCTGAGGTAATTTTCAGGCAACTAATAAAGTGCCCACGCCGCAGTCAGTAAAAAGTTAAAAACAATGGAGGCACTGGGTGACATGGAGGCAGTACTGCTGCTGTTGTACCGCTGTGGCTTGTCACCGAAAATGTGTGTTTTCTCTACAATTATGTAAAGATCCTCAAGCTTCATCGCATGTATGACGACATTTCCTTTGACCAATCAGTGGACAGTAGTGTTGATTAGATAATTCCCCTGACATGGAAACAGTTAATTCCTCTTTAACATTATTCTTGTCGTTCTGCACATTCCACTCCACCACAGAAGTAACACTGCAGCTCCCATAACTGTGATATGGTGGCCTCACTTTTTTACAATCACATGATATTAAATAATGTAATCTATCTTTGTATTTATTTTATTTGTGCAGAGAGGAAAGAGCTGATGAAAGGTATATTTTTGTCCACATTCCTCCACTTCTTCCTTCATTTCCATTTTCTGCAGCTTTGAGCTTATAAGACCAGTACCTGCTGTTTCTGCAGAATTCCACAAATGTGTTTAAGAAAAAAATAAATCTTTCTCCTCATACATGAACTGTCACCAAAATTGTCTCTGTGTTGTAGTTTGATGGAAAAAAATTTTTATGACCAACCTGAAAAAAAAAAACAACTCACAAATTCTAACCAAGTGATCAGACTGGCCCAGTTTACATGACATGTTTTTAGTTCCAAATAACAGTTAATTCCACTTTAAGATGAACCATATAAACACCAGTGGAAAATGACTATTCCCAATTAAACTTAATTCTGAATAAATTCACCAATTTATTCCTCTCATAATTCCGAATTTGCCAATTCCTCTGACATGGAAAAAGTTCATTCCTCTTTAACATTATTCCTGTCGTTCTGTACATGGTCCTGGTCTTGTTGCCATGATGCACATATTCTGTCTGTATTAGTTTGTTGATTCCTATGGTTGATTCAGTCGAGCTGCTGCAACGTAATTATTCTAAAAACAAATGCAAAAATCACATGTAATACCTGGTCTAATATATGATAGCTGAAATTAAAATAAAACAGGAAATGGATGCGATCGTTTTCTTCCAGTACACATCCAGATGCTAAGTGGGCATTCTTTTTGATATTTTACATCTTTTAACTCTATCTACAACTGTGGTATAATGAGGGGTCTGATGTATAACACTTTGTGATACATGTACCATGTATGAAAAGTGCCTTATACATAAAGTTTGATTGATTGATTGCAGTCCAATAACAATAAGAAAGTCATTTACACACAAACATGTTAGTGCAGATCAGGTATTAAGAACAGACCAGTTACAGTAATGATATAAACTGACTGATATGGAACTAAAACAACTAAACCTATGAATATACAAGAGAACAACTGTCCACTGTAGTGACCAGTATGTGTCAAAGGGTTAAAACAGTATTAGGACTAGAAAAGCATTCTGAGAGTGCAGACCTCCGCACACACACACACACACACACACACACACACACACACACACACACACACACACCCGGATCACCACCAAAATCTAATCATTTCTAGATCTCCCCATTTCCAACCTGCCCTGGAAATTTCATTAAATCCATCCATAAGTTGAGTCATCTTGCTAACTAACAGACAAACTCTGGCAGAAGCATAACCTCTTTGGCGGAAGTAATTAGGCAAAGGTAGATGTTACCAAAGTCACCCTTTGGTTTGGGATGGGGGTTGTTTTTTTGTGTGTGTGTGTGTGTGGGGGGGGGGGGGGGGGGGGGGTTGTCTCATAATGTCTTCATCATTCTACCTCTACGATTATTTCAGTGAGATGACGGCAAATTTACAAGATGTGAACAAGCAAATCTTTAAAGATATGGAGGTTTAGTTTGCACTAGAGATTAGAATTATTTTTCTAAATGTAATACATAACACACCAAGAATTTATATGTGTTAATTTAGCTGATTGTAATTAAGATATTTAAAACAGAATTAGAAGCAGATGGAGTTGTAAAGCTGAACATCATACATCTGCATTAGTAAACAGAATCCCTCAGGTTTGAAGACTAATATGATTAGGAGGTGAAGTACACACTCCAAGCCTCGTATTCTCAGCCAGTGCAGCTCACTACAGTTAAGTTCATATCAAAGCATCCAGCAAATGTCAAATCCTGAAGTCTGATTTTAGCTCAAAGTCTAACTTTTGTAGTATCTTTTTCCTTTAATACTGACTGAATAGAAAATGAAACTGAGTGGCCGTGCTTAAGTTCCAACCATACTTGATCAACATGGTCAAGTCATCACGTCTCCAAGAGGATTTACATCTCAAGACGAACAGTGACATGAAAGCTCTGAATCTTCAAGAGGCTGAAGTACTTCATTTAAAGTTAAGAAGATTTAGATCAAAAGGTTAGAGACAGGGGGGGAAAAAAAAAACGCTCAAAGGACGACCCCTCCGAAAAAAAAAAAAAATAAAAAATCGTGGCCTTCACAGTGCTAAGCTGTACAAGTTCACAGCCATGGCAGGACACAGTCCGTTCCTTCACAGCCTCAGAGAGATGAAAGGGAAGATTGTCCGCTCGCTTTGATTCAGTCTTGGCCAAATGAAGTCTAAAGAATGCCTGGCAAAGTTTGTTTTCTGAAACCTCAAAGCCCCCCCCCCATCTCTCTCCTCCTTCCTCCTGCTCTTGTTAAAAGCAAGAGAGCAGAGAGGATTTATACAATGTTAATTGTTAATTACTTTGGCTGACTGTGATGCTTTACTTCTGCACAGAGGCAGCGTTTCACTGCTGAGCTGTTGGAAACCTTTGTTGGAGCACATGGTCTCTGAGCTCTGTGAAAACAGTCGTGTCTCAGAACAATGATGTTATACCGCTTACTCAAATAATGAACGGGAAGAGAAAAGACAGTTTATAAAATAAAACAGCTGTCACCTCCTTTATCTGATACAATCAGTGTCCGAGGGCCTGAAAAACCTCTTCATCTTCAGAGCCACAAGCACGACTCCAAAACTCCATGTACAAAAATAAACCAAACTTTAATGCACTCAGGAAAGTTTGGCCACTGTCTACTTAAATAAATTATGGCAATAAAGTGACAATTAAAATTAAGTATTTCAACTTTGATTAAAAAGAGGCTCATGCCCAATACTGTGTGATTTTACACTAATTTAAGGAAGGTTTTGGATTAGTTTACTTAGGGGTCACATGACCCTGATGCCACTTTATTAGTGAAACCATATATTTGTCTTTTATAATAGAGACCCATGGGTTATTGTCCTTCTTCCGTGTGATTTATGTATGATATGTATGTCTACACTGTTTTAAGGTATTTTAGTGATAGGTTACTTAGGGGTCACATGACCTATGTCACTATATAGGTGAAGCAATACACCTGTGTCCATTGACTAAGCCCTGAGGAAGACCTGTACGGTCGAAACATGTCGGCTTATTTATTCTCATCTAGCCATGCTTTAATAAAGGCTTTTTTTTTTTTTTTTACTTCCTCTTTGTTCCCTCAAATAATTCATGCTAATGCTATTTCATGCTAATTCGTGGCTGTCATTTAAACACATCTAAAGCATATTTACACTTAATATTTCAACCTGTCAATGTAGGGACCACATGTACAGACCCTTATAATGTGAACCAGCCGGTTTGTTTGACATGTCAGTGCCTTTAAAGAGTTCGTCAGGGACTTTTACTGATGAGAGAATTAGCTGATTCATTCATGCTAATGCTAACAGGATGATGGGCAATCTGAAGCTCCGAAGGTGACAGCAGTGAAATCTCATGGCATGATATTTCACGAGATATGACACAACCATCAATGTAAACATGTACTAAGCACAAATATACTTTTTCAAAATGTTAAGAATATCGCTATTGTTTTGTGAAAAACTGGTCTTGGAAACACAGCGAGTGAAACAAAACCATAAATAACAGGATGTGACACAGAAGTTATTGAACCAAACCTACAGATGGATTTTATTTCAAGTGTGAACGATGCTCAAAGTTTTACACAATCATTCAGCACAAGTCGGTCAGAAGAACTGAAAGCTGAGTGGGTTTAGACGTGGTTTTGTCCAGTGGTGAAGTTCTGGATTGCAACCAACTGAATCGCCCTTGCATCATCTCAAAATGCAAAAGACCCTCATTAGAGCCTGTGTTTGGGCTGTTGTGATTTTTGAAGACTTAACCCTATAACTCTGGTGAACATTAAAGCAGAAGGAAAACTCCTGGGACGCTGCGATACATGAGGATCTAACATGGTGGGCTCTATGAACCCCCCCCCCCTATCATACCTGTTCACTATAACTTCTTAATCGCAATCAAGCACACATCGATGCAAATAGAAGAATGAATATTACATTCTACTTCATCTGATAAAAAACCAAATACACTAAATCAGAATTGTCAGATGTTGTTAATATTGCACTTATTTTTCTTAAGAATTTTCAGGTTGTTAATATTTGTTAATGTTATGTTCAGATGTAAACATTTCCATTATGGAATTTGACTAGTTTTGCTCAAAAACTGACTCACTTACTCAAAATGTTGATCTGACACTGAAAAACAAAAGTCTTTCAGATTTACATAAAAAATGTACATCAGTACTTATCCACAGTCACTGTGGTATGAACAGCTCCATTTTAGTGCACAACAGTATCAGTACAGAAACAATGCAAAAACTGTATTTTAACTACTTAACCCACACTGAGGAAAAAAAGTCTTTCAGATTTACATTAAAAAAAATTATGCACATCGGCTGCACATGTTAATATCATGTTTTCTGAAAAACAGAAAATATATTATTATAATATATCAGTTAAAAAGGATTCCATTTTGTTAAATAACCATGATTTTTTCATATAAATCTACCATGTTTATTTTATGCTTTGTATATAGAATGACATCATGATAAACCAACTATATATTTATTCATTTTATCACTAATGTACATCAGCATGATCATTTACTACTTCATAAATTATTACCTAAAATGAATATTTTAAACCAAATACAAGGGGCTTTAATTGCCAGTGTTTCAGTGATTTAATTTCCATTTCAAAATACAAACATATATTTGCCAAAGCTACAGCGCAGTAACAGCGTATGTTATTGAAGATGGAGGCAGATGCCAACAGAACTTCTAACACAAATATGGTCCTGTACAAAACTGAACATTTCAGTTACTGTTTTACTGTTAAATTGTGGAACAACCCCAGGAGAAATGCTCCCTAAAAGTACAGGAGTTACAAAAATACAGAACCTACAAGAGTTGTCTGTTGTAACAGACTCTGGGTTAAGGTTAGGGTTAGGTTTCTGTTCGTAGTGGGCGGAGCTTCACATTTTAAACCAAATATAATTATTTTGTTCATTCTAAACATGACTTTATTTCAAAGACTGTACGTCCCCCATGGCTACAATAGTTCTACATTATTTATACATGTTAAGAGAAGGAACATGAAACACTTATTTTTCATATAGTAAATAAATACATAAATCAATAATCCCTGTTCTCCTTGTGTGTAAATTAAAAGTATTTTGAGGTTCCTTGAACTAGTACGTACATAAATACAATACATACTAGAATTACAATTGGGGGGAAAAAGTGAAATTCTTACACTAACATATACAGCTTTGGAAATAATAGACTGGTCTAACATGGTGTTGCATTTTCTTTGTGCATCTCAGTGGAGTCAGACTGTGTTTTCATCTGGAGTTTGTAATGAGCAGCTGTTTTGTTGTTTCTAAATCTGTTTGCAGTGATTAAACAGAAACACATTCATCAAATCTGTCTTATCGCACACAATTCTCTTCACTTGGTTGATTAATTAGAAACTTCAGATCTGATCTCCATAGTAATGGTGACACAAATATACTTTTTTGGGGATTTTCCCTGTTTCCCTATTAATTAAGTAATTTATTTATTTTTTATCCATATTTTGTTTTCAGATTCCATCACATCTGTTATAAATCACTGTAATTATTTTACCACTTGGATAAATTTCACTCAGATTTTTTAGTGTTGAAAGGTTTATTTGAAAGGCTATTGATTTTCCACAAATGAAGAATAATATTTTTACAGCTAATAAATGGGACAGTTTTTTTTTCCTCTCCTCACAAACACATATGGTGCGCAGAAACATAAAATGGCAGCATTTTTTTCCCCCCCTGGCGATCGTGCCGTGGTACAGCGATCCTACATGCACATGTCCACTCTGCAGATGGATTCTAAGAAACCCAACATGTGTTTAAGTGAACACATGTTGTGGAAAGTTTGAGTTAAGTCTAGTTTGATGATGACTCTGGAGAGAATCACACATTTCTGAAATTCCAACGCTTTAGATCAGCCTGACAAGACTAACTGTTTGAAATAAATCTCTCAAATAACTTTCCATGAGAAAACCCAAAACCATTTGATTTCAAGTTCTTCGTCTGATGTACAGCTCAAAGTGATTCAGTGTGAAAGACTTTCTGAATTAACTTCAGAGAAATATCCAAGTAAACAATAATAGGAAACAATATTTAATCACATGCATTTGCTTGTATTCATGCCTGCACATCAGAGACGCTGCTCCCTCTGTAGTGGTGGATGATGCGGACTTCAAATGCAGATCACTTTAATTGACACAGCGCTTCATCTTCAAACTACTGTTGACAATCCACAATTCATGAGCATAATAATTACATAAATAACACATATGAAAGACCCGTGTGAGCCAACGGAGGGTCTGAAACAGTATTATCAGAGAGTACACAGCTCACTCTGATCAGAGTTTCTCCCGACTCGGGCTGTTTTGATGGAGATGCAAGGGTAAGATTACAGCACAATGTTTTTTTTGGGGGTGGGTTTTGCCGCCTGCAGCTCTGAAATGCACATTTAAATATATTCTATAGTCCTAATTAAATGGCCAGTCACTTTCACCATGCTAGCTTTGTGGTATTATTACTCTGTCTTCCTAAAGGACTTGGGTAGATCAGTTGAAAGCAGTTAAGAGGACCCTGGTGTCTTCTAACTGTGTTTCTGGTCCCAGATGTTGTGTTTTTTCTGTAGGATAAAACCTCAGAACAAATGAGCGAAACCGCCGCTGGAGAGATGAGGCAGTGAGAAGCTGGAGAGAGAGAGAGAGAGACAGAAAGAGAGAGAGACAGAAAGACAGAAAGAGAGAGAGAGACAGAAAGAGAGAGAGACAGAGAGACAGAGACAGAAAGAGAGCGAGACAGAGACAGAAAGAGAGAGAGAGACGGAAAGAGAGAGAGACCGAGAGAAAGAGAGACAGACAGAAAGAGAGAGAGACAGAGAGAGAGAGACAGAGAGAGAGACAGACAGAAAGAGAGAGACAGAAAGAGAGAGAGAGAGAGACAGAGAGACAGAGACAGAAAGAGAGAGAGACAGAGAGACAGAGACAGAAAGAGAGAGACAGAAACAGAGAGAGAGAGAGAGAGAGAGAGAGAGAAAGAGAGAGAGAGAGCGCTGTACCACTGATGAGTGTGCGCCCAACTTATCAGCCTGTTTTTCTGCCAAAAAAGGAATGTGTTGAAAATGTGGGAGTATTTCTAAAAAGGAACGTAAGAGCTGGGTGTGTCTGTGGTATTTATAATAAAAAAAAAAAACAGCCCTCCACTCCAACTTTGGATCAAACTCTTGTAAACCCATGCTGCTCCTATATTATATCTCCATACGCAGACAGAAGGGAACCAAAAAAGGCGAACAGAACAACAAGCTGCCTGGACACTGATATTTCAGATTACTGGCCAACGGGGACACTTTCCTCCATGAATTAATTCAATCAAATGTGGGTTCACAATGAAGAACTTCCATCATTCATTTGTGATGTCATGGTCAGATTATGGTTTTTTGTCTTTTTCATGTAATACAGGACTGTCAAACTCAATCAGTGTATCATTCGTTCGTTCGTCTTTTCAAATAAAACCAAAAATACGACAATGAAAAAACAATTAAGTTTTTTCAGTTAATTCAAGCAAAAAATATTAATTCAAAATACAAAAAAATACAAAAAAAATTATTCAAATGAAAAAATTAAGACTGTAATGGAAAAAGATGCATAGCTCGTGTAAAGTATTTGCCTTTGAATCTTTGTCAGTTTTAGTTGTTGCATCTTTCCTTTATTATGACTTCAGACTTTTCGTTTGTGCTACCTGACTTATTGGCACAGATGTAGCTATTGGGGGCGGGACTTCCTTTGGTGGATTACTATTGGTTTATTTATGTTTGATGGACAGCTGAGTAAGCTCATAAGGTATGATACCTTGCATACCGCCCATTCCTATGTTAAAGGCTAACAGGCTAATATGTCAAAGGTGTCAAAAGGTGAAAACCACTTCTCTACACTCCTTTTGGAATCTGATGGCTCACCCAGACTTACCAACACATGCTCCTTTGACAGTGGTTCATCACCTCCACTGGCTGCATACTGCATTCACACTAAACAACAACAGGAACGAGGGACCTAGAAAAAGCCGGTCCATCTGACGACAGTTGGACTTTAGCGTCACTCAAGTGGGGTTAAGCCAATCCCCCGCAGCTAATCTGAAGTAGCATCAGCATTAGCATCTACAAGAGAAGACAGCGCCACGGTCGCTGCCGCACAAACTGGCAAAAAATGGCGGATCAAACTGGTTCATGTGCTCTCTGTGGAAATAAAGCCTTGTTTTTTTCCCCTGCACGTTTTCAGAAGAAGCAATGGCACCAAACCTAGCTGGATGATACTTGGGTAAAGGTAAACACACACACAGCGAGAGGGGAGGGGGGAGGGTTCCTTCACGCATTCTCAGCCAATCAGAGACGGCTCATCATCACGTCATGGACATGTATGAGGAAGTACCGGTAACTCTGTTGTTCATTTTTCTACTGTGAAAAAACAGCTGGAAACAAAACAATCCGGGCTTTTTTTTTTTTTTAAATAGAACCAACACACAATGTATTCAATAACAATGGAGAACAAGAATATTAATGAAATAACCATGGAATGACAGCTTTAAGTGCAAGTATAATACAATCACTTTATCTGTAAAATTACAAGACATAAAGAAGCCAGTACACCTGCTGTAGATTCAAATGCGACAAAACAAAGCCCCTCCATACAGCAGAAGACCCCAGACCCCCAGTCCCTCCCCAACATCCAAGATGTTGCTGGAGGCCCACTGTCTTTTATTTTGACAGGACAAACTGAACAAGTGGGTGCTGCCTGTTCAGGGTGACTGCCCAACACTTTATAAGTGTCTGGGGGGTGGGTGTGTGTGTGTGTGTGTGGGGGGGGGGGGTTCTGTCTCCTCTGTCATCCTACTGTTCTTGTTCTGCTCTGTCAAACACCCAGTTCACTATGAGACAATCTCCCATTTAAACACTGGCTGGAGGGAAAGGGGAAATTATATTTGTTTTTAACTACACTTTATTTTATAGACGGAACAAATACTTATTTATATGTTAAAAAATATATTATAACAGGACATTTTTACAAAGAAATTAAAAATATATTTGTAACTTCATTAGCGTGTGCTGTTTTATTGTGAGTTACAATATAAAATATACCACTGAAGTCCATTTTCATTTATAGTCTTTCAATCAGTATAATATATTTTTTGGAAGTACAAGTAATAATGAACTTTTATATAACAGTTTCTACTGTGTTTTTTTATGGTTTCTTTCAGTTGTATTTTTAGATAATGTGACACAATATTAAAAAAAATACAGATTTATTCAAGATTTTTCATGTAATTTGAATTTTTTACGTTAAAATCTGCAGTTTTCATTATTTCTAAGTAATTATGATCATATTTTACTGCTCTGACCCAACTGAGTTCTAATTATTCTGTATGTATCCTTAATTAAAATCATTTTTACATCATTAATATCTTCATTGTTATTCATCCTAAAGGCCAGATTGGACCCTTTGGTGGGCCCAGGCCTTATGTTTGACACCTGTGGTTTATATTGTATCACTAAACAAAAATGTCCCATGTTTTCATCTGTAACTGAAACTCCTCCTTTACATCTATTGACTCTATCATCACCAATATGATCTTTAAATTAAATACCGTGTGTCTGCATTTCTTTTCCAAATATCGTCTTTTTTTTTTTTATGCCTGATTTTAACTGGGACAAAAACTAAACATATATTTATGTGGATTTGATTCTGCCTGACAACGGTTTAAGTTCCATAAACAGACTTACATATGACGGGCCATGTTTGCTGTTGTACTGTTGTATAATGAATCAAACGTGCACTAGTTTGTCCCAGTGGGAAGCTTCCATGGCTTCTCATTCCTGATGCACACGTACTGGCTGTGAGTGTGACCATACAGTACTAAACACATCTGTGGAGCAAAGTGCTGCCAAGGCCAAAAGCAGTAATTAGACTCTGCATTCATGTCTCTGCATGACGCCAACAAAACAGGGCGGAAGGATAAAACCACCACATATTCAAGCTCATCTGATTAATGCTAATTATTGAGTGAACAGTGTTTATTTTATTTATTTTTTATTCAAACACAATTTGATTTGCCCTTTATAGCTGCTGGCACTTTTCCCTCTTTGGAAGAGGGTTGATATTGTTTTAATTATTTATTTATTTTAACCTGTCTTGTACTTTGTCCTTAACAGCAGAATGTTAGTCTGGTTCCTTTATGTGTTGAGCTCATTTGTTTTTCAAGGGAGACTTCATACCAGCTTGGTTTAATACTGACTTTATTATGAGTTTTCATAAACCACATTTTGATGCTGGATCTGACAAGGAAAGACAGGGGGGTGAAAAGGGGGAGGTAGTGCCAAAAATATGTCACAGGACAATATCAACATTACAAACAATACCAAACATAATACCAACAACAATAACAACAACAACCAGAACAAGAAGAAGAACTGGGCAAAAAATAAAGATGGTGATGCCCGGCTGGTACTGGCCCTTTAAATGCAAATGAGCCACTTCAGGCCCCGCCCCCCCTGCAGGTCATTGGCTGTACTGTTCTGTCCCATTTAACCAACAACTGAACGTTTTAGGTAATTAGAACATTTAATGTTTTTCTAGACTTTCTAAAAAAAAAAAAAAAAAGTAGAGTAGTGTCAAACAATCTCAGCTTAATGATCACATCATTAGTAAGAACCTGATTTTCTCTGAAAAATATAAAAGCACGGTTAGTGACAGTTTGTTAAATCCAACAATATCTTGTGCTTCATATTTAACATTAGATCTAACATTTGAAATGTGGTCATTGTGCGATGTCGCATAACGTAAGAGTGACATCATACGTGGTTGAATATTGAAATGGACAAAACGGGACCGAGGATTTCTTTGAATTTTTTTAAACCCTCTAAGGGATTATTAATGACTGATAAAATAAACACAGAACACTAGTTTACAAATAAGTTACGAACATCCAGATCCTACCTCGCAGACTGGTGCTGCTTCACTGAGGTCTGAGTTCTCAGAGTGCTCTAGTCTGCTTCTGTTACTAAGAGTTTTGTGTCTTTGTAGAACTGATCCATAATAAAACACATGGACAAATGACAAGTTGAGGCAGAATATTGTTAAAATTGCCCTTATTTACTTTATGAAATAATTTTTTTTTGCATTTGGATAATTTCTAAAAAGTATTTTCATACAGATCAAACCAGGCTGAATGTGGCCCCTGAAGAAAATGAGTTGGAGACCCCTGACAGGTTTACAAATGTTCTCCCTCTATACGGCTGCTGCATTATTCCCACCAAGAGCTGCAGCTCAGCCCCTGGCTTTAAAGCATATTCCACCAAGTGCTTTACAACATGCAATGTTTAGCGGTGGACAGTATTAATGGGCTTTTGCCTCTTTTGCATGGGTAAAGTGATTTAAGCCATGGCAGGTGCCTAAGAGCGCAAAGAGTCGCTGCACAAAGACGACTGCTGTCCCGGCTTTGTAGACAGGATATCCACAGATGTGGAGCCAGACCAGATGGCATGTACATCTGAGACAGAGGGGAAAGCTGGAGACAGAGGGATAAAGACACACAAGAGTTGGAGGGGGACAGGGACAAGGGCCAGACACAGGCCTGCATTAAGCTATGTGAGCGCTGCCATGTGTGCCTGACATTTAGCCAGCCCCCGACTCTCCATTGACTCACTCTCCGTAGCTCAAAACATGCCTGCAGGCCGCAGAGGACAATGAGCGTCTTCTCCTTTAACCAGCATCAAAAGGACAGATGAAAACGGCCACACGATAGATACAGTGTCTGTCAGAAGTGTAAAAACGCAAGTGTAATATATCTCTGTGGTGAAGACCGGCCTGGAAAACAAATTGGCCTTGTTCAACCTCCTTCACCCCACACCACTTCATATCTGGATGATAATTTGTCTGGAGAGAATGCGAGATATGTTAATGCATAAAATCAGAAAAATTCCTCTCTTTGTACTCTGGGTGTCTGTTACATCTGAGTCTGTGCCGTTGCATAACAATGGGACAAAGAGAATATGAGATGAAAGTATTACAGCGATTTAAATAACTTTGTCTGCTTGTGAAGAGAGAGAGAGAAGCAGTGGCACAAAGAGAGAGAGAGAGAGAGAAAGCAACAGGAATGAGTGTTACCCAATTAAAGGTTGAGTGCAGCCTGTGGGAGAGCCAGAAAGAAACTATTACTCGGCTGCAGTTACAAAGCCAAGCGGAGAGGGCTCTCATCTTTGAAAAGTGATTAAACTGAATGGAGGGAAGACAGATGCTCTACTATGCCCTAAAAAAATAATAATAGTAACAAACTTTATTTCTTAATTTCTATAAAAGTACAAATCAGGTTTCAGGTCAAAAACCATTCCCCTTATATTTCTGACAAACAGGCTGCGAGGATGTTCTAAAGGTCCTGTGGTTCATTTTTGTTCATTATCTGTTGTTGAAATGCAGTTTGAATGATTTGAAAGAACGTAAAGCCGTTACTTACAACACAGGTGTCAGAAATAAGGCTGGCCCACCACAGGGTCCGATCTGGCACCTAGGATGAATAACAATGAAGATATTAACGGTGTGAAAATTATTTCAATTCAGGTTCTACAAACAGAATAATTAGATGTTAATTGGGTCAGACCAATAAAACATGATCATAATTACCAATAAATAATGAAAACTGTAGATTTTAATGTAAAAAAAAAGTATAATTACTTGAAAACCTTTATATTAACAAACCATCTTTTTTTTTTTTTTTTTACAAAAACCTGAATAAATACCTGAACAAATATAAAGCAGCTGAAATATCTGAAGAGAAGTAAGTGTAATTTTAGAAATATTCTGCCTGTTACTAAATGTTTAGTGTATTTCTAATTGAAATGTCAGTTGTTCTGCACATGTACAAATGACAAACTGATAGACTGAGGCAGAAAATTGTTAAACTTAAACTTGTGCTTCTTAATTCATGTCAAGTTGTTGTTATTCATATTTGGAGGGAAAAATAATAGATGTAAACATTATCATAATGCAGTGATGTGCAGTGAAGTCAATGGTTGGGGAAGCACTCGATATTGAAGTAATTATAACTTCTTGCTTTGAATAAAGTCTAGGTTTGGAAAAAAAATTCTCAGTTTAGAAACCAAATCCTCCATTTTCACAGTGAAAAATCAGTGCATTTGTTTGGTTGTTGTTCTTCTCACATTTGCAAGTGTAAACCCAGCCCTGAACTTCAGGCTTAGTGTCTCATTATCGCCCCCTTCTGTGAGGAGGAGGTACTGTCTGCCTCAAAACTACACTTTTAATGTGGATTTAATAAGTCAGATCAATGAGACTTAAATATTACACACATACGTGATATACATTACTGAACACTAAGGCATTAACGACTTCAGTTTTTTCAAGTCGACTTATCTGTCAAGAAAGTCGGAGTCGCGTAGACGGGGTTTGATGACGTCATCACATTGTCAGCGGAGAAACAACACAGACACACGGTTAAAAAAAAACAAAACAAAAAACACGGACACATGTCTGTCCATCAATGAGCAACTTGTATTAAAAATCACTGCAATGAATCAATGTCCACGGACATGACGCAAACAGTATTTTAACCACAACAAAACAAAGGCTAACGTTAGCAAAGAGTTTTCTGTTAAATGTAACTGAACATCAGTAGTATGTCTGCATTTGGTCTGAACCCAAGGCTTTAAACCTGGACTGTCCACACGTCCTCACTTTTTATATCAATTGTAAAAAGTTTAAGGCCAACAAGATGAACACAACACTGTCTATATCATATGTTGTTTTAATGTGCTGTTTTTCACTCAGGTTAGCTAGCTAATGCTGCTCGTACCTTTCACATTAGCCGATACCTCTTCAGATGCCGTGCCCTTTGTTTTTCATCTAAAGTGAAGCATTTCCACACATGCGATGTGTGTCTGTCACTCTTGTTTTGTTAGCCCACCACAACTGTCTTACCTGCAGGTGTCTTGTTTACGTCTGGTCTGTGTTTAGGCGCCGAGAGAGAGGGGGGGTAACATGATGCGACTTGTCGACTCCTCCAAATTTAAGTCGATTTGTGCTACTGAAGTCGACATTTTAGTTAATGCCCTACTGAACACTATAGAAATTAAGACATATAACAAAGTGTCTTCAAACACGATATTGGAAACATACAGAGAAAAGGCAACAAGCACGCGCCAATAGGGAGCCTAAGTCTCCGCCCCTTCCGGTCGGTCCACTGGGCCTAAATTCGGAAAAATTTAACAAGAGAGTGGATGAGGAGAAAATAATTATTTTCTGGTCCACTTTACTTTATGTCCTGAATCACACATTTGCTCTACTTCAATTAAAATCATAACCAATGATGTGCGTTTGGAGTTTCTTTGATTCGTGTTTTGTGATTTATTAGCGTGTAAAAATATGTAATTATTTGGACTCTGTTTGGACTACATATCAGACGTCGCATAGCTGACGTCACAGCAGAATCTTTCCCTGCAAACTTTTCTAAACCGTATACCGCCTTTTCTATTTTTCATTTGAAAATGCCTGTGTGCTTTGTGCCCCGGTGTAATCACAACACCATTTCCACATGTTCCCTCTACCGCTTCCCGGCTGACGAGAGCTTGTCCCGCATGCTGGCTCTCACTCGACCAACTATCTCTCCCCCACATGCCCCGATTTAAAGTGGTTTTCTCCACGTTTGATGCTCTTGCCTTCGTCCTGAAAGAAGGAGGTGAAGCTCGCCAAAGTCACAGCCGTTTTCAAAGAGTTTGATGGTGAAGCTTGGTGGTGACGTCATATTTGTGAGACGAACGTTGTAGTCTATTACTTACTCTCACATAAAACCTAACGTAACTTTTGATGCCTGTCCAAAGTGAGTGCTTTCTCAATGTGAAAACGTATCTTTAAAATTCACAGACATCATATTTGAAAACCGTAGCACATTTCAAACGGGGCCAGAAAATTACTTTTATCCATCCATTAACTCGCTTTCATTTTTTTATGGCACTTAGGTCCCATTGCCCGGAAATCGACCGGAAATAGAATCGCGTCACTGAGGCTCCCTACTGCACGCGCTCAATCCAGTTTGTAAAGTATTGCGTAATCTGAGGAGCGGCACGGTTTATCACTGCCTCTGCTCTCATCTCTCTGTTGTATTTGAACAGGAAATGCAGAATTTCAGCGATTTTGACTATAAAACAACCAAACTTAATAGGAACCACACCAAAATTGCATTGAAAGCACACATCAGTGGACAAATATTAATACTTATTTTATTTTACTATTTCTTTTTTTTACTTCTCATGATGACCCTCCCCTGACCACACATCCCTGTCATAATGTAATTATACTATCTTCACTGTCATTATTTTACTGGTCCTTTTCAGATCATATTGAGCTGGATGAACTAAAATGATGTTGATACCCCTGACAAAGAATGATGTGTAGACATGAATTAAGAGAAATAACAAACAATTAAGGAAAGTTAAACAAAAGTTAGGAAAACATCAAGGTAGTTGTAAAAGCAGCTTCAGTATGACTTTGGAAAATAGCCAAGGAGGGACATCATTTGACAAAACATTTTCATGAAGTCAAAATTTGCCATTTGCCGTCTGGCCCTGAAGTGTGTGTGTATCTGCTTTCAGTTTAATGCATTTGGAAATTCTCTTGTAACTTTCACTCTGTGTTTATTTCTGTCAGTCCTGAAGCCCGTGTAATCAACAGGGGATTGACTTGAAGGCCTTAAAGGGTCCACTTTGAAATAGATCAGTAACCGCTTACATCCCACCCCCCTCACCCTGGATGTGAGAGGTGTGGACATAAATTTCATATTGGACAGTGGATGAAATGAATATGAATTTTGAACATTTTGATCTGAGCATTGAGAGCGGATAAAAAGCACAGTCCAAAGTGCATCTGAAAAAGAAGCTTACTTTTTCTATAATATTAAACTTAAGTCAGCCTTTGATCTTTTAATCCTGTGCTCATAAGGTTGTGAGATAAGCAGGCATGACTAACATCTCTTTCTAATAGTCAAGAAAGAGCAGAGTCCACATAATGAGCTCTTTTACCCCTTTTGAAGACAAATTGGACTGAAATTCCATATTTAATGGATCTTCCTTTCAATAGAATTCTGTTTAAAGTCAAAGGAGAGATGGCTAGTCGTGTTAAGGTTACACTTAAACACAGTCTGGGCGCTCGGCCTTGTTTTTCTCTCAAGTGCCCAGACATCTGTTGGAGCTGTCTGCCACCGTCTTTGTATCATCCTTGTCCTTTCTTTATTTAGCTGACGCTGTCACTTGAAATGGCTCGAAGGGTTTATATAAATATAAAAAAATGGAACTGAAACCCTGAGCGCCACACTGGCTGTTTATGCAACCGAGATGGATCTTCTGTGATCTTCTGAATATATATATATATATATATATATATATATATATATATATATATATATATATATATATATATATATATATATATATATATATATGGATATTTATGGATATTCTAATATACTGCCATTAACCCTCTGTGAGACTTATTAAGGAAATTCATTAAAACAAATGAATGACCTTTGATTTTAAGTGTATGAAGGCCTAAAATAAATTTCCTATGCTCACTTTACTAAATTGACCTTTGAACTTTTTTTTGGGTCATTTATAAATGACTTTGTAGATTTCTTCATATGAATTGATGAAGATAGTTAAAAAAAAACAGTTTAGGCTATTTAGTAATATTTTTAGGGTGGCACAGTAGTGTAGTGGTTAGCACTCGTGCCTCACAGACAGAAGGTTGTTGGTTCTATTCCCACACCAGACCTTTCTGTGTGGAGTTTACATGTTCTTCTCGTGTCTGTGTGGGTTTTCTCCAGGTACTCCAGTTTCCTCCCACCATCCAAACACATGCATTGATAGGTTAACTGGTTCATCTAAATTGTCCAGGTGTGAATGTGAGAGTGATTGTTTGTTTATATATGTTCAGCCCTGAGATGAACTGGAGACGCATACAGGGTGTACCCCGCCTTCACCCATTGGAGCTGGATTAGACCCCCAGTGACCCCTGTGACCCTAGTGAGGATAAAGTGGGTTCATATGATGAGACGTTTTACAGTTGAAAAAGTCATTTGAACACACAGTACACTGCTCTACATATTATTGTCTTTATTAAAACACTTTACTGTGACACAGAAAGACCATTTGTGTCCTTATGTGCATAGAAACTTTAACCCTGAACAATATATTATAATTAACATGGATAAATTACACTGCCTGGCCAAAAAAAAAGCAGCACATGCAGTATTTTAGTGCATCGCCCTTGGTTTTGATTACAGGAGACTGACACTCAATTTAACTAAGCTAATAGTTCAGATCCTTCCATGGGTAAATACTTCAGTGGTTAAGAATGTTTCAGCTGGAACAAGTTATTTAATCTAACTGATCATGTAGTAAGTGTCCTGTCATGTCTGTAATGTTTAACAGATTGGACACCACCAAGGTATTCAGGCTTGTGTCAGAGTACTTCAGAATACTTCATTTCCACACAAACATTTGCCTCCAAAACGTCAAGACCAGGGGTGTCAAACTCATGTTAGTTCAGGGGCCACGGTCAGCTAAATTTGATCTGAATTGGGCCAAATCTTTGGAATAATAACATAATAATACATAAATAATGTCAATTCCAAACTTTTCTATATATTCTAGAATGAAAAAAGTAAAACTGAACAATGAAAATGTTTACATCGACAAGCGATTCTTTCAAACAATGTGAATAACAGAGTTTTAATAATATTATGCTTTTGTTTATCATTTCTAAATTTTCATTATAACTTACAAATCTCAATGGATGTATATTGTATATATTATATTGTTAAAATTGCACTGACTTCTCTTAAAAAAAGTTCGATTCTTCATATTTGTTCAGATTATAAAAATTTTTTGACAAAATTATACTTTGTTTTAGTATAAATATGTGAAAATATTAACATTTGCAAAGAGAGAAATGTGGACTTGTGAGTATTTATGGATTATTATGATAGTATTTTTCTGGTCTGATCCACTTTAGATTGAATTGGTCTGTGGAACTAAAATAATTGTATTATTGCCTTTCACAAATTCATCCCAAGGTCCAGACTGGACCCTTGGGCAGGCCAGATTTGGCCCTCGAGCCGCATGTTTGACACCTATGGTCTAGATGTGGGTTGATGAAGAGTTGATGCAGCAGTCTGATTATCATCATCAT
Source organism: Siphamia tubifer (assembly GCA_020466265.1). Lineage (NCBI taxonomy): Eukaryota > Metazoa > Chordata > Actinopteri > Kurtiformes > Apogonidae > Siphamia > Siphamia tubifer. The sequence continues at coordinate 56,246,941 of CM035785.1, read as the reverse complement.
CATCATCATCATCATCATCATCATCATCATCATCATCATCATCATCATCATCATCATCATCATCATCATCATCATCATCATCATCTTCATCATCATCGTCATCATCGTCATCATCGTCATCATCATCATCATCATCATCATCATCATCATCATCATCATCATCAATTATCAAAAATTAATGCAACTATGGATGAAGAAAAATACAATAAATTAATATTTTTTTAGATTCTTAATATATAAAGTGAACTGGATTATAAAGAGCATTAAGTGAAGTCAACATCATTAAATAAAAAGTACAAATCATGAGATAAAAAGGTCAAAATTATGAGGAAAAAGTCAAATTTATGAGATAAAAAGTCAAGATTATGGAGAAAAAAATCAAAATTAAGAGATAAAAAGGAAAAATTATGAGGGGAAAAAAGTAAAAATCATACCATAAAAAGTCACAATTATGAGATAAAAAGTCAAAATTCCCAGTCACTAAGCACAATCACAATTAATCCATATATAAGTTGCACTGTGTTTTTTTTAAGTCTCACCCTATGGTCCAGAAAATACAATTATGTTTTGTTTCCCAAATGTCATGTAATTTCCTATTCAAATATTGGTATGAACACATCTATAGCGTCCATATGCAATTTTACATCCATGCATATTTGAACCATTACATTGTATTTGTATTTAAACTTGCTCACGTACTTGACATCTTTTTAAATTGTGAAGTAAAGTAAAGTAAACTCGTCATCGCTGATTTAAGCACTTGAAGGTTCAGAGGCTGGAGTGCGACACAAATAACAATGGCTCCGAAAGAAAAACCCAAAAAAGCTTAAGTTAGGAACGTCGTGTTCCCAGTAGCTGTGGAGCGGTCCATGAGGATGTGTATGTCTGGCACAAACTTCAGACCGTGGAAGCAGCTTTGCCGTCTGATCGCCTCATGCTCATTATTCCCCACAGAGAATGAACTCCACAACAAAAGAGGACACTGACTTGTAGAAAACACACAAAAAGTCATTGTCCTTGTAAATCGTTCTTTATTCGATTTGAAAGTTACAACACAATAAAGACTAAGAAAAGGGTCTTTCAAATCTTATTAGTTTCCAGTATAATTTAGTACTTCATTGTAGTTTTGTATGACCCTGTCACCCCATAGATGAAAACAATAATAATGACTGCTGACAGAAATAGGTTTAATTTTATACAAAAAGGATTGCATCATTAGACAATAAATGCTTTTATCTGACTTAAAAGGAATTTCAAATAAGCTGAAAAGCCTCATTTCTGGAAAATGCATCTAATTTTTAATAAAACATGAACTTGTCATGGATGTTTTTCATTAAAGATCAGATGGTAGTAAGATAATAAAACATATCAGTCTCTTAAATCGATTTTTGAGTGAATATTAAGCCATGTTGAACCAGTAACCGAGGGTTAAAATAATATCCTGTGTGATTAACAGTGTTTTCCTTCATTTAAGACAGACACCATTTGTACAATTTAAATAATTTTATTTATTGATTGTTTAAATGTAGGTGTTTTTGTTTGTTTTCCCAGTGTTTGCTAGGTTTAGTTCAGTATGTTATTTGGTTCTTTGGTTGTTTGCTTAACTGGTTGTTTGTTTGCTGGTTGCTCAGTTGTTGCTTGGTCGGTTGGTTGTTTGGATGGTTGGTTATTTGGTTAATTGATTGGTTGTTTACTTGGTTGGTTGGTTGGTTGGTTGTTTACTTGGTTGTTTACTTGGTTGGTTGTTTACTTGGTTGCTTGGTTGTTTGGTTGGTTGTTTACTTGGTTGGTTGGTTGGTTGGTTGGTTGGTTGGTTGTTTACTTGGTTGCTTGGACGTTTACTTGTTTGGTTGGTTGTTGTTTACTTGGTTGGTTGGACGTCTACTTGGTTGGTTGGTTGGTTGTTTGGTTATTTACTTGGTTGGTTGGTTGATTGTTTACTTGGTTGGTTGATTGTTCACTTGGTTGGTTGGTTTGTTGTTTGGTTGTTTACTTGGTTAATTGCTTGGTTGTTTACTTGGTTGGTTGGTTGGTTGTTTGGTTGTTTACTTGGTTGGTTGGTTGAATTCTACTCAATTTATAAATGAGAAAAAAAAAGTGTTGTATTAAAAAACGACAGGATGAGGTCCTTCTTCAAATGAGAGCTGATGTTTTTAGGATCATATTATTCCAGTGTGAACATATTTTCAAACCTTTCATATCTTGGCAGTGTTTGTTTTTAATCAGGTATCAAATTCAACACCTCTGTTCATTATTCCTGTTGGTCTTCATGAAGATAATTGTGTTTGCACTTGGGTATTTGCTTCTATCGTCAAACTTCATGGCTGTTAATAAAAGTGTTTTTCCACCTCCTATGAGCTTTTGGCTGCGTCGGCTGACGTGCAGATTCAGTTTATATTGGATTTGTCAGTTGGCGCAACAAAAAGGAAAGTAAATAGAGCCATTACTTTTTAGAACTTCGGGACTGAAACCAAATCCTGACAGTTGAAGATTTAGATTGTTGAAAAAAATTATATGCCATTAAGCCCTATTATATCTGCAGTGAATATATCTTAACATAATGTCATGGGATCTTGACAAAATGAACCAAAAAATTCAAAAAGTCATGCCAGAAAACTGCTTTTTTGGACGGTGTGAAACGCTTTAAGGGTGGATTTTTTAAATTTTTTTCAAGCTGGTTTTCATCCAATAATTGAAGATTCATGCAGTTTCAACCTGCCCTTGTAGCTCTTTGCCTTTCAGTCATGTTGACGTGGGAGACGAGTGTCCTCTCTTCTTCTGCGTTATTAGATAGATCTATTTGGACGGATCGAGATAAGACGCAGACTAAAATAATACGTTTGCAATTATCTTCAGCGCCTCACATCTGGTCTTCCTTTGGAGAACAGACATACCGACAAAAGCACGCAGACCACAAAGTAAAAAGAGGAGGGGGGGGGGTGTCTGTCATACCAAACATCCTGCACATGCTCAGTTTGAAAACACTGAACCAGCACAATGTTTGCATGTTTTTGGCTGACGTTTCTTCTAGAGCTGCAATATATTGTTTGAGCGTCGACATCACAATGTACGTGTGTGCAACAGTCACATGACAGGTCCTTATTTTTGATTAGTATTTATTTGTATATATTATTATTTATTTATGTTATTATTTGTTTAATTATTATTTATTATATTATTATTTTTTGTTCTTTATTTATTTATTTATTTATTTTATTTATTTATTGTTAATTATTAATTGTATTTAATTCTTTTGGCTACAAGAAGGATGACACTGAAACATATGTTCTGTGTCGACCTTATTTTTATTTTTAATTTTTATTATTTATTTTTCATTTATTCGTACATATTTTTGTTTTTTTATTTACTTTATTTTTATTATTTCTTTTACTCATTTGTGTTTATTTATTGTTTTATTTATTTGTGTTTTTTATTTATTCATTCTTTTTTTTTTTACTTATGTATTTATTTTTAATTATTAATTTTATTGAATTATTTCAGCTACAAGAAGGATGACACTGAAGCACATGTTCTGTGTCGAGCATTAATCTGTTTGACCGTTTGTGTCGACACCACACAGCTGTTATTTACTACTGAGGATTTTTTCATGTTGCAACATACATCACAGGGTTAAAAACACATTGTCAGTTTATTCTAATATCATGCAGCCTTAGTTTCATGTTACCAGGCAGTTGGAACATTTCCCCTTAATGTGAATAATAAGACATTTTAACTCAGTTTTTTTGACTCATGAGTTATTTCATGACTGAAACTACAATTAGCCAAAACGTCAACTTTTTTGATCATTAGAAAATACAAAACAAGTTAGAGTTTGTTATGTTAAGTTTTTCATCTTTCCTTCTATTCGTGTTTGGCAAATATACTTTTAAAAACAAAGTCAGTTCATTTAGAATACTCTCTGAAATATAAACTTATATGATGCAATTTTTAAACAACTCCAAATTCATAACTGTATTACAACACAACAGCAGCTACACTTGTCACATGTAATCTTATATTTTAAGAAAATTATGGTTTTATATTTATAGTGTCAATATCCAGATTTTTATTACATTTTCTTCTATTTCACAGCTTTTTTGTTGTTGTTTCTGAGAGTTTAAATTTTGCAGTGAACACTTTCCCCTGTAGACACCTGTCCTAACAGAAGACATTTCACCTTCAGACAAATTAGTCTGAAAGGAGTGTAAAGGAAATTGTTTGTACAGGACATGAAGCAATGGGTTCACTGAGTCTGTCTGTCTGTCTGTTCTTCTGCCTAGGTGTCTATTTATTCATCTGCTGAATATACAGTATATATGCATAAGTGATGTCTATCCATCCATCTGCCTGTCTGTATCTCTCTGTAACTGTCTGTCTATCCATCCTACTGTCTGTCTGACCATCCGTTTATCTGTCTGTCAGTATTTCTATCTGTCTCTGTTTTTCTATCCCTCTGTCTGTCTGTCACTCTGTGTGAGCAGCAGGTTGTGTAGACAGACAGACAGACAGACAGTCAGTCAGTCAGACAGACAGTCAGATAGTCAGACAGACAGTCAGACAGTCAGACAGACAGACAGTCAGTCAGACAGACAGATAGACAGTCAGTCAGTCAGTCAGTCAGACAATCAGACAGTCAGACAGACAGTCAGTCAGACAGGCAGACAGTCAGTTAGTCAGTCAGTCAGTCAGTCAGAAACTCAGTCAGTCAGTCAGACAGACAGACAGACAGACAGACAGTCAGTCAGTCAGTCACACAGTCAGACAGACAGACAGCCAGACAGTCAGTCACACAGTCAGACAGACAGACAGCCAGACAGTCAGTCAGTCAGACAGACAGACAGACAGCCAGACAGTCAGTCAGTCAGTCAGACAGACAGACAGACAGACAGACAGTCAGTCAGCCAGTCAGACAGTCAGTCAGTCAGACAGACAGACAGACAGACAGACAGACAGACAGTCAGTCAGTCAGTCAGTCAGTCAGTCAGTCAGTCAGACAGACAGACAGACAGACAGACAGACAGACAGTCAGTCAGACAGACAGACAGACAGACAGACAGACAGACAGACAGACAGACAGACGGAGCTTGCTGGAACTCATTAGAGCTTGTTAGTGTCCCTGCTGCCTGGGGCCTGGACAGAGGCCTCCATTATTTGGGGGAGCCTCTCTTCTGATCCTCCTGAGAGTAAAAGCAGCATGTAAAGGGAACGAGGTGGGGGCAGAACAAGGTAGTGGTGGTGGTGGTGGCTAGGGGTGGGGGGTGACGGGGGTCATTGGTACTTACAGTACACCAAAAGCCCAGAGACGTCCCAGCAGATCCGCAGGTCTGACTTTCATCTGCCTCGTCCCCAAGGCCAACAGGCAGTTTAACAGGGAAAAGGCTGCTAAAATATACATCTGTCTGGGTGTCAGCACATCACTGCTCTGCTCTGTCTGCACACTGCCGCCAGTCGATTCAATATTTAAATCATCAGTCTCCATAAGTGTTTGATGTCAGGTCTTAACGAGCTCTGTCTCTATCGCTGACAGGCCTGTGGACGGAGCGGCTGTTTACTGTCAGCGATGGAAAATACTGCCTTCCGTTCTTTCGTCATATGTCGATAAGATCCAATGAGACGACTTTGTTTGAATAACTGCATAAAACGCTCAAAGCGCTACGCGTGCTTCAGCCAGCCTATTTCAGCAATTCTGATGACACTTTTGCCAATACCGGATTTCTGTCAGAATCAAAGCGTTGGTGTCGCATGTATCAGTAGAAAGATGCAAATCAGGATGAGCCATCAGATTACACTGCACTCCAAATATTTAGTCTAGACAAGGCGAGATGTCTGTTGGCGAGGAAAGGGACTGATTAACAGTGCATAGTGACACGTGGCAGTAATGTAACCCATGCATAATGCTGGAATCATTACCTGTTTTATTTTATTATTTTATTATTTCATTACACTTAAAGGCCTCGTCTGTGTGATCACAGCATGTGCAAAACTGAAAATGTAATATTAATTTTTACTGACATGTCTTTATAAAGTAACATTTTAGATGAAGCATTACATTGATTTTTTTTTTTTTAATATAACATTTGTGCAATGAAAACCTCATATTAATCCTCCCTTTTTTTGCAGTTTATTGATGAACTAATACAAATCCCAACCAGTATGTGCATGTGGATTTCACTGGGGTACATTTGGCCTTCATATAAACGTCCCAAATAGGTTTCCATGGTGACCACATGTATTTGTCCATATGAGAAACACAGATATGAATATCATATTATTTAATGTTTTACATTATTTATCCCACAATATTTATCTTTGATGTTATTTGCAAAACTTAAATTCCATTTTTCACAAATATCTGAGATCACAAGACTGTTTTTTAGGGCCGTCAAATTATAAATTTTTTTTAACCAGATTCATCACAGGGTTGCTGTAGATTAATTTTCATTAATCATGATCAAAACCCTTTATGTCCATCAACTGTTTTGGCTCAAGATTTTTTGTTTGTTTTGTTTTTTGGGTTTTTTTTGGGCGAGGAGGGTTTACTCAAATTTCCCCAAAATATACTAAAATACACAAAAAGTCACAAAAGAGTGGTGAAAAACTCTAAACCATATTCAAAAACTATTCTAAATTACAGAAAAAACACCAGAAAATGTGATAAAATATCCAAAACATGTGCAAAAAAAAATAGGAATACATTTTTATTCAACAATTTCAGCAAAACAATTTAAAACAAAATAATTGTAAACAACTGCTCCATTCAATTGTGTTAAAATATTTAATCAGATTAAACAAGGGTCCCATGTGGGTTTGTCTGCAGTTTCCATGGTGACCCCACATGTGTTTATTCATATTAGACTCAGAGATCTAAATATCTCATATTATTTAATTCTTCACACTCCTTATCCCACAATATTTAGCTTTTATGTCACTTGACAAACTCAAATTCCTTGTTTCACAAATATTTTACATTGCAAGACTTAATTTTTTTTTTTACCAGATTAATCACAGGTTTGCTTTGGGTTAATTTGGATTAATCATGATTAAAATACTTTATGCAATTAACAATTTTATTCAACAAATTCAACAATTTCAACAAATTCCATTCAATTGTGTTTTTATCAGATGAGTCATGATGATGGATTAATCCACGTCATTGTGTTAATTTTGACATCTCTAATTTCTTTAGATAAATCACAGTGACTTTTACTGACATTTGTGACCCACCACCACAAAACCAGGCATAAGTGTGTGTAAATCCAAACAGAGTTATGTGTGTATCTTGGTAGAGTGGAAACTAAGGTTTAAGATGGTGAAAAAATTATGTTTCTATCACAAGTAGAACCAAAGTTATGGTCATTTTAATATCCACATTTGGACATATTTTGCAATTTGCATATTTTTAGATATTGTCCGTTAAAGTTTTGGACTGTTTTGGGGTAGGAAGTCCTTAGCAACGCATAATAATTTGTATCCGATTGACACAAATTGTTGACAGATGTTAAAGGACACTCTGATGGACATGTCACAGAAGTTTTATATATTATAATAATAGGACAGAAGTGTGACGTATTATAATCATTTGGCTTACACCATTGGACAGAACATTCAATATAAGCTTTTACCTCGTACCAAACACTTGGATGTTTACCCACGGAACGGAGATCGTTTTGTTCGATGAAAAGAGGTGGAAGTCGTCTTTGTCTTTGCTCAGCAATACCTGAACTTTTGTCGCCGCTTAAATAATTGACTCAATAAACACCTTTATTGATTGGATTTCAATGTAATGACCACAGGAAGTGAACATAGAGGTGTTAAGGTACCGTTTTTTGATAAGATGTAAACACAAATAAGAAATCACCTTCCAGCCTAAATTTGGCTGTAGCTCTGAACGGCTCAGCGCGACTTATGCCTGGTTTCGTGGTGGTGGGTCACATTTATTGTCTGTAAATTGTTGCATTGGACACACCAGACCTTTCTGTGTGGAGTTTACATGTTCTCCTCGTGTCTGCGTGGGCTTTCTCCAGGTACTCCATTTCCTCCCACCATCCTAACACATGCACTCATAGGTTAACTGGTTAACTAGTTAACTGGTTAACTGGTTAACTGGTTAATCTAAATTGTCCATAGGTGTGAATGTGACAGTGATTGTTTGTCTATATATGTTCAGTCCTGAGGTGAAGTGGAGACTCATACAGGGTGTACCCCACCTTCACCTATTGTAGCTGGATTAGACCCCAGTGACCCCAGTGACCCCAGTGACCCTAGTGGGGATAAAGTGGGTTCAGATGATGAGACCAGACGAAATTATTGCATTGAACCATAGAGCTCTACCTCACTTTGGTTGTTCTTGGTATAATGACAGTAAAGAGATTCTCATTCTGATACAGGCAAACACATGTGGGGTCACCATGGAAACAGACAAACCCACTTGGGACCCTTATATGTAGCTCTTCTGGAACCCACATGGACACCCTGGCTGGAATGTAATGATTAAACATGCAGACAAGAGATTACATACTGTATATAGGAATGTACACACATGCATATGATTGAGATTAAAAAAGGAATGAGGAAGAAATTCATTTAAAAATAATAATATACAGCATTTTAATTTTAGAAATCTGGAGGGTAGGGGGTGAGTGGTGGTTGCAAAGTACCAGTTTAACCAGCACCAGCTGAATTGTGGTGTTGGCCAAGGATATTGCAGATTAACTTGTCACATAGGGATCATAAAAATATGATTAGATATGGGGATTTAAAGAGGAATGAGCTCTGGATAGATTGCAGGAAAGGAGCCAAGGTTTTATTGAAGGACATAAGATTAGTTCTTTTGGTTACAGAATTTTTTCTAGGGTTGCATGGTCTGTAAATAGGTTAGTAAGTAGGTGATTTATTCATTATTTTGGTTTGGTTGTCCAACTGAGTGTTGTTATTTTCTAAAACGATGATGGTCTGGTGGTGCATGCAGATGGAACATGGGGAGAGATGACCTAAAATAACTGTAGAGGGGGTAGAAGGTCTGAATATATTTATAATAGTCAATATCATGCACACAGTCAGAGTCAAAGAGTCACATTAATGTAAAATGACACTGATCTTCACATCATAGACTGAGTGGAGTTAAAAAATATACTGTATAGTTAAGAGCATATGGTAAAATTACTTCATTTTTATAACAGCATTCATACAGATGACAACTCATGATGTTTTATGGAGGCAAAATACTGACAGAAAAAGTCTTGTTCAGGACGAGGGTCCTTCTGTCTGTGAACCACTGCACCACCATGCCACCCTGGCATAACAAGTATGAAAATTTATCTAATTTTAAAAGAAAAGGAACTAATATTAAATTAAATTAAAATACAATTATTTTGAATTTGCAACAAACAAAACAACCACACTTCAAAAATATAAAAACATATACATAAAAAAACACACCAAAAAACCCCCCCAAAAAAACATTGCTTCATTTGCACATTTGAAAAAGAGTGGGAGGAAATAAAACGTATTAACCAGGGGGTTAGTGGTGTCCACCATGAGAAGACATGTGAACAAACAGTTAAATGCCTGCAAAAATATAACCCAGTTGTTGTTTGGCAGAGTACTAACTAGTACTTTAATTTGGTCCCAGTAGTTATAGTTTTGCCTTTTCTAAAAAAAAAAAAAAAGTTGCTTGTAAAACCCAGAAAAACTGACAATAAATACAGGAGTAGAAAAAAGATTTCCGACAAATTTTAGGTAGGTAGGTAGGTAGGTAGGTAGGTAGGTAGGTAGGTAGGTAGGTAGGTAGGTAGGTAGGTAGGTAGATAGATAGATAGATAGATAGATAGATAGATAGATAGATAGATAGATAGATAGATAGATAGATAGATAGATAGATAGATAGATAGATAGATAGATAGATAGATAGATAGATAGATAGATAGATAGATAGATAGAAAAGAGGTGTAGTTCTATCAGACTAACAGTGACAGAAGGATTTCTGTTTCTTGCTGGCATGAAAAAAAATAACAAAAGTAAATTCTTGACATTTTCAGCATGTCATGACCTGAATGTGTTTCATTATCTCACTTTAACCTCAACAGGCCAGAGCACATACAGAAGTCAGCGTGACACTGACTTAAGAGTGATTTTCAGTCTAATATATGTGCAGATGCAGGGGTTGTTCAAAAACATTTGATCACCATTGTATATGAAACATCTCACTTGATTTTATTAGGTACATTTAAACATAATAATTAAACCCAAAATAACAAGATTATTAGTTTCATTATTTTGGATTTACTTCAGATTTAGCACATATTGAGTAAATCCAAATCAATTTTAGTGGGAAAACTGTCCCATATTTACTATTTATCTGCAAAATACTAATTCAGATTATACCAAATATATGCAAAAAATCATTTACATTTACTAAAATGGAATTAATTCACAATCTTAAATATCCGGATTATATTGATTTATACGTTGTTGACTTAACTGATAAAATATAATTAATTTTTCTACTCAGTGATTTTCAGCTGATATTATTCAAACAAAAATGAGTAAAATGCAATTCATAAATAATTAAAATGTCATTGACTCAACATAACAGTATACCAAACTGCACAAAGTATTTTTTTCATGTAGAATTGAATATAATTTTTTTTGTTAATATTAATTAAGCCCAGTCACACTTTTTTAAAGTACACTAAATAAGGTATCATCACTATAATCGGGTCCATTCATGTATGGATTCATGCTTTTAGATAAATGTTCTGGATACAGAGTTGGTTCATCTGTTGAGGGTCTGCAGTACGTGACCCTCGCACCCCTGAAGGTTAACATCATGCTGCTCTGCTGTTTTACATCTGCATGACCTTCAGCCTGTGTCCTCTCATCCAAAACTACTGTCCACAGCAGCTGCAGGAGGTGCTTTACATACATAATATAAGATTCAGGAACACATGACATCTTTTAATCCCATGGTTTTCGGGAACCCCCCCACCCCCCCCCCCCCCCCCCCCCCCCCCCCCCCCCCCCCCCCCGACACACACACACACACACACACACACACACCCTACCCCTCAAGGGGATGCCAAAGATCACAGTGGGTTCATTATATTTTGTCAAGATTAGATTAGATTTGCATGTTAAATAAAATCAGTTTAACACATTCACTGAATAATCAAAAAGAGTCTGTCTGTCTGTCTGCCTGTGTGTGTGTGTGTGTGTGTGTGTGTGTGTGTGTATGTGTGTCTGTCTGTCTGTATGTCTCTGTTTGTGTGTGTGTGTGTGTGTGTGTGTGTGTGTGTGTCTGTCTGTCTGTCTGTCTGTCTGTCTGTGTGTGTGTGTGTCTGTCTGTCTGTCTGTCTGTCTGTCTGTGTGTGTGTGTGTGTGTCTGCAGAGACATATCATGCTACAACTGAATGCATACTTGAGCTATCACCATGAAATCAAATGGGCATATATATATATATAGCTAATGTGCACCAAATGCAATGATCCATTTGAGTAAAGGTCAAAGGTCAAGGTCACAATTAACTAAAATGTCAAAATGACATTATGGGTTATAACTGAAGAACGGAGGGTCACAGAACTTTCAGATTGGTACTAAACGATGCAGAATGAAGATTTATACAATTCTCATACTCGGTGTCATCACCTACAACCAATAGTTTTTGAGATCTCTGGAGGTCAAAGGTGACATGTGTCCAAATTAACTTGTGTAACGCTGTTAATCAACAGTGTAACAACTTAATCAATACTGGAAATATTATCATAATATTACACAAACTGACGCATATATATATATATATATATATATATATATATATATATATATATATATATATATATATATATATATATATATATATATATATATATATATATATATATATATATATATATATATATATATATATATATACCTATATATATATATATATATATATATATATATATATATATATATATATATATATATATATATATATATATATATATATATATATATATATATATATATATATATATATAGGTAGACCCCCGAAACACCCCCCGGATCACCACCCAAATGAAATCAGTTCTTCCTGTTCACATTTCCAACATATCCTGAAAATTTCATCAAAATCCGTCCATACGTTTTCGCATTATCTTGAACACAGACAAACTTATAGACTGAGGCAGAAAATGGTTCAAATTTCACCTGTTTTTCTTAAGATGAGTCAGGTTCTTCATGTTCTTCACATTTTGAGGGAAACATTATAGATGTAAAGATTATCATAATGACATTTTCCTCTTTTCACTGTTATTATTTTACTGCTCTGGCCCTTTTCAGATCATATTGGGCTGAATGTGGAACTGAACTAAAAATGACTTGAACACCCCTGATCTAAAGGTTCATAAAAATGTTCAAAAATAAAACAGAATATTTCGTGGACAAAACAAAGGATAAAGTTATGGGTACATCATCGACCATCTGAAGAGCATGGTATTTTTTTATCGTGTTGAATTTCTTTGGTATTTTTTTTTAGAGCAAAACTCTAAATAAAAACAGCAGAGGTTGTTCTTTAGTTAATCCACCAGGACAGTCGTAGTCATGCTAGTTAAACTGAAAACATGGAGAAGAAAAGATTTTAATGAAAAATAATTTATGAGGGGTTTTTTTATACGCACAGCTGGCATACTGTGAATTCATCAGATTTTTACAGAAAATTAAGTTGTGGGTTTGCTGAAGACCTTCTGAGTCAGTTTTCCAAACCCCCCCCCCTGGAAGCCTGGCTGGTGTGGGTTCTCCACCCTTCACTTGTTCTCCTCCTGGATGCTGCACATGTTTCAGGACGTGGAAGTGGAAGGAGCTGGTCCCCGGAGGTGGATCGTCCCACCCCCCAGCAGGGTCTCTCTCTCTCTCTCTCTCTCTCTCTCTCTCTCTCTCTCTCTCTCTCTCTCTCTCTCTCTCTCTCTCTCTCTCTCTCTCAGTCGTTCGCTGCCTCCCTCTCTCTGTGGGCCTCCCCTGGGCAAAAAAGGAAGATTAAAACAAACAGGACTTTAATCAGTAGGCCCCGCTTCTCTCTGCTCAGCTGCCGACAGAAGGAGCCCTCTCCAGGAAGGCTGCCTCAAATCAAAGCTTCCTGCTCGCCACTTGCTGCTTCGCCGATCCGTATCACAACAACAAAACCAGCAGAAACAATTATTTATTCCTTTTGATGTGGGTTTTGAAGTTACCCCACCTCTTCCACTATGCCCCCCCCCTTCTTCCTCTACCCCTCCTCTTCTTCGCCCAGCCCCTCCAGCTTTCGGTATCTTTTACTCCCAAGGAAACAAGGTCATGCCAGCTTCTGCGTAAGGAAGGCTGGTTTGAAACCACACAGCAATAAGTAACGCAGAAGCAACGCCCAAACTGACTTCACACTAAAGAGACGCTGCCATTATGTGACAAAAATATGTCACAGCTTAAAGGTTCAGTGTTCATCTAGTGCAGGGGTGTCAACGTCATTTTAGTTCAGGGGCCACATTAAGGATTGGGCTTCTTTCTGGCCCCTCTCAAACTATTTAGGATTATGTTCAAGTATGTATACAAATGTACACATGATTATACATACATACATACACTGTAAACCTGAATGTTCAGATTAAATGTATTAAGTTGTAAATACTCAAAGTTTCAGAAACAGTTCTACTAACTCAAATGTTAGTTGTTGTAACATGTTCTTCTTTTTAAGTTCTTCCAACTAATATTTTCTATTAAGGAGAACTATTGTGGATAAAAGTGAACATAACTTAACATAGATGAGGTTCAACTTAGTGGAATTAAGTCATTAAATGCTGACAATGATATTGTTCTGTTATTTCTATTGTTTCAAATAAAGGTGAGTAAAAAAATAAAATTAACTGATGTAGTAGATGATAAAATATAATTCCAAATCACTCCAAATAACCACTAATATCTATCACACCAAAAACATTACCATCACAAAACACAGTCGTTTTATTCAGGGGCAGCTGTGGTTCAGTTTTTAGAGCAGGTCGTCCAATGACTGAAGGGTCAGAGGTTCATGTCCCGGTTCTGTCTGTCCACATGTCCACGTGTCCTTGGACAAAGACACTGAACCCTGACTTAGTCTCCCAGTAGAACTGACAGAACCTTAGAATACGAAGTTAATAAGTAATGTTTTAATTTAAGTATACTTTAATAAACATTTACATTTTAAGTTGTGGAAACTTGTATTTTTAAAGTTTTATCAACTTTCAAATTTCATTTTCAAATCCACTAAACATTTAGTAACAGGCAGAATATTTGTAAAATGACTCTTTACTTCTCTTCAGTTATTTCAGGTGGTTCAGGTCTTTATTCATGTTTTGAATTAAAATCATTTTCCATTGACCTTTAATATGATCATTGTTAGCCATCCTAACCATTTGGTGGCTGGATTATTACTTTCATTACTTTAATACTTAAACACAATTTGTAAATACGATAAAGAACTTGTTCCATGAAGAGAGGGTAGTGGTGGTGGGCAAAAAAATAAAATAAAATAAAACAACACCCTTGTATACCATAATGAAGTTGTCAGTCGTTACTTTTCAAAGGAAAATGAATATTATGAAAGGATTCTTCCAGTTCTAATATTCTGCAGTTTTCTTTCTCAGCAGTTGAGTGAAAGTTCATATGTGAATCATTTTTGTTTTTGTTATTACCATGACTGCATCAACCAGAGGAGGGAGACGTGTTCATCAGTGGTGAAACAGCTTCTGTTGGAATCTGTCATTAGAATATGTCTGGTTAAACTATCCCACAGAACCAACCAACAATAAAAATAGGACCAACAGCCCCGGAGATCAGGCGCAGAATGTCAGTCATGCTTCTGTCAGTCTGCGACAGGACAACTGTGGCTACATATGTAGTTTACCACCATCAGAGGGAGCATGGAAGAGTGAATGAATAATGGATCGGTAATGTAAAGTGTTCAGATGTCTTGAAAAGTGTCATAGAAATGTAATCCATTTTTATTATTATTACTATTATTATTATTATTATTAGTAGTAGTAGTAGTAGTAGTAGTAGAATTAGTATTATTATTATTATTAGTAGTAGTAGTAGTAGAATTAGTATTATTATTATTAGTAGTAGTGGTAGTAGTAGAATTATTATTATTAGTAGTAGTAGAATTATTATTATTATTAGTAGTAGTAGTAGTAGTAGTAGTAGAATTAGTATTATTATTAGTAGTAGTAGTAGTAGTAGTAGTAGAATTAGTATTATTATTATTATTAGTAGTAGTAGTAGTAGAATTAGTATTATTATTAGTAGTAGTAGTGGTAGTAGTAGAATTATTATTATTATTAGTAGTAGAATTATTATTAGTAGTAGTAGTAGTGGTAGTGGTAGAATTATTATTATTATTAGTAGTAGTAGTAGAATTAGTATTATTATTAGTAGTAGAATTAGTATTATTATTATTATTATTATTATTATTATTAGTAGTAGTAGTAGTAGTAGTAGTAGTAGTAGTAGTAGTAGTAGTATTATAAATAATGACAACTCCAAAGTTTTGTCATTGTTTTAGTGAAAAAAAACAAAACATTAAATTATGAAAGTACTTTTATGAAGTATTCAAATGCAAAAAAAAAAAGTTAAAATAAGGGAAATTTTAACAATATTCTGCCTTAATTTATCATTAATCCATCTGTTTCATTACGGTTCAGTTCTACAAAGACACTAAACAGATGTTGCCAGCTAGTGTTTGGTAGATGGAGAACCATGCTTTCCTACGACGTTTACCAGAAGAATTTGGTGGGTGTCGTAGTAGACGAGGTTCACGTCACGTATAAATGCTAAGTTTAAACCTCTTCTGTTGATGTGAATTTACCTGATGAAAACTATTTTTGCAAATTAAGCGGCTTGACTTCAATGTGAGTGGCTTAAGCGATGAATCAGTCAAGAGGACGGACAGACTAATCACAGGCAAGGATTTTAGATAAGGTCCCTCCTTTGAAAACGGAGCAGTTGCGGAAGGGTCCCAGATTCTATTGTGAGATAAAAAAAGACAACAAGGAAGAATGTCATGATGGTTGAGGTGAAAGGGAAGGAACAGAAGGGAGAACAGATTTAATAAAAACAGAAGCAAAATGCAACATAGACAAACAAACAGAAACTAACCCTGGGGAATGATCAGCCAGAGTCCATGGTGGTGAATGGAATGTCCAGGTTATGGAGACAAGGGAAATGGTAGAGTGTCCTGGTTATGGAGGTGACAAACTGAATGGTCCCGCACCGACAACTGCAAAACTCACTGCTTAAATAGATCAACAATGAGTCGCAGCTGCACGGTGCGGCGCAGGTGAGACTGGAGTGTAACTGGGGGAAAGACGACAGCAGAGGTGAGGATCTGAAGGAAAGGTTTTGGCAGGTTGTGACAAAGACGAAAAAACATAACGACAAAGACGACGAGGAAGATGATGACAAGACAACAAAGAGGATGACAGACCCAGTAACTTCACCTCAGCTCATGGCCTATCAGCTGGTGAGCTAAAAAAAAAAAAAAAAACCACACTCGGTCATAAATTTGTGGAAGAAGAAGAACAGTGGACGACCAAACCTTTAGATTCTTCTGCAAAGAGCTCCAAATAAAGTGTGGAGTTCAGAAGCAGTCTAATTAATGCTGCTGTCACTGCTGCACATCCAATTAACCTTTTCCTAAATTCAAAGGGTCCCGGTTCTCAACAATCTCTCAACAGGACTAAACTGCATGAGAACTGCTCTTCATCTCAGTGCGACATCTGCTAAAGCTGTTGGTAACTCTGCAGCCTCATCGCAAGCCTTGGCAGAGAAGGAGCTCCTCAAACGCACACATGGAAATCATGTTTCTATTATTCACTGAAAAGTTGGGATCTCCTAAATTAATTTAATTGAGAGTCATATAATACCACCTTAAATTTTTTAGGTTTTGTAATTTTTTTGGGGGGTGGCGGGGGTAACAGGCAACACATTATTTGCTCCGACGTGCGTCAGGAAAATGTTTTAAACTGAAAATTGTCTGTTTGGATCCACGTCCCTGCGGCTCATATTTAATGGTCGGGTGGTTCTCAGTCACATTTTCACCACTTTTAATGAGTTGACAGATTCCTGGTGTGAAACGTCTGTACAAGTCGCCCAGATACGCACGCTGACTAAATTATACGAAACAGTTAAACAGTCATATGTCGTCTTGTAACGTATCAATCACAGAAATCATTGCTCTTTTTTCCACTTTTCATCTTTGGATGACTTTTGACGACAGTACCTGAAGTATTTACACACCTGGTTCTGATGTTTAATGGAAGAAAAACATAAAAATATTAATAGTATAATAACACCCTGTGAATATACTTTCCTACAAGTGAAAGTCCTGCATTCAAGTAAATGTATATAAATAGCAAATTGTCACTATTTCACTTCTATTCATGATATTTTTTCATTCACATTACAACTGAATTAATTGAATTGCACAAGTTGTATTTTCTTGTAGATCAGAGGTATTAAAGTCATTTTAGTTCAGGGGCAACATTCAGCCTAATATGGTATAAAATGGGCCGCACCAATAAAATAATAGAAAGAATAGGATAAAAACATACAAATAATCGACTCCAAAGCTTTCTCTCATGTTTTTGAGCAAAAATAGTAAAATTCCGTAATGAAAATGTTTACATCTACGAACTGTACTTGAACATAACATGAACAACCTGAAAATGAAAAAAAAATAAATAAATAAGTACAATGTTAACAATATTGTGATATAGTTTATCATCTATACATTGCATCACAAATGCAAAATAACAAATACACACAACATTTAGTACCATTCATTTTTTCACATTTTTTGTAAGAGGCTAGTCTTTAATTATTTATTATTTCCTTTTTCTTTTCTTTTTTTACAGTAAAACAAAGAAGAAAATTTGCATTTTCAAAATTTATTGTTTATTATGATTATGGTCTGATCCATTTTAGATTAAATTGATGTCAAATTATTTTAACGTCCTAAATTCTTAATATTTTCTGTGTAATTTTTGCATTTCACAAATTCATCCCAGGCACCATTGGTGGGCCGATGTGGGCCCCCGGGCCACATGTTTGATGCCTCTGCCGTAGAGGTTTCATATTAATTTCATTTAAGCTACTTTAGGTTCCAAACTGATATGTTCTTTGACCTGGATTTATTCTTTTGTACATGTACAATCTTAGTCTGTTTCATTTATATGAAAGATTATTTATTGTTGTAAAGGTTTTCTATGTATTTTTCTACTCAGTAAAATCACCAGTGTTAAATTAACACTTAAAGAGCTCATTTTAATACTACCTCATTGAACATATCCCTATTTACAGAGTGTAAAATTTACACTGAACCTAAAGTCAACCTTACACTACTAAGAGTTAATATTTTACACTAATTAATGTGATAAATAACAGCCATAGTGTTATTGAAATTCAACACTGAAGAGTCAAGTGTTAAGAAAGAACTTTTCCAGTGTTAAACCTACTTAAGATTATGTGTTCATCAATAAATTACTCCAACGAGTAATTTTTTTTTTTAAACACGACATAACTTTATTCTTGCACAGATTCTGCTTGAATGAAAAAAACAAAATAGTTTATTTAGAAAAACTTTTTTCAGTGTCCACTCTGAGCGCACAGGTTGGTGGGCGGGACTTTTCAGAGTCATTATTTTTTAACATTGAATGATATCTTACTCTTATCAGTGTTGAATTAACTCTGACAGAATCAGTTTACTTTAACACTGAATATATGACACAGACAGTGTAAAACCTCTGTTAACACCAATTATTTTCACCAACACTAGGAATTATAGTTTCTTATTTTTGCATTACTTTTTTACATTTCATTCCCCTCATATAGCATCTACACAACGACAGTGAAGTCTCTTTGAATCTACTGTTGCGTGTTTTTAATCTCCAGTAATGCCTCACATACTTGTAAAAACACCATCCTGTAAAAACCTATCTTTTAATGAGCTCACAAAAATAAGCCTGCTTTCAGTTTTATGCTGATACATTTCCCAGTGAACCCAAGAGCAAAGGGGTCATTCATCTTAAGGAGGATCATTTTGACCTCCAGTTAGAAAGGAACATTTAATCATGCTGTTTTTGTTTGTTTTTTTCCCCCACAAGCATTCATAATAAACACAATTAGAGATATGTGGTTACCATGTGACTGGAATAAATGTATCTTTTAGATGTCATGTAAGGCAAGGCACATTTATTTGTACAGGACAATTAAAGGTGATTTATATAAAACAAAAAATAATCAAATGAGTAAGATGCATTAAAAGACAATTAAAATATGAGACATAAAAAGAAGATGTAGAAGAATTAAGCTGCACGAATTACAAATCAGAAATGTAGCTGAGCTACAGACTCTGCAAAAAAAAGAGGCCAAATCCTATATTTTTGTCCCTATATGACCTGTATTTGATCTGTTAAAGACAGTTTGAACAGCAGGAATCTGATTTTTTTCTTATCTGACCCAAGCCACTTTCATATGTTCTAAAACCAATATGTAACTGATACTTAGCAATGCGACTTCAGTTGGTATTTATCCACCTTTGTTTTGATTTATTTGAACATTAAGAACTGGAAAAGAAAAAGAGAACATACAGTAAATAACAACACAAGCATGTTCCAAACGAGTGGGTGGAAGTTAATACTCGATAAAACCCCAGCCCTTCTTACTGTGTCAACTTTTCTAACAAAAAAATCCCCTTCCTCCAAAAGAATATATATATATATATATATATATATATATATATATATATATATATATATATATATATATATATATATATATATATATATATATACACATATATATATACAGAAATTACAACACTCAATAGATGTAATTGAAACACAACAAACTTAATTCTGTATCCAAGTATGAGTGATTGGAAAAACATATTTATCTTCTTAACCCTGTAAAGCCTGAACCATTAAATCATTGACAGAAAATTCCAGTTCTTTGAAACTAGAGCTTTTACTGGTCCTTCCGAACAACCAAAAAAAAATGTTTTTCCAAGTATCACTTTCCATGTATGACTTTCAATGTTGTATAATAGTTAATGCAATAGGTCTCAATGCTCAAATATTTTTGAACAAAAACATAATTCCTTTTCAAAACTGTCAAAGTTCTTCCTCCTTCCATAAATGACAGTGTTGAATGAGTGAATGAATCCCTCCCCCTGGTGGCTCATTCATGTATTGCATGTATCTAATTGTAAACATCAGGTTTTATTAGACAAAAATATCACACAGACCATGTAGAGGGCTTCAATACCTATGTATCACATATGATACTTGGGTATTATAGGGATGAGCACAGTGTGTCTGGTGCATTTAAATGTGGAATGAGTTAGGGTTAAAAAAAAAAAAAATCTGAATTGTGCATTACGGCGTGCTGCCTAAACATAGACTTAGTTTCATTCTCCTGCTCTAACCATAGTCTTAAAACATTTCTAAATATCAAATAAATAGGTCAGATATCAACCACAACAACGTACAAGAATTTATACCTTTAACATTTTAAGTCAATAACTGGTCATAGTTTTTTTTTCTTTTTTGGGGGTGGGGGGTTATACTCTCTGTTCACAGGAGCCAGCAGTTTGCAGTTAAAGCACCGATAACAAGGAGCGGAGCAGCTGGTGGCTTTTTGGACTCCTTCTGGGGCAATTATCTGCAGTAAGCACAGAACAACCCCCCCACACACACACACATCACCACCGCCGCCGCCCCTTATTTTAAGATATATTCTTTATCTTTGAGATAACAGGGATGCTAGCATTACTCTGTGAGACATTTTCTCTGCTGGACATAATTCATGCAGTAACGATACATCATTAGATTTACTCACAGTTAACCCTTTTGCTTTTATTCTGACATCCTTTGTCAATGATTTTTTTCCCTCAGTGTTTTTATTCCTCTTCAGGCATTAAAAAAAACCCAATATGATTTAAATTGTTTTAATGAGTCTGTTTTCTACTCAGCTGGATACCATGTGTTTAAACTGATATGCAGATATATTATATTTTTGGTCCAACCGTGCTTTGTGTTAACGTGATAACTTAAAAAATAATTCATTCAAAAAATCCATGTTTTCCATATTGTATCAATGAATATCATGGAGTGTAAGGACTGAGTTGTTTTTGGATGATTTCCCATTTGTAGATTACCCTCAAGGGGACATTCAAAAGTTTAAGATCACTAAACACTATTTTTTTTCATATCTCTGGAACTGTTTGTCTGAGTGACTTCAACTCAAGTGTAAATGAAAGGGACTGAAAGGTCATGACCTGGGACTGAAAGGTCATGACCTGAGGATGCCTCATGCCATGACATCTTTGCTATCATCAGTGTTGGGAAAGTTCACCTTGATTAGGAACTAGTTCAAAGTTCAGTTCAAGTTCCTATATATGAATTAGTTCAGTTCATCGTTCATTCTTCCAAATTATGAACTAGAAGTTCATGGATCCCAAAATCAACTTTTTCGTTCTTCTTTTCGTTCTTTTTTTGTGTTATTATTGTAAACGTGTTATTAACCGTTCCTGACGTTATCCTGTAGTCAGAATACCCCCCAGGCTGAAGTAAGTACCTTACCCCGGGGTTAACTTCCCTCTGCAGGTTCTTAGACACAAGGAGTGGTTTCAATTAGCTTCGTTTTCAATGTTTATTTCCAAGAACGGGACAACACCTGCTCCGGTTGCCGGTCACACTATACATTTAACTCTTTTTCTCCGCTCTCTCTCTCTCTCTCTCTCTCTCTCTCTCTCTCTCTCTCTCTCTCTCTCTCTCTCTCTCTCTCTGCCCCGCCCAAAACGCACATTTGTTCAGAGTAATACAAAAATGACATCTATGATAATGCTGTGTTTTGATCCCATTTTATTCCTTATAGGACTCAATAATTACAACGTGATAAGAACGAAATGTGAACTACATAAGAGCGCAGTTCAATAAATGACAGAATAACCGCGTTCACAACTTCCCGTTCATTTGGCAAACGTGAACGACTCGTTCACGTTCATCAAAAATATGATATAGTTCGTTCAATGAACTTGTTCAGGTACAATACTGGCTATCAGTTTAAGGATTGGGGACGTTCGAGGAAATACCCCTAGCTGTCACGGCCTATGCCATCAGAAGTGACAGAATACAAACATCCAAACCAACCAAGGCTGGCAAACACATAACTTCCTTGGTTGGAGGAAACAAGGAATGAAAAACTCTACAAGACAAAACTGGGACTGGTTTGGTTCTCTGTACAACAAGATGAACTGGCAACAGACAAGTGAAAGACACCAATTATATACACACACACATAAGGGCAGGGATACAACAAGACACAGGTGACGCATATTAGGACAAGGAACAATCAGCACGCACACGCACACACACACACACACACACACACACACATATACACACACACACACACACACACACACACACACACACACACATATATACACACACACACACACACACACACGGGGAAACAAAGGTAAAGGACAGACTAGACACAGGACAGAACACAACAAGAAGTCTATCGAAATAAACAGGAAGTGACAGACAAACGTAGAAAGAAAATAATAAATACTATATAATTTCCTGGATAATGACACACGATTTTTAGCAATTGATTTACACTCAAACATGTTACTGCAGATTAGGTTTAAACAAGAAAAGCAATGATAGTTTAATGACAATAGCTATGCATGCATTAATGTTATGTTTTTAATTTTTTAACCACACTGCACCACAAATATCAGTTTATTCACTAAATACAACACCATCATGTTATGAAGATCTCTCTCTCTCTCTCTCTCTCTCTGCACTGTTACATTTGTTGATATTCTCAGTAGATAAGTTTGTTAAGCAGAAAATCATGTTGTCATAGCATGTAGCATTAGCCTAAGTGAGGATTTGACGCAGTGGAAAATAATTGTGTCATATTTCAGTTATAGAATCCTTTTCTTTTTTATCACATCTTTATAGTAGCAGTAATAAAGCCACAAAATTGTAAACGTGCTCAGTCTTCATGTAAATGCAGTGCCTCAATAGCTAACACTGGACTTGTTAAGCGTTTCATTTTGTCTTTTACAAGTCTCTTTAATTTAACTTTTGTTTGTCTCCTTTTCAAATTGTCCTTTAATTAAATTCCGGCTAATTACAAAACTCTTGACAGACTTTTGTTTGCCCAGCTGGAGCAGAGGAATCTGTCAGAGCTAAAAGTGAACCAGCGGCTGACACCCATATATTTTATGCTGCTTTAATTCAGCACCAGGACACTATGGACACTGCTGGGGGGGGGGTCACAGTGGTCCAATTCCGGTATGGTTCAGTGTAATGTTGGGGTTCTGAACCTATTCACTGTATTTTGCATTTTGGAGTACTTTTTTTTTTTTAGGAGATTTGAAATTGCATATAATCTGCGCACTTAAAGGACCAGTGTGTAGTATTTAGACTAAACACAGTAGACTGCAAAGCAGAGGTGTCAAACTCATTTTAGTTCAGGGGTGACTTTCAGTTAAATTTGATCTGAAGTGGTCCCAACCAATGACATAATAACATAATAAAACATAAATAAATGTCAACTACAAACTTTTCTCTATGCTTTTAGAGTGAAAAGAAAGTAAAATTAAACAATGAAAATGTTTACATTGACAAACTATTCTTTCAAACAATGTAAATAACATGAACAAACTGAGAATAAACATAATTTTACCAATATTATGCTTCACTTTATCATTTTCAGGTGTTCATTCTAACTTACAGATCACAGTAGGTTCACAAACACACAAAACATTTAATATCAGGCAGAATATTGGTAAAATTCAACTGACTTCTCTTAAAACAATTAAGGTTCTTCATATTTGTTCAGGTTATTCACATTTTTCTTGCAAAATTATACTTTGTTTTACTTCGCCAGATTTGGCCTCCAGCCTGTATGTTTGACACCTGAACTGTAAAGGATGAGTAATCTTAAAGTTCACTGTCGGCCAAATGTGCACTATGTAAACATTAAACCACTGTCGTTTACAGTGTAAACGACAGTGGTTTCATGTGGATGCAGATATTTCCTGAAAGGACTCTGTGTAAATGGAGCATTTTTTAATGACTAATAAAAAGCTTATAGCCTGTAGGAAAAGATGCCGTTTTAGACAAGACACATTTGGGCGTCTACAACAGTGACAAACACTGAATGACCATTCTGGAGTCTCCACGTAAGAGCCCAACTTTCTTTTGTAATGATTATATTTTCTCTGGAACAGTAATTGTAACTGCCTTGACATTGAAGGCTGAAAACAATTGAAGACACTTCTGTTATTTCCTTTTCCCCCCCAGTACAGAATGGCTACACTGAACATAACCCTATAAACATGTCTGGTTTGGTTGATGCTAATGTAACCCATAAAGAACACATCTCCTGAATAGTAACACTACTATACAGTATGAAAAGATACGAGGAAGTCATATCAAATTGTGCGTGTCTACAGTAGCGGAGCTCTACATTTTCCTCCAAAGTACTTCCTGATAAAACATTACATTTTGAAGCTTTTAAGTTCCCCCATTCCATTTATGTTCTTTCTTGTCTTTGTCTCAATCAGCATGAAAGTAAAGTATTCTCTTTTATTTTCCCACAGCTGTTTCTGAATCTTAAAAATAACACTCAACTCTTTCCAAAATAGATGCAGAAAAATGACACTTCCTGTCAGTCAAATTTGAGAAGCAGCAGCCTCTGAAGCATTTCACTTTAAGAGGATTCAACCCTGGAAGGGAAGGTTTAGCCATGTCAGTGTCACAGTCTCATTAATTGTAACAGATGTGTCAGCAACAAAATTCCTGTGGCGTCGAAGATATACGCATGTGGTTAGATGGATGATAAATGCACGGTGGTTTGGTATGTTGGCATGTTGTGTTTGTCTCAATGCATAGTCTGTGTATTAACCCTTGATAGAGCACTCGTAGATATATTCTGGAAATATTCAAAATGTCAGCCTTATTGTCAGTATATTTATAAGCATTTAGAGAAATTCAAATTATTGCCTTAGTCTGATCAAAGTCATGTTTACACCTTAAATGGATTATCTGGAGTGAAATTCATTTCAGCTCATTTTTAGGTGAGAATATACATACATATAATTGACATTAAAATCACACCATTCAGATGTACAATGAGAAATATAAATGTTGCTGTTTTGAGTCAAACTGTGTTAGTATGGAAGTGAAACCAAACACTATTTCTAGACTAACTCTTCTAAAGTTCTAAACAACATCACACTTAGGTGGTAGTAAGTAGAGGGTCCCTAAAGACAAACTCGTGTGTCCTGAGGTCTTCCTGTCATGGGATAGTGTGTCCAGAGTTTGTCAAGTCAAGCCATGTACCTCTGTAGTCAATTGCAGAGTGTAGCGTCAGATGCTCTGGAAATTCACTATTTCGTTGCATTCTTTTTTTTTAAAACAACAACCTGTGAGACCCATGAGATGAGTCAGATACATGACAGCTGCAGAAAATGACTCTTTTTTTCTGTTTTTCCAACCATTCAACTGCAGAAGGATGTCAATAAATGCGAGGAAAAAGCAAACTTGATGTTAGCAAATGAGGGTCCATGGGTTAGTTATGTTCATGTTATATTAAAGGGAGTATCTGGAGTAAAATTCATTTTAGCTCAATTTTTAGGTGATTGGGAGAACATACTGTACATATAGTTGACATTAAAATCACACCATTCAGATGTACAGTGAAAAATATAAATGTTGCCGTTTTGAGTCAAACTGTGTTAGTATGGAAGTGAAACCAAACACTATTTCTAGACTAACTCTTCTAAAGTTCTAAACAACATCACACTTACGTGGTAGTAAGTAGAGGGTCCCTAAAGACAAACCCGTGTGTCCTGAGGTCTTCATGTCATGGGATAGTGTGTCCAGAGTTACTGATCTACAGCCAGTACTTTTCCTGATACAGAAGTCGATTGAAATAGTCGATTGCTGAGTGCAGAGTTACACACTCTGGAAATTCACAATTTCACTGCATTCTTTTTTAAAAACAACTACCTGTTAGTAGGCTAAGCTTTGCTGTAGCATACAGCTTCATTTACATTTCTAATGAAATACTAGACTATGTTTTTAATAAAGAATGCATTTCCAGACCGTCTTATGAATACGGAAAAGGTACTGACTGTAGATCAGTAACTCTGGACACATGATCTGACAACATGAAGACCACAGGACACTTGGGTTTGTCTTTAGGGACCCTCTACTTACTACCACGTACAGTAAGTGTGATGTTGTTTAGAACTTTAGAAGAGTTAGTCTAAAAATAGCGTTTCGTGTCAGAGACAAGACATGCACTAATCACTTCCATGCTAACATTGTTTGGCTCAAAAGGGCAAAATGTAAATTTCTCCATGTACATCTGGATGATGTCACATTTTAGTGTCACATTTGCCCCTCCCATTGTTGCTACTGCCCTGTGGGAATGCAAACCCGAAGGTTCCGTAGGAACTATATAATTCTAAGAACTATTTAGTTCCTAGAACTAAGTCCTTTGAACTACTCTGAAAGCGGTTTATAAATGTATATATTGGGAGTAAATGCATGTAACCCCAATCATCTAAAAATGTAGCTAACATGAATTTTACTCTGGATAATCCCTTTAATCACTTAATCAATTCAATGGTTCAAATTGTTGTCAACAACATTATTAACAAATGTTTCTTTAAGAAAATGATGTTTTTTCACCAAGTATAATATATACGTTTGACTGATGAACCTGAAATAAAACAAAATACATTCAATTCCAGTTCAGCTGAAACAATAGCAAACTGTAAATATGCAGCAGAATAAATATAAATTAGAAACACAATAATAATGAATGGTTTAATGATAGAAATCTCTTCCAATGTCTCCAAACTATTTCTTATTATGTTCTTTGTAAGTCACTTTCCTAGAAGGACCAATAACTCAGGCTGTGTCTATTTCCTGACAATAAGAGTCTTTACCATCTCTGATAGGATGACACAGTCCAGCGGTTTGTCAGAAACAAAAGGCAAATGTGTTGAAAGAACGAGTGGCCTGTTACCCAGAGAGTAGTTAACAGATCCCATAGCCCTGGAGCTGAGTGGGGGGTCTGCAGACTATGACTGATCCAGACTTGCTCCACTGAACCTGTCGACTACCACGTACAGGAACGTCTACAGGGACCTGCTAACTGTCCATGTCCACATCACACCACGTCAGGCTTCCACAACAATTTGGGATCACAGTCTGCATCCATTAACGCAGGGGCGTCAATCTCATTTTAGTTCAGGAGTCACATCCAGCTAAACAATAATGTAATAATGCATAAATAATGTCAACTCCAAATTTATCTCTATATTTTTAGAGTGAAGTAAAATGTTTATATCAACAAACGATCCTTTCCAACAATGTTAAAAACATGAAAAAAGTTAAAGAATAAACACAATTTTAATAATATTATGCTTTTGTTTATCATTTCTACATGTTCATTATAACTTAAAGATCTCAGTGGATCAAATACAAAACACACACAACATTTAATATCAAGCAGAATATTGTTCAAATCGCACTGACTTCTCTTAAAACTTTTCAGGTTCTTCATATTTGTTCAGGTTATTTACATTTTTGACAAAAGTGCACTTTGTTTTAATGGAATGATCTTTATTGTCATCATACACAACACTGTGTACAATGAGACTTAAAAGACAACTTCCAGGGTTAGGGTTAGTACTAGGTAAATAACAGAAATTACATATATAAATATTTTACTAAAAACTAGTAAAATGTATATAAAGGTAGTAAAATTTAAAAGTGCACAGTAGAGAGGGCATGACAGCAGTAAAATAAATATAAATATATATAGCACAGTTGAACAGTCATATAAACAGAAACTGCATGTTCATTACTCTGTCTGCACTCAGGTAAAATGTATTGAGTGTAAGTGTTTTAGAGTAAATATGTGTAAATATTAACACTTACAAAGAGAAGAATTAGGATTTGTGAGTATTTATGGATTATTATGATAGTATTTTACTGGTCTGACCCAGTTCAGATTGAATTGGTGTGAGTGTCCCTGAACCTGAACTAAAATAATTGTTCATATCTTCATAATTATTTTTTCATTTCACAAATTCATCCCAAGGACCGGACTGGGCCCTTGGACAGGCCGAATTTGACCCCCGGACCACATGTTTGACACCTGCGCATTAACCTGATGGTGAAACTAAAGTTCGATTTTTACTCTCAAAACATAATTATTGTTTGACTTTATTGTAATAAAACTACAACACGTTTCTTTGTTTGGTGTAATTTGTACAGCTTGACATCACCCCACAATTTCAAGGCAAGTGAAAGGACATAGCGTGCTTTTGATATCGGAGCTGTCAGGCATCAGCGTTAGCCAGAAGGAGACGCCAACGTGCTGTGCACTAAGATGGCACTAAAAAGCAGAATTGATGAGTCCCAAATGAAGGGATGCGGCTCCTTCCTGGGCAATAAATGAAAAAGGCAAGGTGTGACAAAGAAGCAAGTCGCTCTGATTAACTCTGAGGCTGACAGCGAGCGTCAGGCCTGACTGGCACATCAAAGCTGCCAAAAAACACAAGGAAGCGATGGCATTTCCAAGAAAAACAAAAAACAAAAAGGACAATCTATTCTTCTTCCTCCATCGTCGCTAACTTTACCCCATACTCAGTGCTGACCATTTAGTCTGGATTGAGTCGCACTCAATGGGGGCGGACTGCTTTGAAAACAACTCTTTATCTGTGTGTTGCTGTTTTTCAGGGAACACAAAAGGCCTGACGAGACCATTTATCTGTAGATTCTTTAAAAGAAAAAGAAAGGCAAAGAAAAAAGGCAGGCCTACCTGATGTTTTCTCTCTTTTTTATTTTTTTCATGAGGCGCTCTCTGTGTCTGTGCTGCCTTTATCTGCCTTTCATTAGCGCCTCGCTCGCCCTCTTAGTAGGGCGGGTGTCTGGGAGACAGTCACTTTCTCCCAGCCTGTGATGTTTCTGCAGATTACAGAAGGCCTTTGAAGCCACTGCACTCCTCATTGCCAGGGCCTCAGACAGACCCATGCCATCTGTCAGATTGACGGCAAAGTAGCGGAATGAGGCTGAGACACCCTCTGTTGATCCACGCTTTTGTCTTTTATGTGACACATTTGGATGTCGTGCAGAAGCCACACCTTTGTAATCTGCTGCTGGGAGCTGCCTGAAAGACCGGCCTCTGCAGCATACAAACACACACACCCACCGACAGGAGAGAATAATGGTCCTCAGTAATTACTCTTACCTGTGGGCATCAGTGTCTAAATGAGACAATTACCGTCATCCCCTCACAGTGATCTCTGGTTTCCTCCCACTTTTCCAAGGCCCTGGAAATCACTATCATGTGGGTCTTTAGCAAACTGCAAACTCAAAGTTATTGTGTGTGTGTGTGTGTGTGTGTGTGTGTGTGTATGTATTCCTATCATTATGGGGACATTGGCATATTTTCACAGTTACATAATGGGGACCTTTGACGCTATGGGGACCAAAATTCAGGTCCCCATGATAAATAAAGGTCCCCACTGGTAAAATAGAAATGATGTCACCATATAAATACATTAAGTAGTTTTTTTCTGGAAGTCCTCGTAAAGCACTGGAGAAATGGGTGCAAAGCGAAACATGTATTTTTCAAAGGTTTGACGATGTGTTTACTTTAAAAATATGTATATTTGTAATGTATTTTAGCATTATTTATTTATTTTATTTTTTATTTATCAGTTTTATCCATTTTTGTTTCATTTTATTTCTAATGTGTGTGTGTGTGTGTGTGTGTGTGTGTGTTTTACAGCCTGAAAAATACTGTAGAACTGCCATGAACCAATAATAAAGTTTAACTACAGGAAAGTTCCCAAACATGGAGCGATGTCTATTCTAACTGACACTCTGTTGTAACTGTAGATGGTAGCTGTATATGTGGTTTTCTTCCCCTCTGTGTTGAACTGTGTCTGAACATGGCAGAGGTGGGTAATCCTTGCTCCATTTAGTGAAAGTCATGTCATGTATTTGTTCTAATCAGTCACTGAACCAGCTTATTTTGATGAGCACCATTCCTCATGAAGGTAGACGATCAATTAGTGGAATCACCTGTGTTAAATGAACAGATAGAACCAATACATGGAGCTGGGATCACACACCTCTGTATGGAGGCAACAGCGAGGATTTGACAACACACTTTATACGCAGGGGCGTCAAAGTGTGGTCCTCGAGGGCCGGTGTCCTGCATGTTTTAGATGTTTCCCTCTTCCATTACACCTGATTCAGATGATCAGCCTATCATCAAGCTGTGTGGAAGACTGATAATGTCTGACAGGTGTGCTGGAAACATCTAAAACATGTAGGATAGCGGCTCTCTAGGACCAGGGTTGCAGACCCCTGCTTTATACCCAGGGGTGTCAAACTGTGGTCCTCGAGGGCCGGTGACCTGCATATTTTAGATGTTTCCCTCTTCCATTACACCTGGAGGCCATTGCATCATTATCAGCCTGATGAGGAGCTGGATGACTTAGTTTAAATATTCAGAAAAATTCCACTATTTTCCTGTTAGTTTTGCGCATGGAAAGGGTGCCAAAAAGCAAGATTTTTATTTTTATTTTATTTAAACATTTTTTAAAGGCAGAAATTAAAATTGCTGGGACCAAATTTCAATACTAGTTTTCTTCTTTCGTAATTGTTTTTTTTCTCCAAAATTTTCCACATTATTTGTGATTTTGTAAATGTTTATTGGTTTTTGTTGCTCTTTTTTTTCTACATTTTGTTTTTTATTGTTTATTGTTGTTAGTATTGTTCTTTGATTGGGCGGCACGGTGGTGCAGTGGTTAGCACTCGTGCCTCACAGCAAGATGGACCCTGGTTTGAATCCCGTACCAGACCTTTCTGTGTGGAGTTTGCATGTCCTCCCCGTGTCCGCGTGGGTTTTCGCCGGGCACTCCGGTTTCCTCCCACCATCCAAACACATGCACTGATAGGTTAATTGGTTAATCTAAAATTGTCCATAGGTGTGAATGTGAGAGTGATTGTTTGTCTATATATGTTCAGCCCTGCGATGAACTGGCGTCTCATACAGGGTGTACCCCGCCTTCGCCCATTGTAGCTGGATTAGGCCCCCAGTGACCCCTGCGACCCAAGTGTGGATAAAGCGGGTTCAGATAATGGATGGATGGATGTTCTTTGATTTTCTACCATTTGTGTCTTACTTTGCTCATGTTATCAGTTATTTTTTGTTAGTTCTCAGGAGTTAAAGGGTTAAACTGAATCACGTGGAAGAGGGAAATATCTAAAACATGCAGGACACCGGCCCTCGAGGACTGGAGTTTGACACCTGTGCTTTATAGTCATTTCCTGTGAAATTAATGAGAAGGTCAACCAGAGGGAACAGTCCTTCACCAAAGACAATAGTCTGTTCTTGTCATTTCAACACAACATTATTAAATAATGAAACAGAATAACGCTTTGGGGCAGTTTGTCTATTTATTTATTTATTAAGTTTCAAGTATTGAGATTTGTGCATAAAATTTTGGTGAATGTAGGTCAATGGTGAAGGTCGCAGTGACATTTTTGTGACCTTGACCTTTCACCTACAATCACCAAAAGGTAATCAGATCTATTCTGGACCACATCACAACTTTCCTGAAAATGTCATGGAGATTAGTTCAGTAGTTTTAGAGTTACAGACAAATAAACCCCCAAAGTAAAAACAATACCCTTCTATCTCCCTACCCCCCCCCCTCTTCTTTTTTTTTTTTTTTTTTGGGGGGGGGGGGGTGTAATGATACTTAATATGTTAGTGTCATTTTTTGCATGTCACAGATTCGTCCCACAGGCCAAACCCTTTGGCGGACTGGATTTGGCCCCTGGTCCAAATGTTTGACACCCCTGATTTAGAGGCTGTGAATGGATTTGCACTTGAAGACATTTCAATCCCTAGTTGTTGCCCCTCATCAAACCAATGACACCTTATGTCCCAACTAAAAAAATAAGCTCAAATATAAATGTCACATGAGGACAAAAGCATGGGTGAGTCTTAAAGTAACAGTCTGCAGGATTTTCTGTTGTCATATACAAAGTCCTAATTTGACCATTTTTGAAGTTTTACATGATCTATCAGAATGTTAGAAGTTGAAAATTACTACATCTGTAGTCGAAAAATACAAGAAATACCTCATTTATATATAAAAATGAAAAATGACTGAACTTCCTGTCCCTCTCCTAAAAAAACACCTTAGAACTCGTGCACATCTATGTGGACACCACATGTGTTAGCATGACTCCTAACCCACATTCATCCTACAGCACATCGAGACAAACAGCTGAAATGTACGTACATGTCTGGTAGAAATGATAGATAGATAGATAGATAGATAGATAGATAGATAGATAGATAGATAGATAGATAGATAGATAGATAGATAGATAGATAGATAGATAGATAGATAGATAGATAGATAGATAGATAGATAGATAGATAGATAGATAGATATAAACTTTATTTATCCCCAAGGGAAAATTCAGGTTCCAGGTAGCACAGACACAACACAGACAGTGTATGGTGTGAATGTACTACAAACTAAAAACATAAAACTAAAATAAAAGCAATAAAAAAGAAGGACCTACACAAGTGCTAGGGAGGATAGTAATGTGTAGGTCAATATAAATAAATAAATAAATAAATAAATATAGGCACTATGTAGCAAAATGGGCCAGACAGGTGAGAGGCGGTCAGTACAGGCATTGCAACCAGACAGTTCAACACAGTAGTAATAGGCCTGCATACAGAGAGTGGATATGTGGACATTATCCAGAGAAGTCAATATCTTTGTGTTTGAGTGACTTGTTATAGAGTTGTAGAGTTGGAATGTGGTTCAATCATAGTCGTATGTAAATCCCTCAAATTCTGTCACCTCTCAAAGGCTACACCTGATGTTGACCCATGTTTTATCTCTGGGCTTCTTCACTTCTTTTTTCCCAGCCCTGACATCTTCATCTAATTTTCTCTTTTGGTCTGTTTTTGTCATATAAGCAGTGGTTACCAGCGGTGGAATTGGTAACTTTTCATCTTTGTCTCTTGATTGCTCCGCCATTGTTTCAAATACAAGTTTCTCTTCAACTTTGTGCACATGCCAGCTTGAGGATGAGCCTAGCTTGTAGCGCCCGTGAACAATCTGTGATTGACAGGCAGCAGAGCCCACCTCCTAACCCGATTGGTTACCTTTTAACAGACCGTTCTGCAATTTTGTGACCTAGAGGGACCTTAACTAATTTTTTTTCTGTACTTTCAGAATCCCCGGACAGTTCCAGGCAATATCCTTAAAAAATAGTTGTAGGCTGCTGCTTTAAAGTCAATTTCTGTTTACAAACCAAATTGTCTGTGAAGTGTCGCAGATACATCGCAGAGACTTTGCGCAACCTCCCAAACAATTGAACCCACTACAGACAGTGTCACAGAGAAGACAAGTAAAGTGGCCTCTAATTGGTCCATTCTACATCCACTCTACATGCACTTCTGCCTCCCTACTTCTTCCATCTTCTTTTGTGTACATGAGCACCGATGTTGAAAATAACTCGTGTGAATATGGATCCAGCCGCGTGCGTGAGGAAGTGGAAGAATCTGTGAGACAAGTTTGTTCCATAATGAAAGGACTTAATGTCGAAAAGGAGCAGGGATCCAGGTGACACATCCTATGGAGTTTGTGAGAGTGTCCCTTGTGTTGTGGTGGTGAATAACATAACTCATGCCAGGTGCTGCAAAATTTGGCATAAATTACAAATATCCGCGACAAGCTAACAGCAACATTTTGCTGCGAGAGCATCCCGAGCCCTATACAAATCAAACTTTTGATTAAGAACATTTTGTGTTAAATGAAAACTGTAAACATAAAGAACTCACGTGTCATTATTGTGTTTCCATAGCTGCAGGTCCCAAACAGGAGTTTTATGGAGACTACAGGCTATAAAGGATGTCAGTTCCTGTTCAGAGATAGCTTGTTTATGGGGACCCAGGTTCATATTTTTTTTGGGGGGGGAGGAGGGGTCCCAGATAAACCTCTGAAGGAGACAGAGATTACAGGCGGTACGTTTCCACCTCAAACGGTGCCTCTCTCTGTGTTGAGATGATAAACTCTCATTGAGTTTGCAAAGACCATTTCCCAGCGGCTGTCTTTCAGTTTATATGAACTTTTCAAACGGCTAAGGATCTGACGGAGGATCGTCACCAAGCTCGCAAGCTTTGAACAGGCCTCCCCCGTGTATTTTTCCCACCCCAGGACCACTGTCTTCAGAGGCTCAGCGAGAATAAAGGCTCAGATCGACAGAAATCACTGCCCCCCCCCCCCCCCCCCCCACCTCCCACCTCCCACCCCCTACCCCCCGCCAGCCCCCACCTTCTACCCACATCCCTTTCCACCTTGCTTCTTGCCCTGTCACACTACTCATACACACACACACACACACACAAATGCACTTGCAAATTCATGATGCGTGTAAGTATTTTAATGTGTGCTCCATGAAAAGACATGCAGACAGCCCCCAACAAGCATTCCCTGTAGAGTCACACATCACACTGCTTCCTTATAACAAAAAAAAAACAAACATCTGTTATAATGGAGTTTTTTAAAAACAGAATAATACATTAAGCACCTTAAAGCAGAGAGTGACGTTAAACTACAAAAACATTAAACAAGCCCAATGAAATATACATTAGAGTAATTGGATCAGAGGAGACGGGGGCTAATAATAGAAGGCAGCAGATGCTAATAAGACATGTGGCTTGAAAATAACAGCCTTGAAGCCCACGGCTGTGTCACCAAACCATCACGGGCCTGGTTCTGAAAGTGGAACTTTGGAGTGTCCAGTAACAGCTGATCAAATGCCAGCTTTATCTTGACTTTAATAATCTTCCCTCGAGTCGTCATGACCACTTTAGGAGCCTTTGAAGCCTTTTCACAGCCTGTATCACCTTCATCCGCAGACCTGGGTGGGACGGCTGAGGACCACAGGACTGGAACATCACGGAAAAAACGGTGGCGAGTTGTAAAATTGATAATCAAAGCAAACCCAGAAAAAGTGTTTTGGTTGCAGATAAAAATAGAGTCACCATACACATAAGGCTTTGACTACGATGAGTGATTGATGCTCAAAGATGCTGCCATGACAGACTGGCAGGCGGGAGAAAAACACTGAGGCAGAATGATTGGCTTCTCCTCTTTGATGTTTCTGTCTGACTTACTTGTGATGGCTGGTTATATCTTCAAACCAGTTCTGCGTTGACAGTTGTAATGACCCCAAATATTTCATCTATCATATCTGAACAGCACTCTGACAACTTCCAGAGAAAAGAATATATTTCTATGACCAAACTACATAACTTCATGACACATTCTTAGATCCAGCAGTATGAGAAGAACTTCATCATTTGCATTTCTTTTAGGCATTAAGTTTGATGTAATTACCCAGTGATACAGTTTTATAATCAAAGATTTCAAGCAGTGCAGGAAACATTATGATAAATGTCAAAGCTACAAAACTCAAACAAAAAAAAAATTACATTAATATTCATGACTAGACACAAAACCTTTTTACTGAGTGTTGTAGTGAAATAAAGCCATGGTGTGTTTTTAGTTCAAGGGCCACATTCAGACCAATATGATCTGAAAAGTAAAATAATAACAGTGAAAGGGGTAAAATTACATTGTGATCATTTTTATATCTATAATGTTTCCTTCAAAATGTGAATAACATCAACAACTGGACATGTTTTAAGAAAAACAAGTGTAATTTTAACCATTTTCTGCTTCAGTCTATCAGTTTGTCCTTTGCATTTCAATTACAAATACACAACATTTAATATTTGTAAAATGACACTTACTTCTCTTCAGATATTTCAGGTGGTTCATATTTGTTCAGGTATTTATTCAGGTTTTTGTAAAAGGATGGTTTGTTAATATAAAGATTTTCCTTTTTTTTTACATGGAAATCTGCAGTTTTCATTATTTCGAGGTAATTATGATCGTATTTTACTGCTCTGATCCAATTGACATCTAATTACTCTCTTTGTAGAACCTGAATTAAAATCATTTTCACACCATTAACCTCTTGTTCGGGGGCAGCCGGTGGTGCAGATGGTACCAAACTGTACCAAACTGTAGAACGTCCAGGCATCTCTTTACAAAAACTTTTGTAATTTTGCTCTTCTTCACTTCAGCAACATCATTTTTCCCAAAAGTATTGTCCAAATGTTGTTATATGATTTTCTAGAGTTTCAAACCTCCCATTGCATATATTTAGAGGTGATATTTACTATAAAATGCAGGTTTTTTTTCTGGGTGAGAGTAACATTTCTTAATTTATTTTGTGTTCCATCTGCATTTACTCTGACACAGTGTCATCTACAGTGATGCTTACACTTCTGATGCCATCTCACAACTCTTATCTTTATTTTCTTACCAAGATCATTCACATAGAGCTTGTAATTGCAGAGAAATATTAGTTTGGGAATGCATTTTATTACCAAACAGCCCCAAAATAGGCCCAGGCTTTAACAGTTTAATATCTTCATTGTTATTCATCCTACGGACCAGATCGGATGCTTTGGCGGACTGGATTTGGCCCTGGGCCTTATGTTTGACACCTGTGCCTTAATGCCTGGATTTAAATATAAGTATATTTAAAAGAGCAAATGCTGAATTAAATGGAGATAATTCATCTGTCTATAGATCATACAATAGACACATTTTTGGGTATGTTGCATATTTGCAACAGTAGGCGTTATGGGGTTAATAAACTCCTTCATGTGAAAGTGAAAAAAGCCGATAGCACAATAGTGTTATTTAACAGGATTTTGCCAGATTGGTAGAAAATGTACACTTAATAACACAAATTACTTTTATATTTAAAAACTCAAATGTAATTGTTTCAGTGACATGAGCATCTGCTTAAGCTGTTCAGAATGTGAAGTCTTTGTTTGGTTCTGTTCTTGTTCAGTTCAATTAATCTCATTTAGTCCAATATCACAACAAAGTCACCTCTCAGGGTTTTACAGAAACTGTTGAATTGATTAAAAACAAAACAAAAACACACAGTGAACTTTGGTGACTTGGATGATGTGTACATGTGGACAGATGAAACATGTTCCATCCAGCCTCCAGACGCGGCCGTGGTTTCCCATGGTTCTACTGGGATGATGCTTTCATGTGGAAACAATCTCTGGGTCGTCTTCAGCATCTTGAGCTATTGTGACAGAGGATAATGAATTTCATGACATCTGCCTTTTGTTAGTCATGTTTGGTGAAACTGATCTCCTTTAAAACTTCTAATGGATGTGCAGCTCTGCAGCTGGAATGAGGCTGACGGATCCCACGGCCTCTATGGGACTGAGAAAAGATGAACCAACACATCCTGCCCTTCACCTCCTCAGACCATGTGTCATATACAGAAAATTATAATGTATTATTAACTTTTGTTTCTATGTTTGTCTGTCATTTCCTGTTTATTTTTGATAGATTTCCTATTGTGTTCTGTCTAGTTTGACCTTTACCCTTGTTTCCTCCATGTGTGCTGATTGTTCCATGTCCTGATGTGTGTCACCTGTGTCTTGTTGTATCCCCGCCCTTATGTGTGTGTCTTGTCCTTTGCTAGTTTGTCCTGTCTTACAGTGAACCAAGCCAGTCATAGTCTTGTTTAGAAGAAATGTTTGAAACCTTGTCTTTTGTCTAGTTTTGTCTTATCCTTTGATATTTTGTCTATTTACAGTTTCATCCTCCAATGGAGTGAATTTAATTTTACTTTGTCATGTTTTTAAATTTCCTTTATGTAAAGGACAATGTACAGAGAACATTAAGTTCACAGATACAGCGATGTACTGTACCAGCTTTTAGCTAAATAGCTAGTTTCCATCTGTAGTTATATCGTGGTTCTCTCGATTTAAGAGCAATTTTTGGTTGATACTTTTAATATTTGTTAAAAATCCTCTGTATGAGCGTTTTATGTCGTACTTTAATATGAAACTTTGGTTTATTTTGAATGTCGAGTTTTAAGTTGTGCTTTTGGGTTCAAACACTAGTTCAGTCCTGACACCCTGGACTCAACACCTCTTATCTGTAATACAACGACTGTATGAATATAAGGTCGTCAGCTGTTGTAATAGTCTTCTGTCATTCAATTTTAAATTTAATTCAATTTTAAAGCTGTCATTCCATGGTTATTTCATTAATTTTACTGTGTTCTCCATTGTTATTGAATACATTGTGTGTTGGTTCGGTTTTAAAAAAACATCCAGATTGTTTTGTTTCCAGCTGTTTTTTTCACGGTAGAAAAATGACTTGAGGTGAAACAACAGAGTTTACTTCTACTTCCTCATACATATCCATGACACAGTGACGAGGCATCTCTGATTGGCTCAGAATGCGTGAAGGAACACTCAACCCCTCCCCTCTTGCTCTATGTGTGTTTAAAATATATGCACTTCTACTAGCATTTATTTATTTTCCACCATTGAATCCTACTTCAGCAAATTAATCTGAATCAAGATCTTTTTAAAGAATGTGAAATAATCACAGAAAAGGTTGTTGCTCATCCAGTAACTCCTCAACATTCCTAACAGTCAACTTTCCCCCTCAGAAACAGGAGAGGCTCAAAACAGGGTTAAGAAGTGACTTAATCTAGGACTGACATGGGGATGGGTTTCCTCAGACAGGGAATTCATCATCAGTGGAGAATCACCTCTTTATCTGAAGGCAGTGACGGCTGAAGCACTTGGTTCGGCCAGTCTCCATTCCTCACAGACCTTCTACCCCCAGTCGTAGCCCTCTTCTGAAAACCTGGAATGTGCTTCAAAGAATCTGCATCTTTTCCTCCATGAATAAAACATCTGTCATTCATCAGCCAGTACAATATGTGCTGATTTAACAGAGCATAACAGCTCTGCAAGGCAAAAAAAAAAAAAGCCCCAGACTGCAGTGTCCTACAAAGCTCAAATATGTGTCAAATGTGTCCCTTTGGAGTCTGCTTTATTCAACTAGATTAGGCTAACTAATGTGTGAATGGATGCAAAAATGCCCCTTTATCCATCCAATCTAATGTCAGCTGGTGGAAATGCAAATAGCCCAAATATCAAAGAAGTCGTCAGTCATTGATCTTGTGTGCATGTGCTCTGAGCTTCCTTATGATCCCTCATCTTTTGTGTTGCAGTTTCATACTTTTTGTGCGTATCTTGTTTTTCAGGAGACTGAACTTCAAGCTGCTTGGACTAGTTTAAGTTCCTGAATTTTATTATTGTCAGCAGCAGAAGAAGGTAGTTCCTTGACTTGGGTGGAAGTACTGACACCACAGTGTGTTAAAAAGTCTGTATTTAAAACAGAATTTAATAAGAGAATTATATAGGTAGGATAGTTTGTATGAAAATTAAGTAATTAATTATCCTTATTGTGTTTTATTATTCTTTATCTATCTGTGTCCTGTATCTATCTGTATAGAATACAGAGATAGATGTTTCTACTGTAGAGACTTGACTTTGACCTAATTTTAACTTTCCATACTAAACCATTACTCCATTATGTTTTTGACATAATGGAATAATGGAACCATTATTCCATTATGTCAAAAACATCTCTGAAAAAGTCAGCTTTCAATTAGCTCAGAAAAACTGGTATATTTTGAACTTTGCAATAGATTATTTCCCAGCTCCTTCAATTGTTTTAAAGAATCCTCGTTATCTTTCATTTTATCCAAGGAAATTGAGAAATCAGTGATGAAATGTGTCCCCTGTACAGTGAAATTGTTAATTTACTGTACACTAAATGGTATATGCACATGTATAAATACACTTAAAACATACATAAAAAACCAAAATAGTGTAAGCAACACAGTACTAACAATTAAAAATATGTCAACTTTCAGATGAAAATAATATAATATAACAATCCAATCATACAAACTGTAAATGAGCTGAGCATAGTTAAATACAGCATTGGAGTAAAAGTACATACAATTATTCATTGTGTTGGGCAGAAAGATTAGTTTAAAATATTCTACTGCTTCTGACAATTCAAAGCAGTTAATGCTTTAATGTAGCCTGAAAATACGTACAAAAGTCACAGAATTAAACGTTTCCAGAACTTAGTTAAACGTTCAAGTTAATTCCTAAACTTCTTTCGCCATCTACTGGTGGAAGTTATGTCAGGCTGCAGTACCACCGCCTGGACGACAGGAGGCGCTGCAGCATAGACATCACTTTCCGGTCCGTGCAGTGTTTCCGCCTGGAGAAGAGAAAGCAACCGGTCAAAATACAAACAATGGGGAAGAAACACAAAAAGCACAAGTCGGAAAAACACGGATATGAAGGTACATTGCTTACAATACTTTCACATACGTATCTGCTTAATGTGTTTGAAGGGATTTTTGTCTGTGTCGGTAAAAAAAACCCTTGTTTGGCGCTTGTTAGCATCGTTAGCACCGCCATGGTCTTAGCTCATTAGGTTAGCTAGCTGATTGAATGCTGCTAATACACTGAAGTTCAACAACTGTTTGCTTATTCACTGCATCATCCTGTAATTACGATGCAATAGAGACAGCTATTTCTCTTTGCAGTGAATGTATGCGTCTTTACTGGGTTTTTGCATTGCTTTGTTGTTTCCTATTAACGGATTAATGCTATTTTTGTCGTTTAAATATCTAACTTGTTTTACCTATTGATTACTTTCTGAGTCTGTATAACTCTTAATTCAGTTTACTATTCTGAAACACACAGATATAAAGTCCCTTGCCCAACATTGTCGTTGTTTTCTATAGAATATGGGGAGAGACCACTGAAACTGGTGTTGAAAGTGTCTGGAAATGAAGTGACAACCGGGAGTTCGAGTCGGGACACGTTTTACGATGAGCAGTCAACGGATTATGACAAACCCAAGGATAAGAAGAAGAAAAAGAAAAAGGATAAAGAGAGGGGCTTTGGGACACCAGAAGATGACAAAGGAAAGAAAAGGGTACACATACTTTATTGTTTTATTCAGAAGACTGTTCGTACCTTACATTTAACAATGTTTTGAGTTTTCCACAGAAAAATAAAATGAAAAATTAAAATGAACGCTTGTGCTCCATCCTACAGAATTTTAGTCTCTTAATGTGGAAATATTTTTGAAATGTTTAATTGTTTCGCCTGGCTACTGAATGTTTTCTACTTCCAAAAAGTCCACTTACATTATTTTATGTACTGGAGAGGACATTATCACACTTATACACAAGCAGTGCCAAGCACAACAAACTCCACCCCCTTATTTGTCCTCTTATTGTGAAAACACATTTTTGGTGACTGACCTTGACCTACACTCACCAAAATCTAATGGGATTAGACAGAATTCTCCCTTCTACAGATTAATGTGAACAACTGCTCAAAATGTCACACGTGATAGTTTACACAAACATTATGCTCAGTAAAAGATTTAATCAAAATGAACAGTGACATAGTTTTACTTAATCAGAGCAAGGCTTTATTGTTTGTTTTGTGTGTTTTAGATGACAAAGAAGAGGAAAGGACATGAGGTAGATAGAGAAGTGGATGAGCAGAGCAGAACTCCCATCCGTTCAGAGCTGGATAAACTGGAGGGTAAATCTTTGTGGATTCATATTTACAGTTTATGCCATTGTCTTCATCCTAATGGTTTTCTAAAATCTTTGGTATGCTTCTCATTCATCCCAGCTGAAAAAGAGCAGACCCCCCTTCAAGAAGCTTTAAACCAACTTATCAGACAACTTCAAAGGTGCGTTGCTGATTATTTTTTTGTTTATTTGAGATGATGAAACATTAATTTTTCTGAGCTGTTGTATATTCACCAACACAATATTTTGGAGCATTTTATTCTTCATTTCTATGTTAATGTTTTGTTAGTTAAAGAATATCTGAAATTATAAATAAATATTGTTTATTTTCCCTCAATAGGAAAGACCCCAGTGCATTTTTCACATTCCCTGTGACGGACCTCATTGCTCCAGGCTACTCGTCAATTATCAAGCGGCCCATGGACTTCAGCACAATGAAGGACAAAGTAAAGAAAGAATTCTACCAGTCATTGGATGAACTCAAGGTATCGGTTCATACTGCACACAGAGTTTACATGCATACAACACATGTAATCTAGGAGATAATACTGCATCTCAGTTAGCAGCAGCGTGAACTGCAAACACAGAGTATGTGTGTGTCCAGATCAGTGGTCTGCCACCCTAGTTCTAGAGAACCACTATCCTGGATGTTTTCGGGGTTTCCCCTCTTCCAGCACACCTAACCGTTGTTATCAGTTTTCTGCAGAGCTGGATGATAGACTGATCATCTGAATCGGGTGTGTTGGAAGAGGGATACATCTAAAACATGCAGAACCTCCCGTACATTGTTCATATTCAGGTTTAGCCATAGTTTCAAATTGAGCGTAAAGGCTGAAAAGAATGGACTGATGATTGCTTACTTTTGTTTAGATTTCTCGTTGCTTTTAGTGACCCAATTAAATATGTGAATTTTTCATTGAGACTCCGTAAGCTGTGTAGGAATCCGTAACGGAAAGTCTGAACATTTGAAAAACATTAAAACATAGCAAAAAACTATCATTGTTATAGTTTTATGAAAGTTTAATAAAAATAAGTGCTTTTGAAAGTGAGTAATGTCATATTTTTGGATAGAAGCCGCAACATTCCTGGACTTAATAGAAGAAATTGCAACAAATCCCATATTTCATGTGAAACTATAACAAAAACCACCATGTATGAAGAACTGTGGAAACAAATGTAAAGACTTGAAGCTTATGACAGTTCAATTCAGGAGGTAAAAGCGAACGACAGCCTTATACTTTTGTTCAAATACCTCATAGATGTATCACCTCCTCAGTCAATAGCCCAGGTACCGTGTTACTTTATG
Organism: Siphamia tubifer; assembly: GCA_020466265.1. Lineage (NCBI taxonomy): Eukaryota > Metazoa > Chordata > Actinopteri > Kurtiformes > Apogonidae > Siphamia > Siphamia tubifer. Next base: position 56,203,953 of record CM035785.1, on the reverse strand, counting down.
CAACACTATTTTTCAAACTCTTAAACTACGATCAAACGGCTTTTAATATTTGCAAGTTCTGATTAATTTCCCATCAAGTGTTTGATTTGTGTGTGTGTTGTTTGTTCATGCAGGTAGATTTCAGGATCATGTGTGAAAATGCCATGATTTACAACAAACCTGAGACAATCTACCACAAAGCTGCTCGGAAACTGCTGCACTCCGGAATGAAGATCCTGAGTCAGGTACAAGGCTGAAGCTAGAGAAATTAAACCCCCTTTTAGGAAATGAACCCCCTGCATATGATCTCGATGAGAACATGGATAAAGTAGGTTCACACAGATTGATAATAGCTTGAATCGGCATTAAAACATAAGTGACGGCCCCTGCTTTTACTACAGTCAAACAGATGGTGGCAGCAGATAGTTAACAGAGTGACTTCATACAGCAGCATCTCTTTACCCTTTGTATTTTGTCTGGGTACATTTTTTTTCTGCTATGGAACCTAAAGTGGTTGCTCTCGTTGTTCTTCTATGCAGGAGAGGTTAGAGAGCTTGAAGCAGAGCATCGCCTTCATGTCTGGTCTTGATCCTTCTGCCAAACAACCGGGAAAGGTGGAAGAACAAGGCGGCAGCTTGGGCCAGAATAGAGAAGGACTACTGACCACAGACGGCAGTGAAAGGTCCCAGACGCCCAGCACACCCAGGTCCTGCAGGGTCACACAAATCACACTGTCGTATGTCACCTCAGCTCTGAGGATAGAAGATATTATTAAGTTATCAAGTTTAGTAAAGGGATTAAACAATCAACAGCCCCTTTTTACCGTTGAAAGACACTTTCTGATTCCTTAAGGACTCAGACTTTAACCAATAAAAGATCTAGTGCTATGTTTATGGTAGTTCCCAAATTCATTTTTCTCTATACTGAACCTTAAGTGATTTATCACCATGTGTTATAATATTATCCTTTGTATGTTTCATTTTTCTGTGAAAATCTGGCATTTTACCATGTTTAATTTACTGATCTTGTACATGTTAATAAAAAAAAACTCAAATTAAAGTTTGGGATTATTATATCAGAAATGGAGAAAACTAAAGAAAAATGACTTCTTCAGTAATTGTATCACTGTCATTGATCAAACTCCATGGGTTTTATTGTTGAATCAATGTTGAAGAAGATGGTGTTTCCATAGTAACTACAGAGCCTCTGAACATCCAAACCAGACATGTATTGATAGGATTAGTAGATCAATAGGTATTAACCGTACTACATCAGCAGCTGGTTTTGGTCAGCGGTGATGTTAGAGACTTTATGGGTTAAAGCATGCTGGTCAGCTGCGGGATAAACGTTATGGGCATTGATGGAAAGCGTTTGTGTCAGTACACAGTGACTCTAGAGTGAATCAGCTTTCCACTGTGCAGCTGGAGACTGAGAATGTGAGGAATGCCTCATGGCATGCTGGGTCTTGTTTGCAGTCATGTTGGTGCATCTTTTAAATCAATGTGTTGTTTCGCACTGATGTAACTGAACCTGACTGTTAAGAACAGAAATGGCCTTGAAATGCCTGTACAGTGCAGGTTTCTTTTTTGTAGTTTTTTTTTTTCACCTTCCACTACAATTTAACTTCCTACTTCACAAAAGGAGAGACTGTTAAACCTTAGTGGCACCTGTTGACGTCAGCAAAATGTTTTTAGGTAGATTCTTTGAAGAATGAAAGCAGAGTGTAGGCGTCACTGAGGCTTCCTGCAGTCTTCTACTGGTGTTTATACTGTCTGTACATTACCTTTTCATCCATGGTCAAAGTGTCTCGTCTCTGTGTTTCTAATGCAGACAAGACAAGGACTCGAAGGAGGAAGCAACAAAGGCAGAAAAAGAACTGCAAGAAATCCGCAAAGTCATCGATGAGTCTGGGGGAAAGCTGTCCAACAGAGTGCTGCAGTGTGATGTAAGACACAACACTTGATGAAGAATATTAAAATGTTAAGTTTTCGCTCGCCGTCCCTCATCTGGTGTGGTTATGCTGGTTCATGAGAATAAAATGGAATTTGATTGAATTAAGGATCATACAATTTGAGATAGATTCAATACAAATAATGTAGCTGATGTGGTGTACAGAGTTTAAAGCTTTTCTTAAATTTGAACTTGTGTTCCGAGGTGTAACTTTACATGAACAATATAATTAACACAATAACATTGAAATGATCCACATGTTAATACTACACCATAAAAAAAGAAAAAAATATATGTGTATCTGTGTGAACAATCATCAGAGTAATACTTTAAATGGCAAACACTTAAACTGCATTGCAGGGCACATCATACATATCTACAGCCATCATAAGGTTTCTTTGGATGTGATAAGTTTGAACTCTTAAATACAATGAAGTAACAAATCTTGAATAATGAATCAAATATGAGATTAACAATCATTTTGTAACAGTATAGTTAATCCAGTCTTGCTGTTAAATCTGATTCTGAGGAAATTGCACTGATTATATTGTAACAAAACTGCAGCAGGAAACCCCAATGGAAATATAGAATTCATCTGAGCAGCATTTCACATCTCCTACACTCGTGACAAAAATGGCCACTTCTAGAAGTTAAAACGCAAGTCAAATTTATAATCCATTTAATGCCAGTATTAACAATGGAGTAGGTCTTAAATTTCATTTGTAATATTCCTAAAATATTCTAGACTTAATTGGTTGAAACCTGCAGAAGCCCAGTGATGATCCTCTTGTCAGATAAGGTCTATTTTCAGTCTGAAACATGATCATTGCACTGTATTTGTCATGTAGCTGGGGTTTGTGAGGCAGAAGACTGACGGCTCCACAACTCTGGCCATCCTCAACCCTGCAGATCCAGGAGTGGGAGGTAAGAAATGAGCTGTAAACACAACTTTGACTTCTCATCTACACATAAAGTTGTTATGGAGATCCAACGTATTCAGCACAGTGTCATTAGCACTCCATTAATTAATTAAAGTACACTGTTGCCTCTTATGAACTGTAGTACCTGGGTGCCTTTGGGGGCAATGCAGGTGGTTTACAGTGGGAGACACATCAGCTGTTGTACACCAAAACAGTAGGAGTGTAACTGTACCCTCGCTTGTACAGAACTGTTTTGGATCAGGGCATTTGATACAATACGGAGGTGTACTGAACAAATACATGTAACCTATGTGAAGCACACAAACACAGCAGAGTAAGGAGAACCCATGTATAGGGTGTCTTTAAAATACATTCGGCAGCGAATTATTAGCACTGCTGCAAAAAAGAAACTAAATATAACACCAGTGAGTGCAACGGACGCTCATAAGCTGCATCAGATGTTCAAAACATGTTAAGTTTTGTTTTTGGTTTGATGCAGCTTTGTGGCACAGAAAGAGTCCACGGGGCCTTTTATACGAAAAAAGGTTTTTATTTTTTAACTCACGCTGGTAAAATCCAGTGCATCTGCTCCTCTTCTTTCACCGTGCCTCTGCTGTGGTGTTACTAGGTACGTTTACATGCACTTTGAGAAATTCAAATTATTGCCTTATTTTAATTAAAGTCAGTTTTAAAAGTCATGTCAACACCTTAGTCGTAGTGGAAACGAGTCGGAGTAAGCAAGTCGGATAATACAATTGTAATCTAATTTCTCTGTGCATGTAAAGGCCACCCAATCTTTGCTCGAATTAGCCTAGCCACGCTGTCTCCATTCATTACATGTATGGGTCTAGTCATGCTACACAGGCAGGGGAGGCGGGGCTAAAAGGTGGTCTTTCAAATCCTTCTGTATGCAATAGAACAGTACTACAACTACTCAGCATAATCTTTAGGATGACGTAGTTAGAGCGCCAGAAAGTTCAAGGAGGAATCCAGAGAAAGTTAGGAATGACTAAACAAAATGGTGGATTATGGAGCTGAACGACTGTTGTCGCTTCTGTAAAAAGAAAGTAAAGATTCCCGACGTTTTCTCACATTCTTCACTCATCTTTGATGAAAGGAAATCACCGCCCAGTTGGCAGCCATCTATCCTCGTTGTTGTTCTTCTATGGTTGTTTCTCTCCGAAATATCACAGCTCTGTCATCACTTTGTTACACCCGCCCTCTGACTCTATACTTCACTGTGATTCGTCGACCAGTTTCAGGGAAATCTAGACAAAAGTTAAATTTCTGTTGCTGGCTGCAGTTCTGGGGAAACTCCAGTTAAGTCCTTCAGTAAGGCAGTGATTCTGAAAAACTGTGAGATGTTCAGAAACACTCAGTAAATTACAGTATTTATCATAAATGAACAATGAACATTTAAAATTACTGTCTGTTAATGCACAAATGACTGAACAATGTTTTGTAGAAATTGACTTATGGAACCCCTCCCCCCACCCCCCCACTGTACTGAGACCATATTGAAAACAAACCAAATCAAAATTTTCTGTCATCACATCCTTCCAAAGCAATATTTGTAAAAGTGCTAAAATAGTGACTGGGTGAGCTTTGCCTTCTTTCATAAATCAGATTTTAAGAATTGTTCAACAGTTGCTTGTTTTGTGTTGTTTTGTTTCTCTGCAGATGTGGGTTACTGTCCTGTGAAACTGGGCATGATGTCTAATCGGCTGCAGAGCGGCGTGAACACTCTGCAGGGCTTCAGAGAGGACAAGAGGAACAGGATCACTCCAGGTACTCGCCCACTTTTTAAGACATCACGTTAGATTTACGGAGACGGCACGAATGCGTAACGTCAACCGAGCTAATGTGTAACGCGCTCCCCAGTGTCCTACATGAACTACGGACCGTTCACCTCCTACGCACCAACCTACGACTCCAGCTTCGCCAACGTCAGCAAAGACGAGTCCGACCTCATCTACTCCATCTACGGAGAGGACTCCAGTCTGCAGGGCTCAGACAGGTATGTGCAACACGATCACCTGACGTCACCTCAGACATTCCTACACGTTAACAGGCCAGATGTTCTTTTTTAACTGAGCATGTGCAGCTGAGGAGGTCGGCTGCAGAAGGTCCCATGAAGCTTTTATTTACACTACATTGTGACCATTTGTGCATCCAAAAACTCTGATGATCACTTGAAATTTTAGCTGTTGTTGCTTTATTATTCAGTTCTTTTTTTTTTTTGTCCTGAAGCTTTTTTACGCTTTTAACTGGTGTGAAAATATATAATTACTGTCAGTAGCTTATGCGCCTGACTTATAGTGAGTAGGTGGTCTAGTTTCGCTCCAATTAAGCATTGGCAGTGCTGATATCGACTTCTCATTATACTCAAATAACAAAGCGATTCAGTTGTTCTACCCTACCAGTGCTCACACTGAAGAATAGAGGTTGGTTTTTGATGTGTGTGCGTGGGTGTGTGTGCATTTGGCAGCTTGTCAGAGTTCCTGGCCAAATCGGACGAGTATGTGTACAAACTGGCTGATAATTTCCTGGATGCAGTAACAAACGGGGAGCATTCGAAAATGTTGAAGGAGACTGAGCAGGTAAGCAGACACATGTGACACATCAGCAGGGATGGGAACTCTGACATGAATATCACTCACTATTCTGCCTCTCAGCCCCCATTTGCTTCTTTGTTTACAGAGATATCGCAATATATCACTGTGGGACTGTACCATATTAGAAATATATATATATATATATATATATATATATATATATATATATATAGTCAAGCAGATTAGTGATCGACACAGAACGTACATTTCAGTGTCATCCTTCTTGTAGCCAAAATATTAAATAACTGGCGTTTATACATTTACTTTAGAGGTACTTGATTGCATAGCCCTATTTTTTGGTGGTCTAATAATTTTTTCTGTGACTGAAGAACTGCTGTTAAACTGAAAACGGTTCTCGACTCCCATCCCTGTGCATCAGCTGACCCAGGTTGACTGTGGCCTCAGCACCGGAGCAGAGTCTAAAAATGCACCTTGTTCTTTTTCAGCAGGTGGATGAGTCAGTGACCACAGCGGAGGACAAGGGCGACATGGAGGTGAGACGTGGACCGTATGTGGACGCAGGTCTCGGATGTCTGTCCTCGCTGATAAACACTGCAGTATATTGTGTATCCCACAGTGCAGCAGGACCCGCTATGTAACCCAAAACCTGAGCTCCTCACCCCGAGCACTGCTTTGTGCAATGTTTGGAAAAGAAGCTCCTGCTGTTTGCTGTAAAATGCACCGTCTTGCATTACCCTGGACGCGCAGATATTTGGTTTTGTTTTGCCATTATAGATGGCCTTTGCAGATGTGTTGTGCGTGGACCAGCTGTGTCAACAGAGCGGGGGTCTGCCCTTCACTGTGAACCGTCCACCCATGGAAAGAACATTTCCCTGTAAAACACAGCAGCGTTCCTCATTGGAGTCTGCTGTCGGGGACTTTAGAGAGGCCTGTGTTTTCTTTCGGTGCCCGCTGGCTGCGAGGCTCAATCGCTCCTCAGAGCAGCAGAGGAAACCAAAGTGCGGGCCCCTGCGTCAGCCACACAGCGGCCCCTCTGTGCTGCCTGTTTGCTGTTTTTGGCTGCTCTCCACTTTACTCTCATCCCCTACTCAGGTGTTGCAGCTTTCGGTTCTGTTTGTTTTTAGCGAAGCGCAGATGCAGCACGACTTAAAGAGGCTTCAGGAGGATGATCTTTAGAGCGGTGTGAAATGTGAGTTTCCCAACATGACCAGTTACATCATTTCCTGTCGTCCCTGTTAGGTAGCAGAACCTGAAGCGTCCAACAGCAGCAGACGGGATGTCCTGGCAGACGAGGAGCTGTCTGAGGGTAAAACTTCATTCCATCTATTTGTCAGTATTTCTATGTTTTTTTTAGCCTAGCCACCCTATCCCCATTCATTCCATGTATGGGTCTAGTGGTGCTTCATAGTCAGGGGAGGCGGGGCGAAGAGGTTGTCTTTCAAATCCCTCTGTATGCAATAGGACGGTACCATAACCAGTCAGCGTAATCTTTAGGGTGATGTAGTTAGAGCGCTGGAAAATTCACAGAGGAGTCCAGAGAAAGTTAGGAATGACTAAAAAAAATGGTGGATTATGGAGCGTAACGACTGTTGTTGCTTCTGTAAAAATAATTTAAAGATTGCTGATGTTTTCTCACATTCTTCACTTATCTTTGACAAAAGGAAATCTACACCTGTTGTTTCCAGTTGTTTCTCTGTGAATCGTCACTTTGTTACGCTCACCCTCTGACTCTATACTTCACTGTGATTGGTCGGCCAGTTTTAGGGAAATGTAGCTAAAGGTTACATTGAGTGAAACTAGACTACTACGGTAGCACATTAGATTTACTGATGCTAGGGTGCGGCTAGCGTGGCTAGGCTAATGTTTGTTTGTTTTTTTCTCACCAGCCAATAGGCCATGAGCTGTGGACAATTTCGTCAAACATCTTCTCTGATTAAACTTCTGGTCGGATTAATTTCAAATTTCATATGCAGCTTCTTTGGGACGGTGTCTGCAAAGTTTTTTCGCCGTTTGAGAAATTTAGATTTTTACATTTTTGACAAATTTTCAACAAATGTGCTGCCAATTACAATAGTCTATTTAGATGGCTTCTAATACAGAAATAGTTACATACATATATATATGGTGAAATGCAGAGGACAAATTTCATTGTACAGTGTTTGACAAATGTACTTTTTTCTTCTACCATGAAATTAAATCTGTTCTGTGAACTTCAATTGAAAATATTAGTGCAGGGTTTGCAATGATCCATGGTAAAACACTATACAGTATTCAACTAGATCCAGTAAGTTTAACTTGACAAATATTTGACCCGTTAGTAAATGTTTTGTGTATTGCAAGTCGTTATTTAGGAAATTGAGGAATATTGTTAAAACTGCACTTTTGTTGTTACAAATTGTTCATGTTGTTCAGACTTTTAAGGAAATGTTGCAGATGTAAATATTATCACAATGTAATTTTACTTTTTCCACCGTTATTACTTGACTGGTTTGGCCCATTTGAGCTCATATTTGGCTGATCGTGACCCCTGAACTAAAATGAGTTTGTTATCCCTACTCTAAAGTCTTTCAAACCTTCGCTCGTTTGCTCTGTGGCGTTTAACTCGTACGACTCGGCAGCGTCGAAGAAGAATGAAGGTTTTGTGCTCAGTGATGCAACCAAAGACGTGAGGAGGAACCACAAGGTAACAGGAGGAACTAAGAGGAAGGAGACGACCCAGAGTGTTAATGCGTTGGCTCTCTCTCTCTCTCTCTATTACAGACGCCCGCCACTTCCAGCAGAAACTGGACGAGACTACAAAGCTCCTGCGTGACTTACAGGAAGTACAGAGGGAGCGTCTGAGCACCAAACAGCCACCTAACATGATCTGCCTGCTGGCCCCCACCGCCAAGGAGCTGGAGCTGGGTAAGAGCCGCTCGCTGCATGACCGCTTTGTGTGCGTGCCCCCCCACCCCCCATCCCCAACCCCCACGACGCTCCAGCTGTAGACCTCAAACAAGACTCCATTTACTTCTTCGTCCTGCACAGATTTGGCTCTCGGCTTCAGAAAACAAACCCTGGCCAGGCCTACGTTAAAATGTCTCCCCAAATTTTAGCAGATTTTTTTTAGTAATTAATGAAATTTTGACTTTTACATTTTTCTGTAAATATTAACAGGGTTCCTGCGGAGTCTAAAAAAAAAAGTCTTAAAAATTCTAAAATACAGAAACTTACATTTTAAGCCTTAAAATGTCTTAAAAACACCCATATTTTCTTCCCAGGTCTAAAATTTTATTTACTCAAGACTTACATTTTTTTTACGTCTACTCCGTCCATTCCGAGAGAAGTATCTGTAGAAGAAAAACGTTCCTGTTGTGTTATAGTTTCTACTATCAGCTGTCAAATTATATGCATTAATGATACGCCTCCTCAGTGACACTTTTGGAACGTCTATATTAGCATTTGTTTTGCCGCTGATGGCCAATCCTAAAATACTAAAGGTTTAACAGTGCGATTGTGTTGTTGACTCGTCCTTTGTTTGCAGCTGAAAAGGTCACTGGGAACTTGGCTGAGTTGACCGGTCAAGTTGCTCCATGTGACGTCAGCAGCCTGTACGGCATCAGGAAGGCCATGGGGATCGCAGGACCTCCAGGACTCTCTGAGCCCCTCATGGACCTCACAACAGGTGAAACACACACACACACACACACACATCTACACACTAAGTATTATAGTAGAAGTATGAACATTAAACATGTCAGACAATTTAATGAGTCAAGTTTTTCAAGCACAACTGTACACATTTGTAACATTTATCCCTTATGCCTCCCTTAAAAAAAAACTTCTATAAAATCATCATACGTTAATATTCTTTCCAGTTTTTTTCTTTTAATATATAACAAAACTTAAATATTCAACCGTTTTCAGGATTTTAACCATTTAAATGCCTTTAATCATTCAAATTCTGAATTATTCTAAAACCAGAAAAGCACTTTTGAGAGAGCAGACCTCCACCAAGGTAGACCCCCCCACCCCCACCCCACCACAAAATCTAATCATTTCTGATTCAACTGATTTACTGAGTTATTCTATTGTCTTGAGAGTTTTTGAGTATGTTAAGGCTCGTTCTGCAGATGATTAGTCTACATCGCCTTCCTTTAATCATCCTCATGTTTCTGTTTTCAGTGCAGGAAATGGCTGAACCCATGGAGACCATGTCGTCCTGTCAGGATGCACTGACAGCCATCGCCGTAAACTAATCTTCCAGAACCCTCCACCTCCACCACTAACTTAAGTTTTGTATGAAAGTTGCTTTTCGTGTGACATTTGTATGCATTTCAATCAATAAACTTTTTTTTTATATATATATATCCAGATGTGTGTTGTGAAGTACGACAAGGGAAGGGCTTAGCAAAACATTTAATACATTCTGTTACTGTACAAAATTGAATGTCACATTTGTTCACGTAAAGGCCAATACATTATGTAACAACAATTCTAAACATGATGAAGTTGAAATATAAGGCCATGAGACAGATCAGGTTTTCAGAGGCACACAAAGCAGTTCAGGTCATTGTTTGAGCTGGAACCACAAACATTCACTGCAGGCAGGTTATTAGGTCACAGGACGCCACTGAGCTAACAGGTGGATACATACACAGCATGTGGATTTTCTCCAGGACACGGAGCGCATACCTGGTCATATATTGTTTAGAAAATATTCAAGGGTTACGCTGGCCAGAATGTGCACATCCAGATGGTTAATGCCAGGCTCTAATGTTAGTCAGAGGCAGCAGATAAATACCGTTTATTTCCAGACTATGGAGCGCACCTGAATATAAGTTACATCCACTGAATCTTAAAAGGAAAAAATAGTTTTATCTGCACTACACTGTCAAAAAGTATTCACACACCTGTCTTTACTCACATATGAACTTGACATTCCATAGGGTTTAATCTGATGTGGGTTCACCCTTTAGAGCAGACATGTCCAAACTGTTCCACAAAGGGCCAGTGTAGCTGCAGGTTTATGTTCCAACCAAGCAGCAGAACACTAGACTGAGCTCAGTCTTCAGACTCCATTGGTCAAATTGTGAACTCTTGGTTGGTTGGAACAAAAACCTGCAGCCACACCGGCCCATGATGGAATAGTTTGGACATGCCTGCTTTAGAGCTATAACAACTTAAACTCTTCTAGAAGGTTTAGGAGTGAGTTTATGGGAGTTTAGGACCATTCCTCCCAGAAGTGCATTTGTGATGTCACACACACACACACACAGAGGGTCTGGCTCGAACCCTAACCCTGGCTCTCAGTCTCTGCTCTAATTCATCTCTAAAGTGTTCTCTGGGGTTAAAGGTCAGGACTGTTCATCCACATCAAACTTCCTCATCCGTGTCTTTATGCTTTCACTGGTGCACAGTCATTTTGGAACAAAAAGGGGCCATCCCTAAACTGTCCCCACAAATTTGGGAGCATGAAACTGTGCAGTGTCTTCGGGCCGGTGTGGCTGCAGGTTTTTTGTTCCATCCAACCAAGAGTTCACAATTTGACCAATGGACTCTGAAGACTGAGCTCAGTTGATTAGTTGTTGCTGAAGCAGATTTTAAATAACTCACTCTTTCCACTGGTAAAGGTTCAGCTGTGGAAAAGCTGACACGGATAAATCCTTGCTGCCACAAATAATCGTCACCATTAACCCCCCCCTACACACACACACACACCGTTGCAAGACAAGCAGTATCATATTAAATTCTATGGATTAAAAATGGGATGTGACTTGTATATTTCAAGGCAGGTGAGTGAATACTTTTGGTAAAAATAGTGTATCTAAGCTGCACCGGACTGTTAGCCACAGATGTCCACGTTATATCATGACATATTCATACAGAAAGACTTTGTAAATATTTATTTATATACCTTAACTGATAGTTTCCAAAGGATGTTTCCTGCAACACTGCAGAAAAACAGCTGATTAAACCAAACTGAAAAGTCATAGATTAAATTATTCCTCTTCCTTCTGTGACTGAAACCACTGAAGTCCACAGATTACATTTTAGAAGAGTCAGGATAAAAGTAATCTGGAATCAGAAAAAAAGTTATCAGGCGTCAGGAAAACTGGCTGGTGGTGCGCTGGGGCCCCACGGGGATCCCACCTCAGCCAGAGCCCCAGCCCTCGCTGCTATCATGCTGTGGGGGGGTTTGGAGGACACCCTCTGCTCTTTGGTCCATGTGTCCAGATGGGTCGGGCGGGCTGCTGACAGTGCCACTGACCCTGGGTGCCTTTTGAATGTGGGGCAGTCCCCACCCTGGTGACACTGAGGACAGGCCATGGGGCAGCAAGCACTAAGTCCATGTCCTCGGTAAGTTGTGCAGTGAAGGAGAGCTGCCACACACTGGACCATCATTGTAAAGGCCACATGACTCATGAAGTCTGGAAAAAAGGAGCAGCGTATAGTCTGGAAAATACGGTTGGTAATGAAGGAGTTAAAGAACTGCAGCTTGGTCACAAAGTAACCATGAATATAGTGTGTTTTTTTTTTTGTTTGTTTTTTTTTTACAAAGGAAAAGATATTTTTCTGGGAACATTTTATCAAAATAGCTCTTCCAAATTGCCTGACATCACGTGTCTTGCTCATTACACAGTAATAGAGCGAAGTATCCGAACAGAAAAATCATACGGGTTCAAAGTAAGATCCAAACAGAATCCATTGTTGTTGTTTTTTTTTTAAAGTCCCACAGGAGGTCTTCAAAAATGTCACACTGCATTTGGCATTAGTACGATACACTAGGGGTTACATGACTTCAGATTTTTTTTTAAAGTCGACAATAATGCGATGAAAGTTGACGTCGACTAGTCGCTGGTGACGTCATTGATATTTTTTCAGTAATTAAAAAAAAAAAAAAAAAAACAGGAGGGGAGTGCTTTGAAACAACCAGTGTTTACCAACAATGGTCAGATGATGCACAGAACTTATACATGACAGTAATTATCATCATCTATTAACGGCAACTCTTAACGATGTTAATTTTTTATGTGACATACCTATATATTATGCTAGGCTACATCTTACGTGTTGTAAGATGTGACATCATCATCAGGTAAAAAAAAAAAGAAAAAAGAAGCGTTTCTTTGAAGCCCTCTCCATGTACTGCAGCTAAAGGTCAAATAACTTTGATGATGAAATTCAGCAGCAAACTGGTGATTTCATTTGCTGCCGTCTTTTCTCTGTGACCAGAGGGCGTTTGGTGAAGTCATTAAATGATTGAGGATGTAGGCTGTTCAGACAGTGTTAGCAGGTGCCTTTTTAGATGGGTGTGTTCTTGTTGTATTTGAGCACAGACATGCATATCTTGCAGGTGACCAAGGTACAGTTCTCATTTTTGGTCAAATATTTCCACACAGTTGATGTACCGCTGCTAGTCTGCTGAGCCGACCCACCAACCTCTTCACCTGTTGCCGTCTGCGAGGCATCCATGTTGTTAGCGTAAAAAAACACGCGATCAGCGATTAGTCGACGTCAGGTTCTAAACGTCACGTTAAGAGTACAGAAGTCGACAAATTGACTAGTCGACTAGTCTGTACAACCCCTATGATACACATGTTCCTATCACAAACGACAACTACGTTAAAGACAGAAAAGTACAAAAGTGAGTCATCACTGGACATACGAGTGTTTGAATAGAAAAGGACGAGTACGTACGGACCGTCTCTCTCTCTCCAGCACAAACATGTGGGATCAGAGCTTTAAGGACCATGTCCGTGTGACGGCGAGGAAGCAAATCCTCAGTAATTTCATTCAGCAACATGACGAGAACACAGCTGGAGTCACTTCAGCTGTTTGAGGCTGTAAAGTACATGAGTCAGCAGCTGGTTCCTCTGGCCGACACCACCGGGCCTCAGCTCAGGCCCATACCTTGCTGCTTGCTCATGTCCGTACACACAAAGAAGGTGGTCAGCTCCCCTTTCCCTTTCACGTTGATGAGTCCTCGACATTCGCACGAGTAGCCCAGCTTCTGCAGAACACCTGACGTTTCCTCTGTAACCTGGAGGAACCACATGACAAACATCAAACACTAATGGAAGGGTTTTACAATGTGTTCTACCTTTAAGAGGTAGAACATTTTAAGTCTAACAGATGTTTTTATTATTGTTATTATTATGATGAGAAAAACATGATAAATCAGTTATTTTTTCATGAAAAAAGTCAATTTCTAAGAAATGGGGAAAAGTTCTGAGGAAAAAAAAAAGTTGATTCTGAGGAAAACATGTGGAAACATAATGAAAAAAATCAAATTCTGAGAAAAAAGTCAGAAGGGAATGTGGATGGAAAGAACAAGGTCTATTTTATCAGAATGACTGGAAGTCAAACTGTTGAGCAAACAGGTAAATTTTTATGAATATGCCCGTTATTAAATGTTTAGTGTATTTGTAATTGATATGTCAGTTTTTCCGCACATGTGCAAATAACAAACTGATAAACTGAGGCAGAAAATGGTTAAAATGTCACTTGTTTTTCTTAAGACATATTAAGTTGTTGATGTTATTCACAGTTATTCGCATTTGAAGGAAACATTATTGTTGTAAACCTTCTAATGTAATGTGACTCTTTTCACTGTTATTATTTTACTGGTCTGGTCCTTTTCAGATCATATTGGGCTGAATGTGGAACTGAACTAAAATGGGTTCGACACCCCTGCTGGAGACTGATCATTTTGGTCAAAGTTTGCACGCGTTGGAAAAGATGGAATATTTACTGCAGTCTTATTACTAAATGCTCTGTGATAGTATGACACTGTTTTTGTGACACTAAATAAACTAGAGAAGATTTTACCAAAGTGAACAATAGAAAGAACTAAGTATTGTGCAACACGCAGACCTGTTTTATTATGTCGGCACCAACAGAGCTGTAGTTATTGGTACAAGGTTTATACTGAAGCAGCCAAGTGACAATGCCATGATTTTCTGACAAATGAGAAGTAACTTAAAGCTGTAAATGAGTCTGAAGGCTGCTGTGCAGTGTTTTAAAGCCTCATTTATTCTACACTGTGAACGCCCTTAAACCCAAACCTCTCTTCCCAAACAGTCAAAATCAAAATGAAAGCAGAACATTAAGCGTCATGTTCTAAGTTCTCAACTATTACGGGCGTTTACATGCTCTTAGAGAAATTAGAATTATTGTCTTACTCCAATTGAAACCAAAGTTTTAAAAAAAGTCATGTAAACACCTTAATCAGAGTGGAATGGAATCGAACTGGAGTTTGAGAAGCTGAACCAAGTTGGATAATGCGACTAATGCATGTAAACGCCACCCAAACTTAGTGCAACTAACACTGGCCTGGACACGCCCCCTTCAGGAAGTGACCAGAGGCACAACATGACAACACATTTAACAATACGAACAGAATATACTGAGCTGCTGCATGGTTGTGGTCCATTATCTTCACTGGTTGTGGTCCACACGTCTGAGTGTTGTTGTTCTTCTACATCTGCTTTAAATCTGCTGCTTTTCGGACATGTCATTATTATTATTATTGTTGTATTGATTATTGTTGCACTTTGCACATGGTCGAAATAAATCATTCAAATCAAATCAAATCAATTATTGTTCTTCTGTGGTGCTAACCAGAAGCACACCAATGTGACAGGGCATGTAGCGCCATCTAGTGTCTGTCTATTTCAAATTTTTCTTTCCAAAAATCCAGTTAAGTCCTTTATCAGAGTAGAGCAATGATTAGAATTTCTAAGTGCATGTAAATGTACTCAGGTTTTTTTCCTGGTCTGGTCTTAGTCACATGATGTGAAGAACTGTTAAATTGAATTCTGGGAATCGTGCCATTTCTATCCCATGCAAAGTACCTGGATTTTCCCCAGCTCCCCGGTGCTCTCCATCCTACTGGCAACATTGACGGTGTTGCCCCAGATGTCGTACTGCGGTTTCCTTGCACCGATCACCCCTGCTATCACTGGGCCGTGATTAATACCTGGAAGAGAAAATGAACCAAGGGGAAGAATATGAAGAGGGTGCATGAAGAGAAAACAGATTCATCCATGTATGTACTGTAGTTAGCTAACTGCATGTACTGTAGTTAGCTAACTGCATGTACTGTAGTTAGCTAACTGCATGTACTGTAGTTAGCTAACTGCATGTACTGTAGTTAGCTAACTGCATGTACTGTAGTTAGCTAACTGCATGTACTGTAGTTAGCTAACTGCATGTACTGTAGTTAGCTAACTGCATGTACTGTAGTTAGCTAACTGCATGTACTGTAGTTAGCTAACAACATGTACTGTAGTTAGCTAACAACATGTACTGTAGTTAGCTAACTGCATGTACTGTAGTTAGCTAACAACATGTACTGTAGTTAGCTAACAACATGTACTGTAGTTAGCTAACTGCATGTACTGTAGTTTATTTTTCCTTATGCCCCGCCTCCTCTGTAGTCCTCTGGTGCCCCCCAGGAGAAGCACCACCCCCAGGGGAGGCCCCACCTCACTTTTTGAAAACCACAGAGTTAAACTGAAAGGATGAAGGAAGGAAAAGCTGCAGTAATTTTCCTCAAGGATATTCACCAGCATGCAGGTTATGACTATGCTCCAGAGGAATTATTCCACCTATATCAAACAGGTTTTTTTTTTGTGTGGCAGTGTGAAAAGCACTCCCACAGTCCTCTGGCTCAGTACAAACGTATAGGAGGCAGAATGAGCGAGCATACGGCAGCTTTAGCCTTCAGGAGTTCTGGGAGGACTCAACCAGCAGGCTCTGATTACCACAACAACAGTTAGTGAATGATGACTGAGGTGTCGAAGATGATGACAAAAAAAACCAAAAAAACCCTGCAACCGATTCATGAAAAGGTGTCAAGAAAATTCTGCAGTTACACATTTGAGTCCCTCAACAATGCCGTCATTCAGAGGCCTGCGTCTGCAATCAAAGCAATGTCTTCCTCTCACAGCTGCTGATAAGAGCTGAATATTTCACTGGAAAAACAAAAAATTAAACAAAAACTAAAACAAAGACCGTCAGATTTATCAGTGTTTTGCTTTGGGCTCGACAACTTGTGTATGTTTTATTACTGCAAAAATAAAAGCACATTTTCTTTCTTGCAAACTTTCATCTAGGATGCCTGCTCAATATCATCCGTCAGGGAAAACCAAACAACGCAGACTACAAAAGACTCCAGATGAAGCTCAAGTAAAGTCCAATTTAATCCATATATCACGGGGGGGTTAGAAGGAGGTTAACTAAAATACGTTAATATCTTTTGATACCAATCCCCAAAAACAAACCCAACTGAAAATCACTGGAAAAACTGACTCACTCAGAATGAACAGAAACAAAACACTCAAATCTACTCCAAAATAATCAGGCTTACAATCAAACTTTTCTTTGCTTTTGCTTGCTTTGTGCAAACAGACAGGAGCCAGAGAGTCAGTGTTGACTGCTTGACAATCTAGCAAAGACTGAGTGGGCTCCTGCAGTTTATAAACCCTTCCCCCGACTGATGGGGAATGGAGAGCAGGTGAGTAGAGCAGGAAAATAGGGCAGAGGGCAAGGCCCAAACTGGAATTGGACTCTGTAGGAAAACCTTAAATAAGACAGAACTGTGACACTATACAAAGAATACACACATAATACCTATAAGATTAAAAAGAATTTATAGAGATTTCTAAGATTAAAAACACTTAAGACCTTATTGACTTCAGAGATTAAGTCTGACCTAGTACGCTGGTTTCCGTTGCCAGTGAATGTCCACAATAGTTTCGAGTTTAAAAATTAATCTGCTACCAAGACTAAGTGCAAAAATACAAATCTTAAGTTTATTTTTCTCATTTCTTTTCACGGGGGGTAGAATAGGACTCAGTAACAACACAAAACAAAGATGTAACTAAAATGTTGAAATGTCCCTTGATACAGACCCCCCCCCCTCCAATACAAACCCAACTGAAAGTCACAGTGCAAAAAAACTGGAAAAACTGCCAAAAAAGATTTATTCAGAATATAAACACAATCAAAACACTCCGATCTCCTCAGAGATAATCAGACTTCCCAATCAGATGTTTCTTTTGTTTGGTTTATATGAACAGACAAGAGCCAGAGTCAGTGTTGACTGTTCGACAATCAAACAAGAATGAATGGGCTTTTCAAGCTTATAAGACCTTCCCCTGACTAATGAGGAATGGAGAGCAGGTGAGTAGAGCGGGTGAGTAGAGCAGGTGAGTAGAGCGGGTGAGTAGAGCGGGTGAGTAGAGCGGGTGAGTAGAGCGGGTGAGTAGAGCGGGTGAGTAGAGCGGGTGAGTAGAGCAGGTGAGTAGAGCAGGAGAGTAGCAAAAGAAACTAGGGCAAAGGCCAAGGCCTGAACTGAGAATGGCTTCAGAAGAAAACATAAAGACGGAACTGTGACATTTCTAGTCCAAATATCTTTTCTAGGTCTACAAGCTATTAGAAAAAACTACTACTACTACTACTACTACTAATAATAATAGTACCTCAAATTCATATTGTACTTTTTTAGCCACTCAAAGCACTTGACATTATTATTTTCCCTATACATGATTTTTCCAGTCTGAAAATCTACCAGATCTCTAAACTTTCATGGTTTTAAGTTCTATGTGATGGTATAATGATGCTTTTTAAAAAAACAATAACGGGAACATGGAATGGAATCAACTAACAAATACGGTGCCAGAACCAAACCAGCTACAAAACAACTGGCTCCTTTACAAAGCAGTCGTCAGCGGAAGGTTTATGTTGAAGCTGCCAAGAGTCTGAGCACACTTACCCACACGCAGCCTGAAGCTGTTGAAGGAGTGTCTGTTGATGCCATCTAACTTGCCAATCAGAGCGATGGCAAACTCCACCATGATCCCGATCTGTGCCTGCTGCCGCTCTTTGTCCTGGAGAACAGCAAGAAATGAACAAGACACACAGCCAGAGAAATGTCAATCACCAGCTTCAACACTGAACAACAGTAACATCTTTAAACTCACAGAGTTTTCAGGTATTTCTATTTCACGGGATTCATTTTCTCTACATTTTATAAAGGTCTGCACATTCATTTTAATGCAGTGATTTTCAAATCCCCTGGAGGCGGGGCCTCGCCTAAGGGGCGCCAGAGGAGGCGCAACATGAAAAGAAATAAACCTGAAAAAAAAGCTAGCTACAGTACATGTGGTTAACTAACTACAGTACATGTGGTTAACTAGCTACAGTACAAGTGGTTAGCTCGCTACAGTACAGGTGGTTAACTAACTACAGTACATGTGGTTATCTAGCTACAGTACAAGTGGTTAACTAACTACAGTACATGTGGTTAATTAGCTACAGTACATGTGGTTAACTAGCTACAGTACAAGTGGTTAGCTAGCTACAGTACAAGTGGTTAACTAACTACAGTACATGTGGTTAATTAGCTACAGTACATGTGGTTAACTAGCTACAGTACAAGTGGTTAGCTAGCTACAGTACAAGTGGTTAACTAACTACAGTACATGTGGTTAACTAGCTACAGTACAAGTGGTTAGCTAGCTACAGTACAAGGGGTTAGCTAGCTACAGTACATGTGGTTAACTAACTACAATGCAAGTGGTTAGCTAACTACAGTACATGTGGTTAATTAGCTACAGTACATGTGGTTAACTAGCTACAGTACAAGTGGTTAGCTAGCTACAGTACAAGTGGTTAACTAACTACAGTACATGTGGTTAACTAGCTACAGTACAAGTGGTTAGCTAGCTACAGTACAAATGGTTAGCTCGCTACAGTACAGGTGGTTAACTAGCTACAGTACAGGTGGTTAACTAACTACAGTACATGTGGTTAACTAGCTACAGTACAAGTGGTTAGCTAACTACAGGTCAAATCCTGCCCCCCCCCCCCCATTTCTGTCATTATTCTGCCACTCTTCATTGTCCTCTGGTTCCGTCCCCTCTGTCTTTAAAACTGCTGCTCGTACCCCAATCCTAAAAAGACCTGGATCTGATCCCAACGATTTCAACAATCTCCATCCTATCTCCAACTTACCATTCATCTCAAAAATCCTTGTAAAAATTGTTTCCCCCCCCAACTTCATGCACATCTCAACACCCTTCCAGTGACTCCTCTTTAGCCTCTCTCAAAAGTCCCTCCAGAAACTCCAGCTGGTTCAGAACTCTGCTGCCCGGATCATCACCCAAACACCCTCTTCACACTAAATCACTCCTATCGTTCAACAACTCCACTGACTCCCAGTTAATCAAAGAATCACCTACAAAATCCTTCTGTACACTTACAAGTCCCTCCATAACGTCGCCCCTTCCTACCGATATGACCTCCTGCAAATTGTCAGTCCATCCCGTGCCCTCACATCTTCGTCTTCTCTCCACCTCACAGTTCCCACTGCCCGTCTTTGCACTGTGGGGACCAGAACTTTCAGCCGCTCTGGAACTCTCCCCCACCTAACCTCCATAACTCTGCCACCCTGTCCATCCTTAAATCAAAACGCATCTTTTCAGACTTACCTACTCTCTCTAACAGCTTCACATGGTCCCTCCTTCTTATTTATTGTATTGTATATTGTTTTACATTAATGAACAGCGACCTTCGGTGTCTTGAAAGGTGCCTTCAAATAAAATGTATTATTATTATTATTACAGTACATCTGGTTAACTAACTACAGTACATGTGATTTGCTAATGTTACTTTTCCACTGCAAAACTGGCATAGCACGGTACGTTTTAGCATGGTACTACTGTATATGCTTGTCAAACCAGACCTGTTCATTTTCCACTGCAAGCAGTTACTAGTCGGGACTATTGAACTTGGTGGAGTTGGCAAGGTCGCCACTGCCCTGACGTAATTTTAAAAAGAAAATCATACGACAAGAATTTATGTGGGTGAAAATCAGCCGACATTAGTGTTATAGGGTTAAAGAATCCCAGTTCTGACAGTTCTGTAGGGAATTAAAAGATAAGCCCACCTGATTGTTCTCCTGACCAGGCGTCCCACTGAGCCCCGCAGCAGCCATGTATGTGCTGCCAATAGTCTTGATCTTCTCCACGCCACTGAACTTGGGCTTGGACAGCAGCTGTTGGATGAGATGTGAAATATGTAAAATGTAAAATAAATGAAGGAGACACAGAGCATGTCCAGTGGGATACAGTGGACATGAGAGTGTACAGAACTACTGGTATCAGATTAGTCATGTCTATCAGATCTGTATGACACAGAAATGCTTGATATGAAGTGGAAAATGACAAAAGAGAGAGTTTCTGTTTCCTTCCTCATTTGCCTGACCTCGTCAAAATCAGCGATGATCTCATTGAGGAGCCTCAGGCATTCCAAGCCTTCCTTGTTTATGTCACACTCCGTATAAAATTCTTTGAAATCTGGTACAGAGGCGAACATCACACACACGCAGTCATAGGACTTGTAGTAGAGGTCCTGTTGAAAAAAATGTGACAGTGGACAGAAAATACACAGGCTTAACAAACACCAGGAAAACACACTTTCCCAGTTTTAAACATGGGCTTAAATATATGTATATATATTATTGGGGGCGGCCATGGCTCAGGAGCTAGAGCATGTCATCTAATAACCAAAGAGTTGGAAGTTCCAGTCATGTGTTGGTGTATCCTTGGGAAACACTTCACCCTTTTTTCCTCCAGTGCTGCTACTCACACTGGTGTATGAACGTTTGGTGGGGGTCAGAGGGTGAGGACTGGCAGCCCCACTTCTGTCAGTCTGACTAAAGATATTTTTATTGATATTTGGGTTGTTTGTCGTTTGAGATAAACATTAAAATAACCTGGTAAATCATTCTAATTTAAATATTAGGTACAATTTTCTATTATTAATATATACACTTTATTGACTAAATTTCCGTGACGTACAACATTGTCAGTATCCTACGGTATGGAAGGAGCAAAAGAGAAAATAAAGTTCGGAGAGTGGAAGCTCCGGAAACATACAACCAAAAAAAAAAAGTGGGTTGAAAAGTGCATCTTTTTCAAATATATTTCTTGTGGTCTGGGTTGCAGGCGAGGTGGTTAAAAAAAACAGTCAGTTGCAGATGGTTTATACATTGATCACTGACACATACACACATATATACATATATATAGTTAAAGTGAAATGTATATTTCAATTTGTATAACTATATAAATGTAACTATTTTACATGACTCAATTATTTTCTTTTATTTAGTTTTTGTTTTCACTTCCATTATTCATTTAACCACAGTCTATGCCTCCTGTGTTCCTCTCAACACTCAATCACAATTCATCATCATCAACTTTCTTCACCTCCATATTTTATGTTCTTTCAAAGCAGCAGCAGTCAGAACACCAGTGGATCCTACTCCAATATTTGGAACAGTTATAAGACAAAACCCATTTGTTTATAGAGCACATTTCACACACATCAGCCAATAAAGTCAAACTCATGATTTGTCAAACTCTACTTACATAGCTCCTAAATGTTATATTTTTATTACAAAACCCTGGGGGCTTTCATCTTTCAGTAAACTGAAATGTGATTTTTGGAAATGTGTAAAACCGACCTTGAATGACTTAGCCAAGGTGCAGAAAAGTGACGACTCACAGAACAAACTAAGCCCGAGTTACATCCAAGTTTGAACAAGGCACAAATACCACTGACATGACGATGCATGGACATGTCATTTTGATGCTCGGTGTAGCTTTTTTTCACCTTTTACAATAAAACCGTTGTCTGACTTCTTCATGACTTCCCAGTACGCTTGAATGTGGACTGAAAGGCAAATAAAGTCCATTGCTGATGTCACGATGAAGCATCAGTTTTCACCCCATGATGTTTAGAACTACTCCCTTTAACTCAATCTGACCATTAGTGTCTTTGATCTGAGTGTATTAATGAACAACTCTGTGTGAACAATGAATTTCTATGATGGAGAGTTTAGGCAACAGCCAGACATTAGCCAGTGGTGCTAATCCTCTGTGCTATCTCTTAATGTCATGGAACGTACATTGTATCCCATGCCTAACATACACATGAAAGGGATTAACATGTCTGTCTTCAGTCATTACATAAGGCTTCAACCCCCCCCCCCCACACACACACACACACGCACACACACTCATTCATTTACCAATGAAAAAAAAAAAAAAAAAACCCCATCTTACCTCATTCTTTTTATTTTCTCCAACAAACAGAGCCAGCATGAGCAGGAAGTACATTCTCCAGCAGCAGGCGGTTCAGGTTCTCCCTGGTCTCAATTTCATCCTGCTCTGTGTGGTTCTTGTACTTCAGTAAGAAGTCCTGCCGGAAGCAGGACTCGTTCTGTCAGACAGAAACATAGAAGCAAGTTGAAGCGAGTAAAGATGGAAACCTGAACATCCCCTGCTGAGTCTGTTTCAATGAAATGTTTCCACCAGATCCATGTGGAATGTGAACACTCACTCACTCTAACTACAGTCAAAACCTATGGCGTAAGATAACTGTCAATATATTCATATCCACAGATTGGACACTGGTGTGTATTTGTCTGTAGTTGTGCAAAACATAAATATTTGTGAATTCTCAAATGAGTCCAGTTGTGCATAAAATAAAAATATAAAATATATATTGTGGAACAGTTTGTGGGAGGAACTCAATCTGTCATCGTCTATATCAGTTTAAAACAACATATAAACATATATATCTTTACATAATACAGGGATGAGATGGGGGTGTGAAGGTTTTTTTTTTCTTTAATTAATAATTCTGTATTTATTTTGTTCACAGTGGGTCGTTTTGGGTCTATTGAACATGTTTGTATTGTTAGTTACTGTATGTTTTCTTTTTCTGTTCTATTTCTTAATGTTCAAATAAGTCAGTGGTTCTCAAATCCAGTCCTCATGGGCCAAACTATCTCACTTATTTAAAAAAATAAAAATAAATAAATAAATAAAAGAATAAATAAATTATACATTAAAGCATTAGAACAGTTTAAACTTTAACAAATTAAAATAAATAATAAGTAAAATTTAATTCAATAAAAAATAATGATGTCACACCTGGAAACCATTCCATCATTATCAGGCTTCTGAAAAGCTGAACTAGGTGTGATAGAAGAGGGAAATAACTAAAACATGTAGGACACTGAGCCACAAGGAATGGATTTGGAGAAGCAGTGAAATAAATGAAGTACATGAAATTAATTAAATTAAATCAAACAGACAAAACTGACAGAAAGTAAAATGCGAGAGTGTTTCATTACCTGCTGTGAGATGATGAGCATAGTGACCAGGAAAAGAGTGATGTAGATGCAGCTCATCACCTGCGGGTGTTTTACCAGGCCTATGCATTCCAGAATATTCTCACCTCTGACGTGGAACAAACACCATCATTAAACTGACTTTAAACTGTGTCTATGAACAACAATAATACTGATAATACAGAT
>CM035785.1:56105103-56177552 GCA_020466265.1 Siphamia tubifer | reverse complement strand
AAAAGGAGGACCAGACTGTTAATAAAAAAAAAATAAACAAAAAAACACAAAAAAAACAACTCAAAGAATTCAAAAGGAGGATGTAGGTGCCGGCTAAAAGGAACAAAAGATGTGACAGTGACACTGCTAGAGCTGCACAATATATTGTTGAGCATTGACATCGCAATATACGTGTGTCACATATGTTTTTATTTATTTTATTTTGATTATTTTATTTGTACTTATTATTTATTTCTATTTTTTTTATTTGTCTTTTTTAATTAATTTCAAATTTTTTAAATGATATTTTTATTTATTGTATTTATGTTTTAATTAATTAAATAATTCATTAATTTATAATTATTAATTTTATTTAATTATTTTAGCCAGAACAGGTTTGTCAAACTCAGCTACATTTGATCTGAAGTGAAACTGAACGAGTGAAATAATAATAACATAATAATACATAAATATTGTGAACTTCAAATATTTCTCTATATTTTAGAGTGAAAAAAGTAAAATAAAAAAATGAAACTATGACAGACAGACAGACAGACAGACAGACAGACAGACAGACAGACAGACAGGACAGACAGACAGACAGACAGACAGACAGACAGACAGACAGACTAGACAGATAGACAGATAGATAGATAGATAGATAGATAGATAGATAGATAGATAGATAGATAGATAGATAGATAGATAGATAAGATAGATAGATAGATAGATAGATAGATAGATACTTTATTCATCCCCATGGGGGAAATTCAGATTTGTTCAGTAGCTCATATTATATACAAGATAAAAAATAAAAATAGATAAATACAAGTTAAGAAATATATACAACTACCCAATAATGACACCAATAATACAACAAAAATAAAACGATTAAAACTTAAGAGACCTAATGACTCGTAAGTAAGAAGAAAAATAACCTGTTTAAAGAAAAAGAATTGAAGAAGTTGGTTAAGTCATCCCATTGTCGCGACGTGCTCCAGGATGGAGTGATTCAGGAAAAGCGGGCGAGCAACAAGAGAGAGAGAGAGAGAGAGAAAGAGAGAGAAGAGAGAGAGAGAGAGAGAGAGAGACAGAGAGAAAGAGAGAGAGAGAGAGAAGAGAGAGAGAGAGAGAGAGAGAGAGAGAGATGAGAGAGAGAAGAGAGAGAGAGAGAGAGATGAGAGAGAGAGAGAGGGGAGAGAGAGAGAGGGAGAGAGAGAGAGGGGGGGGGGGGGGAGAGAAAGCACCCCTTGTCATCCTTTTTATCCTCCATCCCATTGCTCCCAGGTGCTCAGCAGGTCAGAGGAGCAACAGGAGGGAGACAGGAAGCACTCGTAACATCCCTCTTGTGAGGTATATAAGGGTACTTCTGTGGACTTCTATTTAGTACAATAGAAAATACACAGTTTATGACAGATAAAGGTCTGGCCTCCATTTGTCAGATATTGCTTTGACAGTCTTCAGCAAACTGTGTATTACATTTGTGAGTGTAAAATCTATATTTCTCTGTAGGTAAGATCCATGTCCTTCAAAGTAATAAAGAAAGGAAGTGGCTATCACTATATGTGTGTGTCTTCGTCTATCCATTGTATATGTTGGTTGTAAAATAATCCAGCAGGGTGAGCCACCTGTAAATAGAAATTACATTTCTGCTGCTCTATTATTGCATTTACTGTGTGAGTCCTCTGGCAACAACAACAAAAATCGCTAAAGAATTCCATTCATCATTGTGAGTTCTCAGGCTAAAGGCAATTAAATTCCTTCAGGTATTGGTATACCTATATCTTTGAGTCACAAACAAAATAAACATACTCATTACTGGCATTTTAATTCATCTTAATCTGGCAGGTTCCAGAAAAAAGGGAATGATGAGCTTCTTATAGCGAGGCTTATGATTTCCATTTTCTGTATTTCAATTCAATTGAATTAAATGTTATTGTCTCACAAGGCTTTAGAAGGTTGATTAGAGAGAACAATCAATGTCAGAAATAGATGACGTCCTAAACATCCCCTGTCCTTAGACCCTCCTTCATGGCAAGAAAAGACTCCAAAACCCAGTGGGAAAGAAGAAATGTTGTGGAGAACCACAGTGAAGGACAGATCCACTCCCATATACGGACAGACTATAGATCTACATCCATTTGTAGATGAAAGGGGGGGGGCAGGTTCATCCATCTGACAGATGAGGGTGAGGGAGGAGGTCTGGGGTCACAGGTCACTACAGATCCTGTTGTCTATGGCTCCTTATGCAGATACGATAGAGAGAGTTGTCACTCCCCCCCAGTGGAGGAAAACAAAGTAACAGAAGCTGAACCTTAACCCTATTGCACTTAAGTGTTAAAAGTCGATGTTATGACTTAAGACTGACCTGTAGGTTGCTTGCAAAACACACAGTCAGGATGAGCAGCAGGACACAAGTCAAAACTGCAAACGATATCCCCAACGTCTGTGGACTAAAGGAGAGAAAAGAGCATCAGCTTTCACTATTCTACTCCAGTTTACATTTTAATTAGCACATCTTTTGTAGGAATGAATGCACCTACGTACTCGAGCCTGAACCGATTAATCGGCCAATTAATCAGTATTAATCAGTATTAATCAGTATTGGCCAATTTATTAACTTTTTTTGCTGCTGAGTTTCTGTTCACTGCTCTGACAATCAGCCTATCAACCCATGCCCATAATTACATTATATAAGATTATTATATCCTGTGTAGGATATATCGGCATATATCGGCCAATATATCGGTTATCGGCTGATATATCAGCCTTTTTATCCTCAAATATCGATATCGGCATTAGCCCCAAAACCCAATATCGGTCAAACTCTACTACGTACACCTGAGGTTTCAGACAAACTATGTTTCACTCGTGTAAATTAACAAATATGAACATTTCTAATTTTACTTACTCCTTTGTGACGAGCATCTGAACCAAAAAGATGCAGAAGAAGATAATGGTGGCACACGCAACATAGTGTTTGAACATTGGCAAATCCAGGGCTCGATACTTTGAAGAAGAATTATTGAAAAAACAGAAACATGAAAAGGTCAAAACAACTAAACCTCTTTAATAAAAATGTGGTTTATATATATATATATATATATATATATATATATATATATATATATATATATATATATATATATATATATGTGTGTGTGTGTGTGTGTGTGTGTGTGTGTGTGTGTGTGCTAAATTAACCTGTTTTTCCAGATCTTTCTTTGGAAACCAAAGTGCTAAACTGCCTGTATCTTCAGATTTCGACCACTGCCTGATAGGAAGGAAGGAAGGAAGGGAGGGAGGAAGACAAAAAGACAGATAATTATTTTGACTTTTACACCATCATAAACACACTCTTCATGGGTTCACACTTAACAGGACACAGCAGCGGCACCTTGACCAGAGGATCCTTTTAGCTCCAGTTTGTACAGACAGGATGTTAATGAACCCGTCTAAGCTGCTCCATTCATACAGATCACAGTCATTTAAAAGAATCCAAAAGCAAAATTGCTTTTTTAGAGCTACATGATTTGCTTTTATGTTTCTTATATAATACAGCTTAGATTCAAAAGGTCAGGTATGAATTACCTGTAAGACCAGTTTTAGTCAAAATTTGGAGGAAGACAAACCCACTATATTTTCTGACAAATGTGGAAGGTTCTTTTTTTCTGACTAATTGTTTGGTATAACGTAATTTACTCTGATTTAAGGGGGGGGTACATTGTTTATTGTAAGTGAAAGATATGCAGAGAAGAAAAGGAATTATTCAACTTTTTAAAATGACTTTCATTATTTACTTGCAGATGCACTTTCCTACAAATCACTCCCATCATTCTGGAGCAATTCATTCTCAAACAAACAGAAATATTTAAATCTAGGTGAAAAATCCAATAGCAACTAGAAAAGCACTCTGAGAGCGTAGACCTCCACCCCCCCACCCTGATCACCCCCAAAATTAAATCACTTCTTCCTGTTCACATTTCAAACATATCCTGAAAATTTCATCAAAATCCGTCCATAAGTTTTTGAGTTATCTTAAAAAAATGCAAACAGACAAACAGATAAATGGCGTTAAAAACATAACCTCCTTGGCAGAGGTAACTAGAAAAGCACTCTGAGAACACAGACTTCGCTAAGGCGGATCACCCCCTCCTCTTCCAAGACTTTTTTTTATAGCTCTATTTACATTTTGCAAATTTCCGAGGATAACAGAAACACAGACAAACAAACCGACTCAAACACAATCCCCCTCTCCTCTTCGAGGGGGCGGAGTCAACAGATAAATGCTATCAAAACATCACTCTATCATTCCTTGGCGGAGTAAAAATCTTTCAGTGTCATGTTCTTTCCACTAGCCTTGCAGCTGTGACGTGGACACAGTTCATTTTGATCACACATCCACCTACTTGCTGCTGAGCTCATCTATAGTCGTCGTCATCTCATTGTGCAGCTCCTCATCAAATTTGCTCTTCTGGGATTTGTTTCTGCATCAGGAAACACAAAGACAATTAGCAACAGGCAGATGAACCACACACACACACACACACACACACTTGACTGGAACAGATGCTGGGAAACCAGATCAGGCCATGCAGGTTACTCAGGTCCAGTACAACTGGAGGTCCAGTTCTGGAGGTAACTTCATTAATGCCAGTCTCAGCATTAGTGGGGGAGGAGGGAGCTTTGCTAATGTGGAGTGAATGAGCCGGCTGAAGAATGCTGTGTGTTAGAAGGACTCTGCAGGATTCAGCAGGGGTGTCACTGCAGCACTTGTACTTGGAAACCCCCTACTATGTCAGGAAGGAAACGCACTCACAGATGCACAAAGTCAAATCCACAGAAGCCCCAGTCAGTGGTCAGTGTTAATAAGAGCGTGTCAGTCCACTAAGTGCTTGAAATGTTAGAAGTTACAGGCTGTGTGGCAACTGTTGTGATCACATGTTACACTGCTGCTGAGGTTAGTTTTTGGAAGAGCAAGGATCTCTCCAACAGTAGTTCTCACCCTGGGTTGTGAAACTGGGAATGATGGGGTGACGTTAATTAGTAGGAAAGAAGAAGAAGGAAACTGATCTGATAACTTAAATCATCTAGAATCAATATCAATATGAAAGTTCCCACATTATCAAAGCATCACAAAACCAAAGGTTGAGAACTTCTGCACTGAGGGAAGAGGACCTTGCAGGCCATGAAGACCCCACTCACTTATAGCTGCTGAACGGAGGGGCGGGCAAGGAGAAGGGCTCCTCTAGAGACTCATCAAAACTGTCAGGGCCCAGGAGTGAGATGACACAGACACACATTTGTCACAATAAGCAGTGGGGAGCCAGAATATACACAGGGCCAATAGTTCTATAAATGCAATGAAAGCTGTTAGAGCAGAGTAGGTGGCAGGTAGATACTGGAGCTTTATTCACCATCTGCTGCCTTTTCCTAAACTATACTGGTGAGCAAGATGAAGGATTTTCAAGATAAAGCCCAACCTCTATGGGTGAAACCATTGTGCTTTTAGGCACATACTTATCTCTGGTAATCATATTGTTCCCGCCCACACTGTTTGTGTAGGTGAGTCCTGCTCATTAATCACCGTCTACACTTGGAATATGTGTCGGTACATTTACTGCTTGTGTCAGACGGGCAGAAAGAATTAACAATGGAAGCTTTAAACATAATCCATTTGCTTATGTATGTCCTGAAACTAATGAAAAGAGCTTGTTATAGAGATAAACACTGTGCTTTAAAGACTGCCTGTGTAGTACTACTGCAGATGAGCTAACTCTGTCTTTAGTCTAATGTACTGTCCACCCTAATGGTCTACAGGAGGGGTTTTCTAAATGTGGGCCAGTGAGCCTCCCCTAAAAGAATAAAAAAGCAGCTGTGCCTTCCCCAATCTTTATTGTTTATTTATTTTTTACATTTTTATCCTTATCTCTATATGTGCTTTAATATCTTTTTAAAACTAATTTTAACATCTGACTGAAGGCTTTAAGAGGTCGTTCATCCATGCTGCTATCAGACAGTTCAACAAATCTGCCTGAATGATCTATATGATCTAGATCTAACTATAGAAATAAATACAAAACAATAAAAATTTAAATAAATATAATTGCAGGACCTGCGTACATTGCGACATCGATGCTCAAACAATATATTGTGCAGCTCTACAATGCACTAACCCTAACACTACAGATAAATAAAGCTTTTATTTGTCGATCAATCATTTGTTTTTATTGTTCAGTTTACTTGCATTTTCCAATTCAAACCAGTTTTACAGAATAAAAAGCCTATTTATCACTACTTTAAGTTATCAACATAAAAATGTACAAAAACTGGACATGAATATAGATAAATCACTTTGGTTTTTACAGTAAAATGATTGCGTTCGAGGCCAATCCCTACAAGAATTTGAGTTCCAGTAGAAATATGACAACATGGTGAATGTTCCCTCTGTGGATATTAACTTATTCTGAATAATCACAGCAGTTCATCATTTCAAATAATTATACAGTCATGAAAATACTATTATGAGTATGCTCCGTTTCTGCAGTTAAATGTTTCCAAATTATGCACACCCGGCCTTGAGTAAATATATATGAAAATGTCACCTTAACCCAAATCTGGTCGTCGTGGCCCAATGTCCTGCATGTTTTACATATCTCCCTTTCCTTTTTTATTTTTAAATAAAAACTAATTAAAAATGTAAAATTAAATAATTAAAAAAGAATAATTAAAAAAATGTAAATGAAAAGAAATTAAATAAAAAAAAAACCTTTTCAAAAGTTACAACAATTTTAATTAAAAATAGTTTTAAATAAAAAAAATACATTAATTAAATAATATAAAAACATCTCCCTCTTTTTTTTAAAAAAACAAACCCCAAAAACATATGTTTTTAAAAATTTAAAACATTTAAATTAAATTACAAAATATTTTTTTAAGAAGTTTGAAATATTAAAACAATTAAAAATTATTTTAATTAAAATTTTTTAAAGACAATAAATAAAAAAACTAAAAACTTCTCTCTTCCACCACACCTGGAACCATTACATCATGATTAGGCTTCTGAAGAGCTGATCAATAATTGAACTAGGAAATAAGTCAAACATACAGGACAGTGGGTCATGAGAACTACTGCCCTAACCCTATGTCAAAAAAATATCCTTCAAAAATATTCATGAACCCTGGAAAAGTGTGTTCTCGTCATAAGTGCACTGTTATATGATATAACCAGTCCTACTCACTACACAGATGGAAAAATCATTGGCATTGAAATTTCCTGTTCAACTTATGATCGTCAAGATGTTTTTGAAAAAAAGACTTGAGTTGTTATAGAAACTGACTAAATGTGTGCGAGCAAACAATGTCTCCTCATTCATGGACTGATGCCAAATGACTGTTATTCTCTATAATCTGGTACAAATGAGAACAGTGACACCAAAGTGTTCAAGTGTCTTCTTACCTCTCTGTGAGTTTAGAGCCAGCAGGTGATCGTAGGGGGATGTCCTGGAAAAGGGAGGAGCGTCAGTAAGTATGTGTGGTCACAAATATTTAACCTCCTTAAACCCAGAAGATAAAAATGTCCTGCTTTTTAAACAGGGGAAATTAGTTTGTCCGTCCATCCGTCTGTCAGCAACATAACTCAAAAACTTATCGACAGATTTCAACTCAATTTTCACAGACTACCCGGAATGTGATTCGATTTCGGGGGTGATCTGGATCACAGTCTGTATCCAGGATTTTTTTGGAAGGATTCTTTATTATTGGGAGGTAAGGTTCAGTTTGGACAGAAATGGTTAAAATATAAAACTGGTGCAGGTCTGCAGCTGCCTTTGTAGTTTGATGATAAATTAAGTATTATAGTTAAAAGGATCATGTTGCAGCATTTATTAACATTCAGTTTAATTTAATTGATTATATTTGTTTGTATTTATTTGTTTCTGTATTTATTATTATTATTTTAATTTATTTATTCACATTTCATTTAGCATAATTTATTTTTTTTTTTCAAACACATTATTTATTTTTTCTCATTGTCTGAACCCACTTTATCCTCACTAGGATCACAGGGGTCTGTGGGGGCTTAATCCAGCTACAATGAGCGGAAGCGAGGTACACTCTGTATGAGTCGCCAGTTCATCGCAGTTTATTTATTTATTTATTACCTCTGCAAAGGAGGTATTACATTCGGGTCCGTTTGTTTGTCCGTCTGTTTGTCAGCAAGATTATGCAAAAAGTTTTGATTAAACTTACAGGAATGATAGATAATGGGTCAAGGAAGAACCCATTTTGAGCAATGAAGGTCAAAGGTCAAGGTCACACTGAAGGTCAAAAGCTAAAACACATCAGTGGTAATATCTCAGGATTAAGACAAGATACAATCTGATGTTTTTTTTTTCATTCACATGGTTTAAACATCAGATGGTCAACACCTATGGCTCCATCATGTCATGTTTTGATGTCATGTGACGACATATCAAACCTTGGCGGTTTTATTAATTATTTTTTTTTTTTTAATCAAATGTCCCTTTTAGGGAAAACTGGGACTTTTTTGATAATGAATTAATTTTCAAATGGAATTTAAACAAATAAACATAAATACATGAAGAACATACATTTGGGTTTATATATATATATATATATATATATATATATATATATATATATATATATATATATATATATATATATATATATATATATATATATATATATATATATAATTTTATGACTGTTTTATTTTAAATAATTGCATTTTTTGGAAACAGCACAGTGTAACAGTTTTTTTCAGATGCATTTTTTTTAAAAATCTTCTGGAATGTCTATATTTTTTTTCATTCAATAAAGCTGTGAGTGTCATCCCTAAAAGAGGTTCCAGACATGCTCAGTTACATTAAACAAAGCAAAGAGATGAAGCAGAACTAATAAATATAACTAGTACACAATGTGCAGTTATTCTATTCATCAGTTTTATAAACAATGTGAAATTTCCACATAGTTTTAACAGTCCTAGATCATTTCCAACCCCTCCTTTAACCACCAGTGGGGTGTTGTTCCAGGATTACCTCACACCATAAATTTGTCATGATGAAATAGCTCAGCAAGCTCAACTTTTGTATTTGATACCTCAATGAGCCATAAAACAGACAGCAGGAAACCATTTCTCACCTTGCTAATTAATTTTCCATTGACCATGTTGTCTGTGGCGAAGCCTTCTCGGCTCTGAAGGTGGGCAAATGGTTTAACAGCCCCCCACGACTCCAGGTAGCGAGTCATCCGCACAGATGCCCGCATTTTCAGACCGTCGTTCACCCAAGGTTTAGCACTACGGGTAGTAAGTGATGGATCCTTAGACTTAAAGCAAACACACACAATTCATACTATGTTTAGAGAGCATGTTATTAACTGGTATTTACACTGAGAAAAAATATAAATGCCCCATATGACACTTTTTGTTGCATAATTACCTGCATAATTACCATATATATATAAAATTATGAGCAATTCCATATAAATGTCAACCTCCCCTTCAAAAAATAAAGTAACATATAGTACAACAAAATAATAAAAAAAAATTAAATAAAAATACCATCAAGGCCTATATTTTACAGAGGTAAATACATTTAACCATTTTGTTAAATAAATTGTAAATAAAATAAAATAAATTGACTTTAATTGATTTTAAATTATCAAAATAACTTTAAGCCACTACAGCAGACATTTATACTGAAATCAATAAAACAGCAAATCTGCAGCCATCCTAAATCTGATTTAAGAACTTAAAGGAAGTTTTAACTAATATGTGACCCACCACCACGAAACCAGGCATAAGTGTCTGGAAATCAAAACTGAGTTATCTGTGTAGATTGGTAGAGTGGAAACTAAGGTTTAAGATGGTGAAAAAATTATGTTTTTATCACAAGTAGAACCAAAGTTATGGTCATTTTAATATCCACAGTTGGACATATTTTGCAATTTGCATATTTTTAGATATTGTCCGTTAAAGTTTTGGACTGTTTTGGGGTAGGAAGTCCTTAGCAACGCATAATAATTTGTATCCGATTGACACAAATTGTTGACAGATGTTAAAGGACACTCTGATGGACATGTCACAGAAGTTTTATATATTATAATAATAGGACAGAAGTGTGACATATTATAATCATTTGGCTTACACCATTGGACAGAACATTCAATATAAGCTTTTACCTCGTACCAAACACTTGGGTGTTTACCCACGGAACGGAGATCGGTTTGTTCGGCGAAAAGAGGTGGAAGTCGTCTTTGTCTTTGCTCAGCAATCCATGAACTTTTGTCGCCGCTTAAATAATTGACTCAATAAACACCTTTATTGATTGGATTTCAATGTAATGACCACAGGAAGTGAACATAGAGGTGTTAAGGTACCGTTTTTTGATAAGATGTAAACACAAATAAGAAATCACCTTCCAGCCTAAATTTGGCTGTAGCTCTGAACGGCTCAGCGTGACTTATGCCTGGTTTCGTGGTGGTGGGTCACATATTTAAAGTTTTTTTTTTATATGAACAAAGGCTTATGATGGTTCAGTTGTTGATTTGGTCCATCCCAGTTACTGTTACGCTCTATAAAATTTCTGGTGAGAACCCTGAAAGGTATGGAAATTATTATTATTATTATTATTATTATTATTATTATTAAGACCTAATCTCAGCTATTAAAGTAATGATATGATGAGCAGTAATAAACACAGACCAGAAATGTCTCTGATGAGGCGTCACTGAAAAATACAGTCAGTAAACTTACTCGTGGATCAATGACTAGGTATGTTTGAACATTGAGCTCCTTAAGGTAAGGGTCCCTGAGGTGCCCATTACCCTCTTCCACTTCATAAGCTTTGTTCAGGTGTTTCAGAGTTGCTTCTGTGATGTGCACACGTCTAAAAGAAGTGAACGGAAATAAAATTAAAACATTTTAAAGAATGTATTCATGAAAAACTTGATATTTCGTATACTGTAGCTTTAATAAACAACAGCAAGTGATGTGGCTGACCTCATCAGGTTTGTACTAATGAATCACTCGGTCCGAAGGATAATTAAAGATGTCTAAAAATAGCTCAGTTTGTTTCCTCTACATCATTGTTGTTGAATTACAGGGTGTGAAAAGACTTGAAGCTCATTATCGAAGCACCTACCCAGGAAGACCTCCTGACTCCATGTGATTGGCCAGAGTCACATCATGTGACCACACATCAAACTGCCACTTACGAAGACCAATGACACCACAGAGCACGTTTCCTGAGTGAACACCCACTCTCATGTTGATGTCAACTCCTGTGGCCTCACGCACCTGCCTAGGAGAGGACGGACACAAATACTGGTGCTTATTGTTGTTAAAGGCTCTTTGTCCATGTCAGGGGGGTCAAACTTATTTTAGTTCAGGGGCTACATTCAGCTAAATTTGATCTGAAGAGTAAAAAAAAACCCTATGCATAATAATAAATAAACTATAAAAGAACTCCGCTAAGGCAGACCTCACAAATCACAATGTCAGTTTTTTTCGAATATCGTGCAACTAACCTGAAAGAGGAAAAAAAAAAAACATCTATACTGAATTAAACAAAACCCAAAAGTATGACCGACAGTCACCTACAGACAGACACAGAGAGAGAGAGAGACAGACAGACACAGTGAGAGAGACAGAGACACAGTGAGAGAGAGACAGTGAGAGAGAGAGAGAGACAGACAGACACAGTGAGAGAGAGACAGACAGACAGACAGTGAGAGAGAGAGAGACAGACAGACACAGTGAGAGAGAGAGAGAGAGAGACAGACACAGTGAGAGAGAGACAGACAGACAGACAGTGAGAGAGACAGACAGACACAGTGAGAGAGAGAGAGAGAGAGAGAGAGAGAGAGACAGACACAGTGAGAGAGAGAGACAGACAGACACAGTGAGAGAGAGAGACAGACAGACAGACACAGTGAGAGAGAGAGAGACAGACAGACACAGTGAGAGAGAGACAGACAGACAGTGAGAGAGAGAGAGAGAGAGAGAGAGAGAGAGACAGACACACAGTGAGAGAGACACAGACAGAGCTGTGTTGCAGACAGACAGATATGAAATTAACAAATCTTACAGGGCTGTAAATTAACCCCACAGACCACCATGCAGCTACTACACATCTTTATTTCAGACCTGTGGTTGACACACACACACACACACACACACACACACACACACACACACACACACACACACACACACACACACACACTCACTTGATGGCTTCACACATGTCGAGGCCCATTTTGACACAATTCTTGGCATGTTTGGGCAAAGACACTGGTAACCCTGACACGCAGTAGTAGCAATCTCCAAGGATCTTGATTCTCATACACTCGTTTTTCTGTGGGAACCAAAAAAAGAAATTGTGGGATGTGTTTAACCACACTAGATATTTAAAGCAGCAAACATGGGTCAAGACTTGGACAGGATGTCCCGAGGAACATGAGAGCTGCTGCAATGAGAATATTCTACCACTGATTTACACACTTTGACTGCAATGGTTTTTGTCTTAATAAAATGATGCTGTGATCATATATTATATATATATATATATATGTGATCATATTATACTTTTCATAACTCACCTTAGCAATTTGGTCAAACTTTCCAAACAGCTCATTAAGCATAATCACCAGTTCCTTGGGAGAACAGTCGCTGGCCAATCGGGTAAAACCAACAATGTCAGCATAAAGGATGCTACAAACACAACATTTAAAGAATTAATGCATGTTAATGGTAATAAGGTTACATATCCAAAGACATTTTTAATAACGACAGGTTATTACCATTCTTAAACTGTTGACAAAAATTGGTTGAAAAAAATGTTTTCATCATTTAAATTAAAGTTTTTATTGGTCTCTACCTTGAATGAATGAATTTATTTTTGAACATGTATATAAAAAAAAACTATATGTTAGAGGTGTGATGAGATGTCGCGAGATATAATTTGGCGAGATTTCTTGTCACGTTAAAATTCTGTCTCGCGAGACTGTTGTTGACGAACCCGCCAATTTCAAATGGTTTGTTTGGCAGCATTTTGGGTTCCCAGCACAAATGTTAAATAACTAGAGAGTGAGTGATAAGACACAGACAATATGTAGACTGTGATGGTGCGACATTAAGTGCTCAGTCATCTCCTGCCCCAGTGTGATTTCTCTTCATCTATCTCTCTCTCTCTCCATCTTTTTCTCTCTCTCTCTCCATCTTTCTCTCGCTCTCTCGCTCCATTTTCTCTCTCTCTCCATCTTTCTCTCTCTCCATCTTTATCTCTCTCTCTTTCTCCATTTTCTCTCTCTCTCCATCTTTCTCTCTCTCTCTCTCTCTCTCCATTTTTCTCTCTCTCTCTCTCTCTCCATCTTTATCTCTCTCTCTTTCTCCATTTTCTCTCTCTCTCCATCTTTCTCTCTCTCTCTTTCTCCATTTTCTCTCTCTCTCTCCATCTTTCTCTCTCTCTCTTTCTCCATTTTCTCTCTCTCTCCATCTTTCTCTCTCTCTCTCTTTCTCCATTTTTCTCTTTCTCCATCTTTATCTCTCTCTCTTTCTCCATTTTCTCTGTCTCTCCATCTTTATCTCTCTCTCTTTCTCCATCTTTCTCTCTCTCTGTCTCATTTTCTGTACATCGGGGGTTCGTGAAGCGCGACTCTCCAGTGACGCGCTGTTTAAACTGGACACTGTTATATGGACCTCACTACTCAGCTGTTTTCCTGTGTTGTGGGCGTCGGGTGTTCACACCTGTAACTACATCATCCTAAACATTACGCTGATTGGTTGTAGTACCGTCCCATTGCATACAGAGGGATTTGAAAGACAACCTTTTAGCTCCGCCTCCCCTGACTATGAAGCACCACTAGACCCATACATGGGATAGCGCGGCTAAGCTAATTAAATGGATATCCTACAAATTTTGGAAAAAGATGACCTTTCTCTTCACAGGTTTACCATCATGACCCCAATATGACCATTAAGGACTGGAAACAGCAATGAACCATTTCAGGGAACAGCCTCCACATCCACCTATCATTAACCTCTAGAGCTCATCAGGGAGTGATTAAAGAGCTTGTCTGCTTCAATGCTGAATCACAGCTCTTGTCTTATTAAAGCTGCTAGCCACTAGATTATAGACTGACACTAATACCTGGCCTGTAAACCATCCAAACACTACAAGAAAACAGCTGCACGTCTGGCAAAAGCCTCAAACATGGCTGGCTTTAGTGATAACTGAAACCCTGAGCGTTGCGATGCTGCGCTCATCTCGCCAAGTCACTGGACGTGTCAAGAATTGTGTGATGAATGTTGTGCATGTGAATTATAACATGATGAGTTATATTTAATGTGGCTTAGTTAGATGCATAGTCCTCAGTGGGATCTAATGGCTAAACATACTGTAATTTGCGCAGCTAATGAAATCTGCAAATTAAACAATAAATACATTTGCAAAAGGCCAAACATAACACAGCTAGCTTGCAACTAAGGAGGAGTAAAAGTGTCAAAATTAAATAAATAAATATATCATTAAATAATTAATTAAATATCTCATTAATTAATTCAAATTGGAATTAAATATATGAATGTGTTATTAAATGTGTCATTAATTCATTAAAATACAAATTCATTTGTGGTTAAAAAAAACAAAAAACCCCGATATATTATTATTATTTCATTGATTAATTATTTCATGGTCCTTCTATTGCAGTAGATCATGTATTTACTTCATCTGTCAACCTCGTCCATCAAAGTTAATGGGCGGGTCTAACACAAATCTAGTCAAGTCCACTACATTGGGGGTGTCAGACCGAGAGTCTAGATTAAGTTTCGTTTCCTAAAGTATCCAAACAAATGTAGACGTTAATAGTAGAGGTCGAACAATATGGGTTTTTCTAAAGACGCTTCAAATTACCGATATTTAGAGGTCAGAGTTAGCTGATGGCCGATATGAGCAGCTAATTTTTAGGGCCGATGTGCTATCATATTGTCCTTAATTGGCATGCTTAAATATCATACTAATTAGATAACGCTTATACTTACTTATACTAACACTTATAGACTTGAACACGATTTATTGAAAATAGAACATTAAAAAAAACATATGAAATAAATATAAAATGAATAAATACCAAATAAATAAATACGAACTCTTGAATGGGAGTTTTATGGGAATCTGTTCTGCATCCTTTTTCTGGAATCAATTTGCCTCGACTTGATGTGCAGAAGATCCAATCAGGTGTTAAGATCCGCCCACTGACTTTAATGGACGAGGATGACAGATAAAATAAATTTGTGATCCGCTGGACAACACAAGGACCATTAATTAATTAATTAATTAATGAGTGAAATAATACTTTTGTTAACCTAAAATGACACATTTAATAACATGTATTTAATTAAAATTTTAACAAATTAATTACATATTTAATTGATCATTCATGATGCATTTATATATTTAACTTTGGCACTTTTAGTCCTCCATATTCTACCACCAATGGTTGTCTAAATATCACAGCTCAACCAGGGACACAGACGGTGCTGCAGACTTGATCCTGACTGAATATGGCCAGGTGACAGACAACACAGTTAATGACTGGTCTGAGGTGTAATTATAGAGACAGGTCAGGGATGCAGCCTATCATTCAACAACTGTAGCCTTAAATCAGGGGTGTCAAACTGTGGTCCTCGAGGGCCGGTGTCCTGCATGTTTTAGATGTTTCCCCTCTTCCATTACACCTGGAGTCCATTGCATCATTATCAGTCTGATGAGGAGCTGATTATTAACTCTTTAAGTGTCAGCGCTGATGTGTTCTGAATGGATGATTTAGTTTAAATATTCAGAAAAATTCAACCATTTTCCTTTTAGTTTTGTGCATGGACAAGGTGCCAAAAAGCAAGAGTTTTTTTAATTTTTATTTTATTTAAACATTTTTTAAAGTCAAAATTAAAATAGCTGGAACCAAATTTCAATAGTAGTTTTCTTTTCACATTATTTGTCATTTTGTAAATATTTATTAGTTTTTGTTGCTCATTTTGTTTATTTTTCTACATTGTTTTTTTTATTTTTATTGTCGTATTATTCTTTGATTTTCTGCCATTTGTGTCTTTACTTTGCTCATGTTACCAATTATTTTGCTAGTTCTCAGGAGTTAAAGGGTTAAACTGAATCACATGGAAGAGGGAAATATCTAAAACATGCAGGACACCGGCCCTCGAGGACTGGAGTTTGACACCTGTGCCTTAAATGAACACAGTAGCACACATGACCGACGCTTCAACAATGAGTCTTTCACAAGATCTTAAAGGAAACATGTTAGCGTCTGTCACCTTCATGGAGGTTATGCCATTATGTAGAAATTCAATTAAACAGACACACGCAGATGTACATGCTCCTAATGATGTCTTTTTCTATAAGACACAGCATCTTGTATGTGACTCTCTGACAAAAATACACTGCAGAGCCATCTGGGAGAGTTCAGTTAAAGCTGACCCGCTATCTGTCAGCACTTGGTAAATTAATGAAACACTGTAAAACAAAGAGCTGTAACTGGGTCACTGCTCTGAAAACAAACACACGTACTAATCTCCATCCAGAACTGGTTAGTAAATCTGCCTTCTATGCGTTTGTGTTTTTATGCTTCATTCATGTATTATGAAGTTTAAATAAATGTAGTTATGAAGCTATTTTTCAATCATTGTCTTTGGGCCAGGTGTAGTATACCAGCATCCATACAATTAAAATAATTTTAAATAAAATTAAAAACATTTAAAAAGGTAAAGGTAAAAATTAATTGCATAGGTTGTAATGTATTGTATTACATATATTATGATAGTCTGACTGGGGACAGAAACTGCTGAAACTAAACGTCTTATATCCATCACATGTTCACTTTGGTGGCAATGTTGTATATATTGTACATATTAAATAAACTTTTTAAAAAAAAGGAATCTAAAATATATTGCAGAAGCAAATTAATTGTAGGAATAAATAAATTAAAAAAAACAACTACGCTGTATTGAATGTCTGAAATGTTAAAGCCAAAAACATTGGGAAGCACTGTTCTATAGTTTAGAACAGAGGTGTCAAACATGCGGCCCGGGGGCCACATCTGGCCCGCCTAAGGGTCTAATCTGGCCCTTTGGATGAATTTATGAAATGCAAAAATTACACTAAGATATAAGTCACTTTAATTCATGGTCCATATTCAGACCAATTCAGTCTCATCAGAACCTATAAATAATCACAAGTAAAAATGTCTTTGTAAATGTAATTTTTTTCATTAAGCGACACTAAAATAAAGTGTAATTTCACCAAAATATACGAACAAATATGAAAAAATATAAAATCTTAAGAGAAGTAAGTACAATTTTAATAATATTCTACCTATTACTAAATATTTTGTGCATCTGTATACGCAGTGTGAGCTGTAAATTAGAATGTATATGTGTCAATGATAATAAAGCCTAATATTGTGTGTTTTCATAATGTAATTTTACTTTTTTCGCTCTAAAATAGAGCGACAAGTTTGGAGTTGACATTATATCTATATTATGTTTTGAGTATTTTTACTGGTTCGGCCCACTTCAGATCAAATTTATGTGAATGTGGCCCCTGGACTAAAATGAGTTTGACACCCCTGGTTTAGAACAAAGACATAGGAAGTGATTGATGACTTTCTCTTAACTTTGTACCTGACATTCTCGTGCCTCTTGACATAAAGGCTGTGGAAGTTGTTATCTTTAACAAGTCGCTGTCGTTCTTCTTTGTCTTTACAGTCTTGCAAGCGTTCCATGATTGTCAGCTTCATCTTCATGGAGATGTAAACCGGCAGAACAGACTGCAGAAGGTTTTCCTATAAACACACACACTTGGTTACATGCTGTAAATGACTGTAGTTTCACTGCTGTCGTCCATGTAGAGTGATGAGCGATAAGCCCAGAGATGAGTCTACACAGGAAATGCCTCAGCAAGAACATACATTAACATTTGCTTCTTTATTACATAACTATGAACCTCATTCTAAGCTAGTGTTGGTCCAAACTGTGTTCATCAAGCAGCTCTTTTTAATACTTAAAACCATGCCTGTGTGTTCTTACACCTTTAAAGGAGAAACCATTGTAACTCAAGCTGCACAATATATTGTTTGAGCATCGACATCACAATGTACGTGTGTACAATAGTCACATGGTCACACATATATATATATATATATATATATATATATATATATATATATATATATATATATATTGAATATACGTTTATTTTTATTAATGTATTTATTTATTTAATTAAAAAATATGTATCTACTAATTTATTTAACTTAATTTTCATTTTTAAAATGTATTTACTCATTTTTGAATTGAACTGAATTCCTTTATTGTCATTGCATATAAAATACAACAAAATTGAATGCTGCTCCAGTAGAGTACTTAAGTCACACATGCATC
This sequence comes from Siphamia tubifer, assembly GCA_020466265.1. Lineage (NCBI taxonomy): Eukaryota > Metazoa > Chordata > Actinopteri > Kurtiformes > Apogonidae > Siphamia > Siphamia tubifer. The sequence goes on along the minus strand of CM035785.1, from coordinate 56,159,095 downwards.
ACATTACATATTTAGTAATAAATACAGTAAATACAATAATAATGTTAAAAAGATAAAACTAAAAATACTAAAATACAAAGTGCAGTCGCTTGATTAAGAGTAATTATCCAGGTATTTTATTTCTGTTGATGGCAGCTACAGCTTCTGGAAAAAAGATTAATTTCTTATTATTATTTCTTTGTCTTTAAGTATTTATATTTTTTGTGGTTTGATTTATTTGTGGTCTTTATTTTTTTATGTATTACATTTTTTTTATGTATTAATTTTTTTATTTTAATTATTAGTTTTATTTAATTATTTCAATTACAAAAAGGATGACACTGAACCCTACATTTAATGTAAATTCCTAATCTGTTTGACTGTTTGCATCACTGCCACAACATCGTTTTATATATACTGTACTCCTGTATATTTTTTCATATTACAACAAACTTTATTGCAAGGTTAAAAAAATTCAAATGTCAACAGTCATTGTAACTCATTTATATCAAACAAACATCCACAAAATTCCAGGCTCCAGTATTAGCACCATATAATACATTTATAATAGAAAAATTAACATCATTGGATACGTTTTCTAATGTTGGCAATGGAAAAGTTCAACAGCTTAAGACAGGAATCTGTAGAGGACGCTTCTGAAGAAATGATTAATCCTCCTAATACCATCACAGACGCATCAACTTACATCATCTGACTACACTAGCTTAGTCAGTGACGGATCATTTTATCTGAAACTCTTTTTACACAATAGTCACACCACAAAGTGCTCTACAGTGGACAAGGTGTAAATACAGATCGTTATAAGAGAGGGTAAACATATTATGGTTTTAAGATATGAACAAGAGCAATCTGTATATTTGTAGGAAGAAAGAAAGAACGAAAGAAAGAAAGAAAGAAAGAGAGAGAGAAAGAAAGAGAGAAAGAAAGAAAAAAGAAAGAAAGAAAGAAAGAAGGAAAGAAAGAAAGAAAGAAAGAAAGAAAGAAAGAAAAAAGAAAGAAAGAAAAAAAGAAAGAAGGAAAGAAGGAAAGAAGGAAAGAAAGAAAGAAAGAAAGAAAGAAAGAAAGAAGGAAAGAAAGAAAGAAAGAAAGAAAGAAAGAAAGAAAGAAAGAAAGAAAGAAAGAAAGAAAGAAAGAAAGAAAGAAAGAAAGAAAGAAAGAAAGAAAGAAAGAAAGAAAGAAAGCTCCAGTACAAGTAGAAGTTGGAGCTGTTTGTTAAATAAGTTTTGGATTTGTCTAAAAGTCCATAAAATCACCATCCTGTGACTTTACTAAGGAATAAAATCTCATGTTAAAGAATAAAAATAAGAAAATATTAATATTAACAGATGTTGTTACAGTCGAGGCTGTTCAGTGAGTTCTCATAAGGGATTAAAGTTTGTTCCAGAGGTAGTTTTGACATGATGAGTCCATGTCTGTCAGGTGCCGCCATATTGGATGATTCAAAAAATAACTTTTTCTGAACGAGCTGATGAAAAATTATACAAACACAAGAAAAACCTATTTTTGTTGGTTTAGAGCATCAGATATTTAAAATCTATAATAACAAATTTGAACAAATGATTAAGATGTGGAAGAGGCTGAACCACTGAGTAGGACTGTAACAGCTGAGGGACAGAAGGATCTATGGGTCCAACTGATGCTGGGACCTTTAAGTCATTCCAAGACAAGTGGTTCCTGACACTGACAGACGTTCCATCAAATTCATCCTGGTAAAAGTTTCCCTGACTGGGACTATCTAACTTGTCTACATCGAAGAATGTCACAAAAACTCACTTGTCATGTTTGTGTGAAGTAACAACTCCACCAGTGGAGAAGTGTTTGATCACTGTTTGTACCATCGAACGCTTCACGTCCATAAAATTAATGTATGAACATATATTCATATATTCAGTTGGTGAATGTCCCGGTCAGTGGAAACGTGCACATTCCGTGAAGTTCCTTTGAAATGGTCTGGAAATTCCGATACTGGAAACACGCTTTTTGACACGTTATAGTCTTTGTATAACGTTTGTTCTTCCTCTATAAGCAGATGAGGGAAAGAACAGACTGGGAGATTCTAAAACAGACTTTGTTTGTTATTCTCTTTTAATTGTTTCTGCATTTGAGGGTAGACTGGTTTAACATGTAATAAAAAAACAGTAAAGTGGTGGTAAAATAAACTGCCAGTCAGTATGAATCCTGTGTACGTACAGAAGTTTCCAAGAACTTAAAGGGCCACACTTGTACACTATAAAACATCTGATGTGTTGGTGCATGTACAAACAAGTGTGTAGGCAAGGCAAGGCAAATGTATTTGTATATCACATTTCTTGTACAGGACAACTCAAGGTGCTTTACACAAAAACAGAAACAGAAGAAAATTAAAATCATAAAGATTCATTAAAAGACAATTAATATCAAGACATAAAAACATTTTAAAGCAAATAATAATCTAAGTAAAAGCTCCAGTGAACAATAATGTTTTCAGGCCTGATTTAAATGAACTGACAGTTGTTCTCAGACCTCAGGTATTAACACTAGTTAACACTAGTTAACACTAGTTAACACTAGTTAACACTAGTTAACAGTTGTTCTCAGACCTCAGGTATCCAGGTAGTTTGTTCCGCAGTTGAGGAGCAGAGTAACTGAATGATGCTTCACTTTGTTTCGTTCTTATCTTTGGAACACACAGTAAACCTGTTCCTGATGACCTATGACCTCAGGGCTCTGGATGCTTCATAGGGAACCAGTAGGTCTAGGATGTATTTGGGTCTGTGGGTGATCAGCTGTGTTTGTGTGAGTGTGTGTGTGTGTGTGTGTGTGTGTGTGTGTGTGTGTGTGTGTGTGTGTGTGTGTGTGTGTGTATGTGTGTGTGTGTGTGTGTGTTAGGTCCTGGCCCTAGGGTCCTGCATATACCCCTGTTAAAGTGACCACTGAAGTGATATAGAACAATGAATATATTTTGCCAAATGCATTTAAAAACAAAATAAATATATTGAACTCTCCACCAACTCCAATAATTAACAATATTTGTCATTATATCAGTAGTGTCCATCTTAAATCAATCTAAATCTCTGGTTTCATCACTAGTCCTGTCACATAAAATACAGATTTAGTATCTTTGACGCTTAAAACTAATATGTCCTTTGTTGGTCGGTCTTGAAGAAATGGAAAAAAACCCTGAATTTTTGGTGGCAGCCATTTTGAATCATCCAATATGGTGGCCCCATTAAGAATTCACTTTGGTTCCGGCAGATTTGAGTTCTGCAGAACCAGATATGTACCTCTGTACCAATTTTCATGCTTGTGCATTAATTTGCACAATTGTTCCCCTTACATTCCTGACTGTTATGTCAGACTGAACATTGAATACTAAGGAACGCTAATTTTTCTATCTGTTTCTATCTACTTTTCAATATCTTTAACAGATTGATGTATTTATAAATACTTTATCTAAATTATTCATGAAGAAAGAAAGAAAGAAAGAAAGAAAGAAAGAAAGAAAGAAAGAAAGAAAGAAAGAAAGAAAGAAAGAAAGAAAGAAAGAAAGAAAAGTGTGGATATGTTTGTATTTGTGGAATGTTTCTGTTTCTTTCAGATGAAGTCAGGTGGGATGAAAAGTCTAGTTAAGTTCAGTTCATTACACAGATTTACTAAATAGATTAAGGGGATGGAATCCAACTGGGTCAAATACAAATGTTCACATATTTAACTTTATTGTCATTTCACTGGGTTTGATCATTTCTTTTGTAAGTCATTAGAAAATACCCCTTAATATAAATGCTACATAATGTGACCCCCAGCATGTAGACTGGTCCAACTTCTACTAAGTAAACCAAGTATTCAGATTACATTAGATTTAATCACACCACATCTTTTACTTTAACACGTCATGAGCCCTTTTTTGAAAAGACCAAGTTCACCATCACAAGTTTTTAATTTCCCTGGTGGGTTTTTTTGGATACTCTCCAGGTTTTTAAAAACATGTCTCAAGGACAAAAAGAAGAAGAATTAAATCTCACCTTAACTTCATTTACTGTGGTGCTGCAAAGTATAGTTTGGCACAGAACAGGTTGGATTTAAAAAAAATAAAATAAAAAAAAGGACCAGTTGAGTATATGAACTCAGGCATATAAATAAGTGTTTGGACATGTGACACAAATGAAATAATTTTGTCTTCATACATCACCACAGTGTGTTACACAGGAAACTATTGAAGTGTGGACTTCCAGCTTTAATTCCAGGGGTTTAAAAAAAAAAAAATATTGCATTAATCATTTAGGAATTACAACCATTTTAAATGTAAGACTTTCATTTCCAGAGGCTCAGAAGCACATGGGTAAACTAGGATTTTTATAAACATAAAGATTGTTTTTAATTCTCGGATGAAAATTCTGCATGAAGTCTGGACCCCATGGACCCCGGACCCCATAGACCCCAGCGACCACTGCTGAGCCACTAACACTGTTCATTCTGTTCTTTACCATTGTTTTAGTCCGTTGTTTAAATTCTATTATAATTATTTATTCTCTAATGCAGTGGTTCCCAACCTTTTTATTACTGCAGACCAGTCAACGTTTGATGATTTTAGATCATGTAGATTGATTATATCCAATTATGTAGAGGTATTGTCTGTTAAAAGCTTTCTTTTTCTTGGACGTTATCGGCCACATGTGTCAAACTCCAGTCCTCGAGGGCCGGTGTTCTACATGTTTTAGATATTTCCCTTGTATTGGTAATAATTCATGAACTAATACTTTATAAATAATTAAGTACACATATTTAACTCAATTATATTTAGGCCTAATAGCGGCCTCTTTGAGTCTTCTCATTGTCTTGTCATTAATTTAATATTACATCATAGTTTACAATCAGTCACAGTATTACAAAATAGTGTCGCAAAATTACATTCATTTAATTTTTTTTACTGTCTGTGCAATACAATAAAAAAAAATCTAATATCCTCACAACTGTTTCACTGTTATTACCTGTTAAATAAGTCTTATCTGGCGCCTGTCATCCAATAGAATTATCGTACACCGTTACTGCCGGTATGTCGTCCAATCTCTTTTAATCATAAATCTATCCGTCGTTCGTGCAATGCATGATGGGATGTAATGATTTGGTTAGTGACCATCAATGTCCACTACATTTCATGGTGGATTGTGGGATATATTGAGTGACTATATAGTGAATAACTGCTCAGCATCACGGACAACACCTCCCACCCCCTGCACACCACACTGGAGTCCTATCAGAGCACCTTCAGCCGTAGACCGAGGCCTCAGAGGAGCACCACACAACGCCACAGGAGGTCTTTTGTACTAGTGGCCATTAAACTTGACAACTCCTCCCTTTCTGCAGGAAGGAAACCTGACACTTTGGACTGAAAATAGGTTTTTATAATAATGGCTGATAGAATGTTCAATTCACACTCTTTACCATATCGTGCAATATTAAACCATGATGTGCAATATTACCTTCAACATCATGTTAAATTATTACTATTATTATTATTTTCTTTTACATCATCATGTGCAATACCAACCCCAATATGTACACACACTTATTTTAATGACATTTATTTTAGACACTATTTCTTCTGATGCTCTATTGTTTACCTCATTTTGATGCTCTATTTACTGTAATGTTTCAAGCGATCTGGCAAAAACAATTTCCTACGGGATTAATAAAGTTTTATCTTATTATAAATAGTTCACTAAAGTGCTCAGTGTGTGTCAGGTTTTAAATGAGATGAGAAAATGTTGAGCTCATTTGTCTCCTATATTAAAGAACCTGTCATGTGACCATTGCGAACACATACATTGTGACAAATATATTGTGCAGCTGTGGTTCAATATGGTGTGGAAAGAAACTCACTGAATGAATGCACATTAACTGTCATTTCTGTAGAGGAATGGGTGTGTGTACTTGTCAATAGTGTTCCAGACAATTTCATTTGTTGTGGAGTTTTTTAAAGGGATCATAACCGTCACACAGTTTAAATGTCATTTTTCACGGCCTTTGCATCTCGCCAAGAAACATTTTGTGGCGAACAGCACTGGGCTTCTTTCTGAAGTTGTTATGGAGCTTCTTCTCGCACCATGTTATTATGTCCCTGTTTGTCTCTTTGACTACCTCAGTGCAGACGCTCCAAATCAAATAGAGCCGGACGTTTCAAATGTTAACGATCGTATCATTCTTTGTGTCCTGCCAGGCAACACAACAGCACCCCTGTCAGCACATTTTATGTCCCATACTAAGCATCAGTTAGAAGCAAATCAACAAAGAGGAGAAAATTATTTTAAAAAGGCCTCTGAAGTCAAAGCAAGCCAGCACAGATGCATCTAATTTAAAAAGCATCAGAGGAAAATCTAATTTCAGAAGGATGTTAGTCTCAATGAAAACATTCATGGGAGAGTCAACATGAGGCCGGCTGAAGGCGAAGCTTTGAGCTGGAATAAAATGTTAAGGCTACTGCAATAACAATTACTGACGAGGCATTCTCATTACTTGACCACACTGTTTGCTCCTATTAAATAAAAATATTAAATAAAAAAAAACCAAAAAAAAACATTATTACATCAAAACTGGCCTTGATCATAGAATGAAAGTTTATTATCTTCTGGTGTTTAGTAATAACAATTAGTGCTTTTTCATTTTTCTACTTTAAAAGGCTTTAAAATAGACCACAGTTCCAAATTAATATGTGCAACTGGGCCCATGTATTTAGCTTAAACTTTTAAATTGTTTTTCTCTTCATACTAATGAATGTGGATCTAGTTTTTAAAAACATATTAGTTATTATAATGAAAAATGTCTGTCAGGGCACTTCAATAAAACCTTTTGATAGTTTATACTTGCATGTAGATTGTCTGATGTTGAAAAACAATGTCTTTGAGATTTTCATACTGAAAAAACGGTTTATTTATATAGAAAATTTGTAAATAATGGGTCTGGAGAAATTTTTACAACACATTCACAGTATCATTTTTTTTTTCTTTTTATACTAATTAAGGCAGGGGTGTCAAACTAATTTTAGTTCAATTATATACATACACACACACACACACACACACACACACACACACACACACACACACACACTGATGGGTTGTTCTGTTGTTGTTCAGGAAAAAAAATAATAAACATATTGAAAAAGTTAATGCAAGATAATCCAAAATCTGAAAGGAACCAAAAGGTGTTTATTATTAATTATTATTATTATTATTATTATTATTAGACTATTAGGTCCAGATGAGCTAACTGCACCATCCACACATTCTGGTCACACCTGTTTCTTACTGTATTTTTTTTGTATTTTGCAAGAGTACAAGACCCCCCCCCCAAGACACGACCTTATAATCCAGTGTGCCCTATAGTACAGTAAATACCCATTTTCATCACTGACCTGCTGTCTTTTCTCTATTTCCAGCTTCATGCGCATGCTCAGGCACCTCAGTGTGTCCTGGAAGGTTTGTCTTAAGGTTTTCTCCATCAGGACCTTATGAAAGGCTCCCACCACACTGCCACACACAAACACCACTGCGTTGGACAGCAGCTACAGCAGCAAAACAAAACAAAACAAAACACAATAGCAGATGTTAGAGGTCAATTGGAAACTTTCTGAAGCTTTAGTACAGATAATATCAGAAAATATATGAAGAGTTCATTTGCAAAAACAGATAACTCCATTTTTAATTTTTTTCAGAAAATTGCATTTTTTACTCTACATTCCAGGTAATACTCATTGATTTGATATATTATTTATAAAATTTAGTGGATCTTACCAAATGAAATAAATAATATATCAAATAAATCAGTATTATCTGTGGAATGTAGAGTAAAAAATGACATTTTCTGGAAAAAAAAAAGAAAAATGGAGTTATCTGTTTTTGCAAATGAACTCTTCATATACTCCAGTAAAGTACAGATACCTAAAAATATTTAGTTAAGTACAGTATTGAAGTACTTTTATTTAGTTATTACCCACATCTACAGTACTGGAAACATTTGTACAACAAAACACCACAGTTTATTTAATCTAACTGAGTTCACCTGGTTAGCTAGGTATTGGTTGGGCTTGTCATTGTTGATGGTCAGGCGCAGAGAGAGGACCATGATGTGAGACAGTGACGAGATGACGCTCAACACCACAGCGTACCACAACTGAAACGGTAGCATTGTGTAGACTGTGAAGATGATGAAGAGGAAGAAAGGCACCTAAAGGGACACACAGGAAAATAGTCAGTGAGGACAAAAGAATGACTTTGGAATGAGCCTGACATGATGTGACTGTGTTCATTATACAGTGACTGACACACACACACACACACACACACACACACACACATTTTATCTGGACATGTCTTTCTCTCTCTAACTACACAGATAAGATACAGTATAATTGAAACACCAGCAGACCAGTCCAATGTGGTGCTGATTGGAAATCTGTAAAATGAATACTTCAAAAGTTCTATCCATCATTCAATTTTGACCTTTATTGTGACCTTTAACCTAGAGTTTTTAAATGTGTCTTTCAAAAATTCTGATGTCAGTGCACACCAACAATGTGAGCAAAAAGAAGCTATATGCTAAACTGAGTATACAGGAATGAAAAGGAAATTCCTGATTTGCCCTATCTCTGACCATTGTGAAAAAACATTTTTCATGATTGTGACCTTGACCTTTGACCTACATTCACCAATATTTAATGGGATCTATTCGGGAATGTCCTTGCCTTTGAAAGATCAAATGTTTTACGCATTGACATATTTGAAATAAAATGACTAAATTAAACTAAAGTTTATTAAAATGTTTGTGTGACATTAATTCAACCAATCAGAGGCTGTTTTTCAACATCGCCATAGCAACAAAGGATTTAGTTTAGTGCAGAAGGCTTTGTTCTGAGGCCTTCCATTGGTTCAAATATATAATTATGTAGATTTCTATTTAAGGGTTGTCTAGAGGGAACCCCCATCTTTCCAACGGTACCAAACATGACAGGGAAATACCTAACACCAGCGCCAAGGAAAGTCATTTTTGGAGTCGATTTTTCTTTAATTTAGACTTAATTACTGTCAGAGTCAGTTGTTGTTCTTCCTAAAAGGCATGATTTGAAGAACTTACGGTAGGAATTTAACAAAAAGTCACAGTTAGAAGTGTTCAGGAGACATTTTACTGGGATTTTATGCATAAACTTCATATTCGATCATTTTGACCCATATAAGGTATTTGAGGCTAAAGTTAGAAAAACTGCTGTGACTGAACCACTGCTTTAATGATGGATGGACAGATATGTGTCTTTTGTAAAAGATGAAGATAATTTCCACGGACAAATCTGACAACAGTTAATCAGCACATAAATGATCTTAACAAGTCTCTGTGACAGTGTTTGTTACAATGACTGTTCTTACTATGAATCCACTCTGTGTCAACATTCACAACAAACATTCAGTTTCTTAAAGGCTGAGCAATAACATCAAGACTAATCATTTGTTGGAGAAAAAAACACTGACAAAACATAATACACTCATGAGGTGAAGCAGAGCTCCAAATCAGCGCACACAGGCATAAGCAAACGTTAATTACCATGGTAACAAGGAAAATCTGCAGCTGTGTGTTGCCGTGTTATGATGACCTCAACATCAATATTTAATAAGTTAATGAGGTAGTAATTTAACAGTAGTTTCCATCATATAATCATCACATTTTTCAGACATCTAATGGTCTCATCTCTTCTTTTTAGTTAATTTTAATTCACTTTAAAAAAAAAAAAAAAAGGGTAGACTTTAGTCTTCCCCATTCATACCACTGATAAAGGAGGATTCTGTGGGAATGGTTTGATTTAATATTCTGAATCTGTGAACTGTCTAATCATGAAAAATGACTACGTATGCAGATGCATGATGGGACTGGGCTTCAAAGATTCCTCTTCAGTTTACTTCCTGGTCTGATGCAATCACAACACTAGAAAAGCACTGGAGAGCGCAGACTCCGCCAAGGCAGATCAGATCAGCCCCTGATGAAAGATGTGTGAAAGATGAGTGTGTGCCCCCCCCCCCACTGATCACCACCAAACTTTTATCACTTATTCCTTGTGTCAGTTTTACCATTTCCTGAAAATTTCAGCCAAATACGTCAATAACTTTTTGAGTTATCTTGCTATGAATCACACACACACCACCACTGATCACAACCAAAATGTCGTCACTTGTTCCTCGTTCCTTTATCAGCATTTCCAGAAATTTTCGTTCAAATCCATCCATAACTTTGTGAGTTATGTTGTTAAACAAACAAATGCCAGCAAAAACATAACTCTGCTAATTCCTTTTCAGAGTAATGTTTAACTAAATATGTCACTATTTAATTAAAATTGGAATTAAACAGACAAATGTGTTATTAAATGTGTCATTCATTCATTAAAATACCAATTAGTTTGAGTTAAAAAATAACAACCAAACATATATTATTATTTCACTAATTAATTATTTCATGGTCCTTGTGTTGCAGTTGATCATGAATTTATTTTATCTGTCAACCTCATCCATCAAAGTTGGTGGGCGGGGCTAATGCAAATCTAGTCAAATCCACTCCATTGGGAGTGTCAGACCGAGAGTCTACATGTTTAGTAGTTGCCAATAAAGTTTAGTTTCCCAAAGTATCCAAACAAATGTAGAGGTTAAAGGTCACCCAGTGTATTGGAATGTGACATGCAGGGTAACCAATCAGCTGTTAAGACCCACCCACCCGTGGTTGACAGATACAATAAATACATGATCCACTGCAACACAAGGACCATGAAATAATTAATTAATTAGTGAAATAATACACACACACGAACACTCATTTACATGTGTCATAAGGACAAAGTTTGTAATAATCAAGTAGCGATTGGGTGGTATGTATAACTTAAAAAAAAATAAAAAAAATTATTATTATTATTGTTATTATTATTATTATTATTATTATTATTATTATTATTATTATTATAAAAAAAAATTAAGTAAAATTAATGCATAAATACAAAAAGCTGTCATTTAAAAATAAATAAAAACAAATAAAATAAATAAATAAAATGAATGGTAATATTTAAAAAAAAAATAATCATTTCAAAAAATATTTAAAAAAATGAATCTTTTTTTGTTTTTAAACTAAGGACATCTCCAAAACTTCAAAAAAACATATGTTTGGCTTTGCACCCGTTTCACCCATGCTTTATGGGGACTTCCTGAAAAAAAAAATCAATTCAAGTATTTATGGGGCCATCATTTCTATTTCATTAGTGGGAAACTTTATTTATATTTAAACTCTCGTTGGGACCTGAATTTTGGTCCCCATGATGTGACTGTGAAGACATATCAATGTCCCCATGAAGATAGGAATACAAACACACACACACCAACACCAATCAGCATCAAAATTTGATCAGTTCCTTGTGCCAGTATCAAGATTTGTAGAAAATTTTAGCCCAATCAAAAAAGTCTTATCACAGTATATACAGTAGAGGGTGGGTTACCTGATCCCAAGGCAGAATGATGGGGCCACTGAAGATGAAGGTGTACCCCAGGGTTAGGTGCGTGGCCCACACAATAAGACCCAGGAGACGCCTCCATCGCTGCGACAGCATCTCCGTACACACCAGCACAAACACAGTAAGGAATACGCATAAGCTGCCGCTGACCACGCTCACAAAGGCACAGTGTTCCTCTGCACTCTAAAGAAGAAGAACATCAAACACATTCACTTTATTTGGTAGTCCACATAAAAACAACAACAACAACAACAACAAAAAGCTGGACATTTAACAAGATAAAAATAATTTCTAGCCAAAAATGGGCTGAGCAGAAGCAATCACATCAAAAACAACTCAGCAAATTAATTTTTTTCCCATATTTTATACAAATTCCTTACTTATTACTGAGACAAATAAATTGTTCAATTAATCACACAATTGAAAAGTGTTTTTTTTTTTTTTTTATTATCTGTTTTTATGTAGAGTTTGGACAAGTGTCTGGCAAATAAACTGAATTGAATTGTATCAATAATTTCACATTTTAAAGGTGTCATTCCACTGAAAACTGTGCTCCTAATGGATCACCCTGAGTTACCAACACATGCTGTGTTTGCTGCATCCACTGGATGGATTTACCATCATTCATAGAAAAACAACAGAAAACACTCCGTAAAAGCGTGTCCACGACATGTCATGACAGGGTCCCTACAGCTCAGGGAAAGTTCAATTCAATATGTTTTAAGACTTTTTTTAATGCCATTTGAAATTAAATTTAAGACCAAACCGACAATGACCCAAAATTGAGAAGGTAAAAAAAACAGCGTGTGAATGACCAACTGTTTATTTTAAATAGAACATTCATCAACTATTTGCATCAAGAAGCATAACTTTGAAATTTTGAATATATAATACAGTATACATATCTGGAATTTGCGTGAATTACAGACTTTTGTTTATCCCATCGAACGCACCACACAATAACACAGAGGTACGGGGTTAATTGTGAATTACCAGTGGTCCACAGATAATATTTATCCTGTGAGAATAGGGTATTATAGTCCGAAAAATATGATAATCTTATCGCCCTTTTTTGTAGTTTAACTGTTGGGTTTCAATTGGGTCTGACGTTTTATTGCCATTAGACTAGATGATAAATACCATTCACTTAGTTTGAATAATTTGATACTATTGTAGTTGACAGTAAACAAGTAACATGAGCCTTTAATCACTCATGTATCAGAGACAAGCTGATCGATTGACATGTGACCAGCTTTCAGACATGTCTGATGAGCAGCTCAGTCTCCGTTTACCTGCTGGTTAAATTTACACACAGCAAAAAAACTGAAACATGATAATCCCACACACACACACACACACACACACACACACACTGACATGTAGTTGCCATAGAAGTTTGTCAGATTTAGGTTAGAGGTCATGTACGAAGAGAAACAAAGCTTAGCAGAAGTTCAGTCACAAAGAATGTGTTAAGTCATTAGCACAAAGATCAATAAGATAATTCATCTAATCACAACTGAACAGGCTTCATATTACCTAATGACAAGGAGTCAACTGTTTACTTAGTTAACGCCTAAGTAAACAGAGTGAGGGAACAGTAGAGTGTTCATTTATGATCATTATTTCATTCTCAGAATATACTGCATTCTTAGATCATCCACTCTTCATCATGATTATCACTGTTTGGGAGGGTCCAGGGGGGGGGGGGGGGGGGGGGGGGGGGTAACATACAATTTTAATGATCACTTTGTGAGTTGATCTTCCAGTCATTACCTCGGTAAATAACTAAATGTTACTACATACATTCTGTATTTATTGATGTATTTAAGTGTTGATGTAGGAGGATTTTTTTTGTTGCCTGGAGCAGTGACTGTACTTTGAATTTCCCCATGGAGATTAATAAAATCTATCTAGTTTTTTCTCTTCAATTTATTTGAAGTCTCTCTGAACTGTGCCTGCTACAGTACCTATAGAATAATAATAATAATAATAATAATCATCATCATAATGGATTACACACACACATATATATATATATATATATATATATATATATATATATTCTATGAAGGCATACTCAAAGCGTGTACAGTGGATCCATTATTCATCCATTATTTATTCACTCTCATATTCTCCCTCTGGTGGTGGTAAACTCCATATGTATCCACAGTTGTCCTACTACAGACTGATGGAGGCGTCGCTACCATTTTGCACCTACAGCTGTTACATCATTTTTACCGTGAAATTACATCAAAATTATTATAGCATTACCACCTTATTAGTGATCTATAATGTAAAGTGTTACCGTTTATTCACTAAAACCCCATAAAAACCATGAACAAAAATATAAAATGGATGGTTCCAAAATGCAATGGATTCACTACTGGCCTTACCAGCAAGTTTTGTTAAAAGAAAAAACAGTAGATCTACTCTCAAAGGTGGATATTCTAAGTTGTTCCCAAGCAGGTGGATTTTATTTGTATAGAAAACTCAATCTAGTAATCTTTAGTACTTAACTTTGTAATATGGCAGAGGGACAGAGATTTCAATACATTACACTTTAAACAATGTTTTATCATGAAAATACAGTTGAATTTTCCATTGAAGGAGACTTTACAAAACTAGAACTGTAGCACTTAAGAAAATAAGTTGGAACAGGCTCCATTGGAACAGGCAGGTCAAATTTCTAAACACAAAAGAATATCAGAACCACTAAGAAAAGTTAAATCAGTGAATTGTTTAGTCTTTTTTTTTCTTTTTTAATAAATGAGCTGTGAAGACATTGTGAGGGAGCTTCCAAGGATACAAAAGACGTCACAGTTGCTGCCCGGATTGATGATACATGACCCATAAACAATAAAAACTTACACAACGAGTCAAATGGGAAAGTGTCTAAATCACGATGACAGTGTTTTTGTTTTTTTCTTACCAACACTAACTCAGCAATACAACACTGACCTACTTAAGAGTGTGACCTTGGCCAGAAAAATGTACCGCTTTGTTTTTTTGTAGAGTCATTAGTTTGTCTATCCTCATAAATATAATATAATACCTGCATTTAATTCAATATTCACATACTTTCTTAGTTTCTCAGATGATTAAATCGTACTCTGAAGTCCTCGACTTGTTCAAGTTGCTCCTGAGAGCCATTAATATTCTGCCTGAGCATTAAGGCTTATGTAGGATTACTGAGCTTTTTCTTCACATCTGTCCCTGCGTCATGTCCTGCTCGCTCCAGGCTTCCATCTTCCTGATTGGGTTACTCTACTGTACAATGAGGAGCAAACACGACAGGAAAAGATTGTACACACTTTCACGCGTATGGAACCAAGCGTTTGTGCGCCAGTGTGTGTCCGTACTAATACCGATAATTGTATGCGATTTTGCAATTGTTCGGATATTATGTAGGAGAGAATGTGGGTGTTTGAAGGGAGCTCACAGCAGAAAACAAAGGGTTAAAAGAGCACACAGGAGTGAGGCAGACACACAAAGTCAGTGTTAATAGATCTCTGCTTGGAGAAGGCCATCTCTGCATTGTATGTTGAGCTTTCCGGTTACCATGGCAGCACTGGAAAAGGCCAGATCTCAACTAAAACACTTTCTGCTCCTTATGTAGCTCGGAATCTTGACAAACCGTTTTGCAGGCAGAAAAAGAACAATTATAATGTAATATCAGCAGGAAATCTCAAGACCATATGAATGGGCAAAGCTACCATGTTATCTTTCCTTTTTCATCATTCTCTGAGCTGCATAATCTCTCCGGTATTTTTTAATTGTAATGTTGTCATTTTAATACATGTAGAGTTTTATTTAGACAGTTGTATAATCATTTTCTAATGCTTTCTATTTGACTCTAACAGGTCCAGCTATGACTGTAACATTGCATTGCAGTTACAGACAAATTTTGAAATGTTAACAATAAGATCTACAGTGATAAATCCTTCAATTATTATAGTGTCATGACTGGAACCAATAACAAACAGCACATTTAGGGATCAGACAGTCATAGCAGATGAATAGTCTTCAACCGGGAGCTGAGACAGGTGGTAAGAGCAGTGCTTGGAACAGCCAGTTTTACTCAGCGCTGCTCTTCATTAGACGGACACAATTGTAGTGGAGTTATATAAGCTGACAGTGACTTTCTGACACTCGTAGCAAACCCTTAAAAAAGCACAAGGCCCCCTCCTTTGTATTTAACAAAAGCATTACACAACCTGTATCCCAACATTTCCTCCTCACTTTATAGCCATCAGCAGGTTTACACATAATAAAAAAGGCAAGGAATAACTAGAGCAGGGGTGTCAAACTCATTTTAGTTCAGGGGCCACATTTAGCTAAATTTTATCTGAAGTGGGCCGAACCAGTGAAATAATCATGTAATAATGCATAAATAATGTATTATAATTATTTTATTTAATAATAAAGAAAATGTTTACATTAACAAACATCGTTCAAACAATGTGAATAACACGAAAAACAAATGAAAGAATAATCCTAATTTTAATAATTATGCTTTTGTTTATCATTTCCACATGTTCATTATAACTTACAGATCACAGTGGATTAACAAATATTTAAACATTTCATAAGGCAGATGATTCTTAAAATTGCACTGACATTGATTGAAAACACAGCTCTTCATATATTTGTTCAAGATCATTCACATATTTTGTGAAATTCTACTTTGTTTTAGTGTAAATATGTGAAAATATTTACTTTCACTTTTGTGATTATTTATAGATTATTATGGTGGTATTTTACTGGTTCTGACCCACTTCAGACTGCATTGACCTGAATGTGGAACCTGAAATAAAAATATTAATATCTTAATGTCTACTTTTGCATTTCACAAATTCATCCCAAGGGCTGCATTAAACCCTTTGGGGGGCCGGATTTGGCCCCCGGGCCTTATGTTTGACATCTCTGAACTAGAGTATACCAAAGGCTGAAGGACAGTGACTGCTCTATGTACATGTGGAAAATACTGACTTTTGAATGAATGTATTGAATATATGCACGAGTGTAAGAGGGTGAAAAAAAAAAATGAAGAAAGCAGAACAATAGCAGGAAGGTTATGATACTTTTTCTAAACAGAGGAAAGTAATATAATCTCTGGTGATAGAAACTGTCAGTTCACCAGATAACCAGCTGAACTGACAGCTCAGATACCTGCCCATCCTGCCAAAATCAACAGCATCCAGCAAATCATAAAGTCAATAAATACCTGCCTTTTCTTATCACTGTCAGTAGCACCATTTCATTCTGGCAGCTTGACAGTTACATTGTTTTAAATCACAAAATCATTCCTTTGCTCATGATTAATTTCCTATTATTCAGTTCTGAGGCATAAGTTAAAAAGCAGATTGTGATTTAAGGTGGTGCAGGGTGTTGGTGGGGTGGTGGGGGGTTAGTAGGTAGAGTGCCAAAGTGAATAGAGCAATGCTTAACCCATCAGATCAAAAGGAACCTTTTCAACCTTTTTGTGCCAATCTCACTCACTAACAGCTTTTGAGCCACACTTCCATGGCTCTACCTGATTTCTGGGCCGCCTGTTGCAGAAGGAAAGGTAATTTTCCGAAAAACATTGACTTAATATTGTTTGATACATCCCTTTCCAACTTGTCTTTAATCCAACAGAGTCAATGCAAATGGAAATGTGTTTTTAGGTACTGTCCTCCTTCACATTTAGTTACATAAATACTCAGTCATTTATGTCTCTCTTAGTGCACTAGTAGCAGAGGGGAGTTTACTGATAATCTGTATCATTAAAGGAGACTTGTTTTTCATTTTTTTTGACATACTCCCTAAAGATACAAACTGACCACCCGCCCACATATTTCTTAACATCAGGCTATTACTGCGATTGTGAAGTGGAAAGAACACGGTCTGCATTTACTATCCAACTGTCACAACCCTTTATATGGCATTTCATTTGTGTCACTAAATTAAGAGATTTTTTAAAAGTGCAAATAAAAAATATCAATTCAAAATACAAAAAAAAAAATATTCAAATTTACACAGATCGTGTAAATATATTTGCCGTCACATCTTGTACAGAGAACTTTTTAAAAACATAGACCATTTTGATTATCGTGTGCGTTGTTCTTGAATCAATTTAACATGCATCACTGTCAATTCACCATCGAAATCTAATAATAATAATAATAATAATAAATTGTATTTATCAGCGCCTTTCAAAACTCTTAAGGCACTTAACAAACAGAATGAAAACAGTATATAAACAGGTCTAAAAACAAAAACTACATGGATAAAAACAGGTGGCTGTGGCAGAAAAAAATAAATAAATAAGATAAAATAAATGGATAGAGCGAAGAAAAAGAAAAGTTGGATTATGAAGAGTATGCTATTTGGAAGAGTCTGTCTTATCGACCGTATTTTCTGGACTATAAGCCGCACCTGTTTATAAGCCGCATCCACTGTATTTTTAAAACTATAATAAAAAAAATAATATACAAGCCACACCGATTTATAAACCACAGATATCTGTTGAAAAATCTGATGTTTACTTCATGTACAGAAGGATTTTAAAACTGTAAATGTACATGTTTGTACCGGAACAGATTTTTTCCGAAGAGTGAGTTTTAACACAACAGCAACTTTACTGATTAAAATGGAACAGAACCAAGAGAAAACTAACCAGTATTTACTGTATTTATCTTCATTTCTCCCGTTTTTTAAGTCACAAATCACTTTAATTATCTTTATTATTAACCTCAGAGGTGTTTCGTCACATTTGTCTCCATGATGAAGGGGTGAGGATTTGAAAAATAATTAACAGTTGATAATTTGTCACTCAGGGCGGCACGGTGGTGCAGTGGTTAGCACTCGTGCCTCACAGCAAGAAGGACCCTAGTTCGAATCCCACACCAGACCTTTCTGTGTGGAGTTTGCATGTCCTCCCCGTGTCCGCGTGGGTTTTCACCGGGCACTCCGGTTTCCTCCCACCATCCAAACACATGCACTGATAGGTTAATTGGTTAATCTAAAATTGTCCATAGGTGTGAATGTGAGAGTGATTGTCTATATATGTTCAGCCCTGTGATGAACTGGCGTCTCATACAGGGTGTACCCCGCCTTTGCCCATTGTAGCTGGATTAGGACCCCCGCGACCATAGTGAGGATAAAGCGGGTTCAGATAATGAATGAATGAATTTGTCGTTCATGTTCTATCTGGTAAAGAAAAAGGAGTGTATTCTTCTTTGCATTGATTGTTCTCAGTAGTTTTGATTCTAATTCCGGTTACAGCGCCCCTAGTGGTGGAAGAAAAATCCACAGAATAGCCACAGCCTTTGTATAAACCCCATGTTTCAAAACATATGAAAAACGTAGCAGCTTATAGTCCAGAAAATACGGTAAAAGACCTTTTTCATTACCCAGAACTGAATGTTGTTTGAGGTAAAGCAGTTGTACAGACATGTTACTGCACATGCAAGGCTTCTGAAATGCCTCATTGGAAACTTTCCCACATACAACTTGTTCCTAAACACAACCTCAACAGTCAATTATATGTAATGCTGGTTTGTAATAAATACGTTTCTTTCTCATTTTTCTGAAGTTATTTTTCTTAAAATGTTCTAAATCCCTGTTTGGATTTCTTCAACATGATAAAGCTCTTATTAATGTTATTTTTAACATCTGTTGTGACAGTATGAGTGCATTTACTGTCAAAATAAATAAATGAAAAGAAGAAGCAATGTTAAAAGGCCAAACTTAAATGTCACTTGTTAAAAGACAGCCAATTATTTAAGGGCTACTCTGCAATGTGACCTCATTCTAAAAGCATAACCAGAAAATTTTACTCAAACAGTGCCACATTAGCTGTGTTCCTATCTGGGGAATCTTAACCAGTCATTTTCCAGCTAATTTGACCTTAGCGGTGTGTATAATATACTTATCACATGTGCTATGTGACAAAAACAGACTCCCCATTTAAACTTACTGAGGACAAGCTTACATCTTATGGTATATTACTACAAATACAACATAATGCATGTAAATGTACGCTCATTATTGCAGATTTCAGACTTAATCATCACTATAGATACATGTCAAAGAATTTAAATAACTTTAACCCTTTGATGCATACTGGTCACTACAGTGGACAATTATTCTACAGTTGTTCTCTTGTATATTCATGGGTTTTTAGTTGTTTTAGTTCATATCATTACTGTAACTGGTCTGTTCTTAATACCAGATCTGCACTAACATGTTTACATGTAAATCAATTGCTTGTTGTTATTAAACTGTAATTAACAGTCTCTTCTTAAACAAAAATTATATTAAAAATGTTATATTCCATAGTGTTCTGATGTTTTAAACGCAAAGCTTAAACACTTGTTTTCCAGCTGAGTGGACATTTTTTAATTCTATAAAAAAAAAAATAGAATAGAATAGAATAGAATAAAATAGAATGCCTTTATTATCATTATACAAGACGTACAATGAAATTGGACCATGCCATCGTCATCAGGTGTCATTCTGAAAAAGTATATATTTACACATATGTACACACACAGTAGAGAAATAAGACCACTGTCTAAACATATAAAAAGTTGCAAGTAATAAACAGGAATAAAAAGGACACACATTCACACAACAGCAGTTCACTCACACCATTTACATTCAACATATAGGTTCATTAAAAAGATTTCATTCACATTGCTTTTCTCAGGCCTAAAGAGGAATACAAATCTTGACTAAGGTTCTCATATTTCATGCATCAAAGGGTTAAACAGTATAAAACATAAAACACGTTGGCATGTCAAGAGAGACACTGGCTTTCACACAGACTCCAGAACTTAAACATTGATTATTGTGTATGTCCTCAATCAGCATGTATTCAGTTTTGGAAGAGCAGGGTTACCATCTTTGGAGCCACAGTGAAGCACATATTCATTTATGCTCTCAAATAATAACAAAGGCCCACTGTAAAATCTGCAAAACAGTGCACGGGTTTTATTGTATATTCAATGAAAATATTGACTTAAGACTCACCAGTCGAAGGGCAAAGAAGAGGATGAGGAGGATTCCACAGGAGAGCATAGAGAGGCCCAGCAGAAGCACCAGCGGCTGATACTGACTGATGCAGCAGAATTTACGATACAGTGCCTCATGTTTCAGCTCCTGATCATTCAGCAGGTACTTTCCCTTGGCTGGCATGACTAACACTTCTTATAGAGACATAGCAGGACTTAAGTAGGAGCTCTGGAGAGCAGAAGTATATGTCTTCACAACTTCCTTTGTGCTTATAAGCCAGAAGTTGGTATGAAGTTCAAGATCTGTAAGGTGTTCCTTTCCTTGTTAGCTCATGACGCTTAAGTGAAACTTGTATTCCTCCCTCGGAGTGTCATTTTGAATGTTGTTGTTGCTTCTCTCACTGCTTTCTCAATTCACAGTCGTCTCTGTGCGTCTCTTCCTCTTTCTCTCAGTGTCTGTGCCCCTTCGCTGGTCCTTTTGTGCCTTCTATCCTCTGTTTGGTGTTGGCAGGCAGACACGCTTCATCCCTTGCCAGCTACTGTGTTGCTCCCTTCAGTGGGTTTGAGTAATAAACCCCCGGGCTGGGAGACACAGGGGAGGAGGGGAGTTTAAGAAAGGGGAGGAGAGGAATAAGGAGGAAGAGTAAGAGGAAAACAGAGGTTGATGAGTGCGGCAACAAAGGCCATCCGTGAATCCCACCCTGATTCAGGATCTAAGCAAATGGCAAAGTCGGTATCTCCACTCTTTATAGGCAACCACCAACGGTGCACCTGGGAAGGAAACAGAAGGACAAGTAGAAAAATCAAATATTTTTCTCACAGCTCCTGTGACAGGGGGTCAAATACACCAGAATGATGACACCCACACACAGAAAACCGCTGCAAAATTACAAAAGCTAAGCTCTTGAATCAAACAAAAAGGATCCGTTACAAGAAATAGCAAACATTTTTTTTGAAAGGGATTGAAAAGAACCTTTCATTTCTGGAAAAAAAAAAGGAATATTTATATGAAAATAATAATTAAAAAATAATATACAAGAACCATTAGCTACAGCAAGACAACAGCAATTGTTCCATATTTAAAATAGAAGTATTAATTAATTAACTAATTAATTAATTAATTAAGTATAACCCTAAATTTTAATTGAGAAGTTATAGTTATACCAACACAAAGTTCAGGTCCCTTTGTTTTATACATCTTAAACTTGAATACATAAACTCATGTCAAGTACAGCTGCTTTATTAACAACATCTATACATAATAATAATAATAATAATAATAATAATAATAATAATAATAATAATAATAATAATAATAATAACTAGAAAAGCACTCAGAGCGCAGACCTCCGCCAAGGTAGACCCCCCCCCTTCCCAGCAATCACCCCCAAAATTAAATCAGTTCTTCCTGTTCATATTTCCAACATATCCTGAAAATGTCATCAACATCTGTCCATAAGTTTTTGAGTTATCTTGAACACAGACAAACAGATAAACACCAGCAAAAACATAACCTGCTTAGCGGAGGTAATGATAATAATAATAATAATAATAATAATGATGATAATGATAATGATAATGATAATGATAATGATAATGATAATGATAATGATAATAATAATAATAATAATAATAATAATAATAATAATAATAATAATAATAATTGTGTCCAGTCACCTACAGATTTCGAGAGCATCAAACAATCACCACGTGTTAAATATTTCAGTAGTTTAGTGGCTTGAGAAGATCCAATACTCAGCTGATGATCTGACTCTCTATAATCCAAACACACAGAACTGAAGCTGCAGTCAATGTCAGTAGAAAATAATGCAGCTGTTGAAGAAATATTAGCTTAATATTATAAATTCTCTGTCAACATTGTGATAATGCACACTTATAGATGTGTATTCTGTTTTTCTAACATGTAGATCAGACTATTTTAACTCTTTGACACATACTGGTCCCTACAGTGGACAGTTGTTCTACAGTTGTTCTACAGTTGTTCTCTTGTTTACCTGGAAATCAATATCTTGTTGTTATTAGACTGTAATTAACAGTCTTGTGAAATAAAAACTGCATTAAAATCTTTTTATTGTTCATTGTCTCCTTTTTTTTAGCACGATTGCACTTGACTTGCTGACATTTTATTTTGTAATGTTTCTAATGCTTGTGTCTAAGTGCCTGTCAAATATGTCAATTGTGACAGACAATAAAGTATATATTACTTCATAGTGTTCTGATATTTTAAATACATATATATTTGTTTCAAAGCTTAAACACATTTTCAGCTGAGTGGACATTTATGTAACTCCATAAAAAAGGCTCATTAAAAAGATTTCAATCACATTGTTTTTTTCAATGCTAAAGAGGAATAAAAACAAAAACTTGACTAAAGTTCTCATAATTCATGCATCATCAGCAAACCTTGTCTTTCAGAAAACAGACCATTTCAGGTTGTTGAAGTTGGTCTGGTTCCAGTTAATGACGGCTCTACATATTCATTTGGGACAACAGAGGAGACTCTGGCTTCAAGCTCAATAGAAACAATGTGAACTTCGCACTGCTGTCAATAGAAACCTCATTTCCTGCAGTAGCTAATATTGCTGTCTCAGTGTGCAGAGCGTGTAAGGCTTCATGTTTGTGCCTCACATAGCAACCATACCAGATGCTATGTGCCATAAAAAGAGTGCAGATGAGAAAACACAGTGTAAAAAAGGACATGATGCATGCCTACATAGAATAGTGGAAGCATTACCTCTGAATGCATGAGGTTACACATTACAAGTTACCTTTAAAAATCTGATAAATAATCTAACAGTGACTTTTTGATTTATTTTTTTTAATACATGGTTTAACCTGGAACTGAAAAGTGAGTTAAAACAAAAATGTCACCCTGGTCGAAATACACAAGATATATTATAGGTTGAATTACATCGAGCAGAGATATACCGTTTATTTATTTCATACACAAAGACAATTCAATGTGATTCACATAAATAAAAGGATTAACCAGAGGAGAAAGAGAAGAAAAAGAAAGAAAAGTAGATTAAGCACTAAAAATGTATAATTAGAAGAGAGTACATGGCATATTAAATTATACATAGAATACTATACTACTTTATTTTCCACATTATAAGGAACACTGGACTATAAGGTGCACTGTCAATGAATGGTTTATTTTTGAGAGGTTTTTTTTCATATATAAATTGCACTGGACTGTAAGGCACATTAAGTGAAGTCAAAATTATGAGATGAAAAGTCAAAAATATGAGATAAAAAGTCAAAATTATGAGATAAAAAGTAAAACTATGAGATAAAAAGTAAAACTATAAGATAAAAGGTCAAAATTGTGGGATAAAAAGTCAAACTTATGAGATAAAAAGTAAAACTATGAGATAAAAAGTCAAAATTATGAGATAAAAAGTCAAAATTATGAGATAAAAAGTCAAAATTATGAGATAAAATGTCAAATTTATGAGATAAAAAGTCAAAATCCCAAGTCAATAAACACTACCATAATCAATCCATATATGAGGTGCACTGTCGTATTTGGAGAAAATTAAAGTAATTTAAGTGCACTTTATAGTCTGAAAAATATGGTAGTTAAAATATGCATGTTTGGAAAAATACACAGGCTGAAAAACGATGTGTTAATCCTAAAAAACTAAATACATTCACCAAATATTATGATAAACACACACCATTGTCCACAATTCCACCAGATTTGATTTAATTAATAATTTAAAGAAGCTGTAAAGCCTTAAGAGGATCACTTAAAACAGGAAATGAAAACCTCAAAGTGATCATCAAATATTGAGCTGTTATGGCGCCTTTTTTCTATTAGAGCCTTTTTCTGTTTTCAGAAGGTAAATATGATTGTTCAACATATCACATCCTGGTATTGCACACTCTGGCTGATTAGAGAAATACACATTCATTTGACAGGTGAGTTGGCTGTGCATACATTTAAGAAAAAGAACCGGTCAGAAACAATTCCATTAGCTCCTTATAGGCCAACGTTATGACGAAATACTGACGACTGCTTGTCAGCATTAACACTGTTGTACTCAGATGTGGATATAATAATAATAATAATAATAATAATAATAATAATAATAATAATAATAATAATAATAATAATAATAATAATAATAATAATAATAGTAATATTAATAATAGTAATAATATTAATACTACTACTACTACTACTACTACTAATAATAATAATAATAGATTAGATTTATTAGATATTCAATCAGGGTTCTTACAGCTCAGGGAAAGTTAAATTCAAGACTTTTTTAATGCTGTTTGAAATTAAATTTAAGACCAAACTAACAATGAACCAAAATTGAAAATGACCTGGGGGCAGTTTTACCAACTGTTTATTTTAAATAGAACATGACGTTTTGGTCCAGTTGCTGCTACATTCATGAACCATTTGCATCAAGAAGCATAAGTTTGAAATTTTTAATATACAACACACACACACACACACACACACACATCATATAAACACACACTTGCAAAAAACTCAGTATAATTAAAGGAATACTACACTCACAGAATGTACTGTGTATATTTGTGGAAAGAAAGAGAGAGAGAAAGAAAGAAAGAAAGAACGAAAGAAACAAACAAAGAAAAAGACTCGTCTATGGACAATATTGTTAGTTTATTTTTATAAATATAGTTCCATCTCGTCCTCAGAGGGTGAGGATCTCATCAGTTCATTTGGTCACTTGTTATTACAGAACACTGTGGTTCTATGTAACCAGTTGCTCTTCACTTTATTTCCACAGGAGGTTGTTTAATAACTTAACCATCAGTTTATGGCTCCTTTTCCCTTTCACTGCTGCTGGACACAACAGCACTTAGCCAGCCTTCCTCTGCTCATTGATAAAACAAGAGCAGTAAAACGCCTGCCCACTCTTAAACAACTACAACCAGCTGGTCTGTAAAGGTGGTGGGTGGTGTGGGGGGGTCTGTATGTGTTCACTAGATGTTTAACACTGACAGGATCACTTACTCTTTAGACCAGACCTGGGTAAAGTAAGGTCCAGTTTTTGGCCCTGACCAGCCAACATGAGGTCATCGGTAAATTTAGGGCTGGGTGACATGGAGAAAAAAAATTCTCTTGATATGTTTTTGCTATATGTCGATATCTATGCAGTAAAAACAAAAAACAACCCCCCCCCCCCCGTCAAATTCAGCAAGATTTTTTTATTGAAGTGCAAATAGGTAGATAGCCAAGTGTCTACAGGTAGACAGGTACTAGAGGTAGACAGGTACTAGAGGTAGACAGGTACTAGTAAGAAAGTGCTTGTGCACCATTTTAACATCATCAAACCAAGGAAGGAACCAAAGGAATATTTCCTTATTTTAATTACAAACATAAAATCTGAGGGTAGACAGTTGAAGTGCTTATTTAACATTTTTGATAAAAGACACATTAAATAGTTTTAAATATAGGTTAATAGATCCTAAATCCATGAACTCTGGTGTTTGTGACTGTAGTACATTTTATATTTGTGTGTGTGTGCATTTGAGCCCATTATTGTGCATCAGCTTTTGTGTTAAATTCACATTAACTTTATTCATTTTCACTTTAATCACACACACACACACACGTTTAAATTTCAATGATTTACCAGGTTATTTTAATGTTTATCTCAAATGACAACCGACCGCAACCCGAATATCAATAAAAATATTTTTCAATGACCTGTAACCACGGGTGACCGCAGGCGCCCGCTCACATCAGGTCAACCTGCGCATCACTGTTACCGACAACCTGCTACGTCTAGATCTCCAACATAGAAAGTGAAGGATAATGGGAAAAAAAGGGGCAGAAAAAGGTGAATCAGTACTACCCTGAAGTACGTTCTGTGCTGTACTCTTCAGTCTTCAGACAACTACAGTTCAACTGCTGCTGAATTGATCAACCAATAAAAGCAAACATGCACTGGAAAGAAACTGAAGTGTTTCCAGACCATGACCAATACGCCTCTGAGTGACCTACCTTATGTCTACCCTCAGACTGTCGTCTATACGACTGTAAGAAGTGAACAGTTTAATAAAAAGTTTGCAAACTGATGCTGAAGGTCTGATGACCCAAGGTACTTGAAGAAATGTCTAGTTTTCCAGCAGCCATTTGACTCTGCACGAACTCTCATTTACCAGATGTTAAAGCTCCAGGCCCTCGTGGTTCTTTTTATGATCCAGCTCTGAAGTTACCATGGTAAAAAGCATAGCCACTAGACTTGTAGTTGAGCGTTAGAGCGCCGAACTAGGAGAACAGACAGGCATATGTGCTTCCATGGAGTCGGGTCTCTGAGCAAGCGGAGATGAATAGCTGAAAATGTTGCATTGAATGCCAGGTCTTTCTTTATGAAAGCTTGGCAATTGAAGCAATCACATAGCAGCCTTGCACATTGGCGTCATTGAATCAGTCATACAAAACAACTAACGTCACGCTGTGTACTCTGCTGCGGAGACGTAAAAACACAGAGGTCCTCGTGTGAAAGAAAAGAGATGATGTCAACACAAAAACAACACAACTGTGATGTACAAAAGTGTAGACAGGATTACACATTCACATGAGTTTAGCGTTCACACATCACATCTGTTACGTACAAAACTATGGACGTCAACCGACAGCGTTTATGCACATGTCTACAAAACTGGCAACTACAAAAGCAATATAAGACATTTTTTTTGTCCATTATTATGGGAAATAATATATAAAGAATATGAATTAAAAGTTTATTACCTCTGCCAAGGAAGTATTCAGGACAGTCTGTCTGTCTGTCTGTCTGTCTGTCTTAAAGTTCTTAAAGGGTTTTGATCAAACGTTCAGGAATGATAGATAATGGGTCAAGGAAGAATTTGGGTAGATTTTGACCAATGAATGTCAAAGGTCAAGGTCACACTAAAGGTCAACAACTAAAACATCACTGGTAATAATATCTGAGGATTTAGACAAGAAAGAATCTCACAGGTTTTTTTCCATTCACATCATCTCACCTTCAGACATCAGATGGGTCAACACCTATGGCTCTAACCTTTGACCCCTAACCCTTCAGACATCAGATGAGTCAACATCTATGGCTCTAACCTTTGACCCCTAACCCTTCAGACATCAGATGGGTCAACACATATGGCTCTAACCTTTGACCCCTAACCCTTCAGACATCAGATGGGTCAACATCTATGGCTCTAACCTTTGACCCCTAACCCTTCAGACATCAGATGAGTCAACATCTATGGCTCTAACCTTTGACCCCTAACCCTTCAGACATCAGATGGGTCAAAACCTATGGCTCTAACCTTTGACCCCTAACCCTTCAGACATCAGATGCGTCAACATCTATGGCTCTAACCTTTGACCCCTAACCCTTCAGACATCAGATGGGTCAACACCTATGGCTTTAACCTTTGACCCCTAACCCTTCAGACATCAGATGGGACAACAACTATGGCTCTAACCTTTGACCCCTAACCCTTCAGACATCAGATGGGTCAACACCTATGGCTCTAACCTTTGACCCCTAACCCTTCAGACATCAGATGGGTCAACACCTATGGCTCTAACCTTTGACCCCTAACCCTTCAGACATCAGATGCGTCAACATCTATGGCTCTAACCTTTGACCCCTAACCCTTCAGACATCAGATGGGTCAACACATATGGCTCTAACCTTTGACCCCTAACCCTTCAGACATCAGATGGGTCAACACCTATGGCTCTAACCTTTGACCCCTAACCCTTCAGACATCAGGTTCATTTGGAAAACTATATATATTTAGTTGTATTTTTGTAATCCTCATAATCATTTATCTTCCATATCAGTAAAAAGTAATTTTGAGGACCATATCACAATGATTTTGGATTCATTTTCCAGTCACTAAATGATTACAAAAAAGGGAAAATCAATTTATCGCAACTTTCGCAAAAATAGGCTAAAAAGCACAGCAACTTTCACCACAATTTTTTGGAAAAGCTCATGTAACATCAGACGTTTTAGGATGAAACAATCTCAAAAAAGGCCCGTGAAATCCTGGTGGGAGTGAATAATGACGATTTCTTGTAAATGTTCTTCCTGGCCAGAGGGGGTTCTGTAGGCAGACGCTACAGAACCCCCTCTGTAATAGCTGCTCTCAATAACACAAAAATATCTGCACTGTGTTTTTAGGGTGTTTAATTATTTCATGCAATTTTATTTCATTTGTATTAATGTCTATTAAATTGTGGCACTGTGTTTTAGTGGGGAAGAGTGTTTGTTGTAGCAGCTGTGACAAAGAACAATTTCAGTTTTGTTTTTTATGTGGAACAGACAATAAAACTATCTATTCTATTCCTATTCTAACAATCTGAAAAGAGGCCAAATCAATGGAATCTGAAACCCACACAAAGCCAAAAAAAACAACGACTGGAGATCTGTTTTAGTGATAACATTAAGTCTCTTTAGTTTTATCTTAATAGAGTAAATTTAAAACATAACATTGTTGGAGGCATTTATAGACAACTACACCCATGTTTCACTGAATGAGACAAAACTAAGCTGTAAACATTAACACATTTACTCATTTTCTGCCTGAACTCTGTCTCCCCCTTGAATTTTCTCAATGCTAGGTAATCACCTCAGTAGGAAATGCCAATAAACCAGTTTTGTTCAAATGTCAAGTCAGATCTTCACAAATCTACACCCAATTCCGGACCTTTTCTGGCAGCTTTCGCTCCTGAGCCAATCACTCAGTTTTTGTGGCCGGCTTTGTGTTGCTGTTCAATTAGCCTGGACAAAAAAAAGGAGACAAAGAGTGACCTCAGTAAAAGAAACCCCAATAGCACATTTCTTGGTCTCCACTACACATCATCCAGGGTTATAGCTGATGTGAATAAAGGTCACAGAGAAATATCCCAGAGAAACTGCCCCACCTCGACCACGTCCTGCCAAGCATTTAAACACAAGGAACGTGTTCAGTTCTGTTTGGACTTTTAACAGTAGAAATAAAGCATGTTTGTTTGTTGTCTATATTAGCACAGGCTCTGTTCTATATTACTAAAGATGTAAAAAAAAAAAAATTATTAGAAAAACTGACATTACGATTTTTTTTTAACCCTGAGATAAACAGTATATTGCAATATGAAAAAAAATACTCGGGAGTTCTGTATATCACAGCTGCGTGGTTCCGACGCAAACGGTTAAAAAAAACAGATTAGTGGTCGACATAGAACAAAAGTTTCAATGTCGTGCTTCTTGTAGCTAAATAATTAAATAAAACGGCAACACTTTATAATACCAACATACAATTCATAATGTATTAACCATTTATTACCTATTTGTTAATGTTTATTCATACACAATTGATCATAAACAAAGCGTTTGTTCTTCTTTTCTATGAACAAACCATTTGTAGCCGTGTGAACAAATGATTTATAATAAATTGTGTATAAGCAATACATTAATAAACATTAACAAATAGGTAACAAATGGTTAATACATAGTGGAAAGTGTGTAGGTATTATAAAGTGTTACCAATAAAAGCAATAATCAAAAATAAATACATACATAAAATTAAAACAAATTAAATACAATTTTAGAAATGATAAATTAAAATAAATAAATAAATAAAAACTAAAGAATAAAAAATAAGAATAAAAATAATTACAGGATCTGCGATGTGACTATTGTCCAAATATACATTGCGATGTCGATGCTCAAACTATATATATTGAGCAGCTCTATACAAAACCATGACACATTAAACAAAAATTAAATTAAAAAAACCAAAAACATTCTGGCTTCAGTTCAGTTGTTACACAATGTTGTTGCTGTCACTTCCTATGTGGACCTCCTCCCAAATGTTCCTGCTTTATTTGGTCCATTTTAGACCTGATTAAAACATTATTAAAAATTGACTTTTTTGTCATTCTTAAAATCACAAAACTCATCTGGGATTTAATGCTGTTTCTAAGAAAATCTACTATAATTTAAAATGTAATGTATTAAAACATTCCATATAACAAAAGCTGATTTAACCCATCACCTACTGGACAGACAGACAGACGGAGACAGATTAATAGTATAATTTTACTTTCTGAATGATAATGCATGGGAATGTACATATTGGCGATATGAGGACTGACCATCTTTATAAAATATAGGCCAATGCAGTGACAAATATCTGTGTTTTCCACAATGTAATCAGTGAATTAGGGTTACTGAGAGCCTTTCCATTAACAGAAGACTTATGATGTATGTACAGCAATGCACTGGACAGATTAGATTAGGCCTTTTGTCCTTTCCCATCTCCCGTCCTGTCCTCCCAGTACTGTCTACTGGTATTAAATTAGCTGCATTCACCAGAAGGAGCTGCTGAAAGTTAACAATATTAACAGGATGCTATCTCAGCGCTGATTTAAGCTTCAAATGCCATTGCTTATAATAAATACAGGAAGTGCAAGCGAGGGCACCACATGTTTGGAAGCTGCCTGTTACAGCTCAAGTGTTTCACATTTATACTTCCACAAACTGCAGCCG
Organism: Siphamia tubifer; assembly: GCA_020466265.1. Taxonomy (NCBI): domain Eukaryota; kingdom Metazoa; phylum Chordata; class Actinopteri; order Kurtiformes; family Apogonidae; genus Siphamia; species Siphamia tubifer. The sequence goes on along the minus strand of CM035785.1, from coordinate 56,128,049 downwards.
TGTGGCACCACAGCAAGTGAAGACATCAATTGCTTAGTTTGACACAAACAACAGCCAATAAAAAGGTTTATTGATTTAAAGATACATAGAATTTATATCTAAATCATCAGTCATGAGGCAAATCTAATGTTGAAACGACACTGATCAAATTAAACTGGACCATTTCCTTCTCATGTATTGTGTTTGAACACACCTGTACACATCAGTTATAAAAGTCACCCACTGTATCTGAGCAGAGGTGGGAAAACTAAACCAAAAAATAAAGAATGATTTGTGTTGTTCAGGACTAGAATATATGGTTTGAGTATCGACATCGAAATGTACAGTACATGTACACAATAGTCACATCGCAGTGCAATTATATGTATTTAATTTGTTATTATTTTTTATTTATTTGTAGATATTTTTATTTATATATTAATGTATTTATTTAACCCTTTGATGCATGAATTATGAGAACCTTAGTCAAGATATTTTCCCCAATGTTTTTATTTTCCTCTTTTAAGAATATTTAAAAATGTTTTAATGAATCTATTTTTAAGGAGTTATAAAAATTCCCACTCAGCTGGAAAACATTAGCCAGGCCGCACTAGATACCCTTAGCGGTAGCACATCTAATGTGCTACCGTACTAGTCTAGTTTCACTCAATGTAACTTTTGGCTAGATTTCCCTGAAACTGGTCGACCAATCACAGTCAAGTATAGAGTCAGAGGGCGGGCCTAACAAAGTGACGCTGCAAAGTTTCAGAGAGAAACAACTGGTAACAACCATAGAAGAAGAACAACAACAGGTAGTGATTTCCTTTTATCAAAGATGAGTGAAGAATGTGCATCAGCAATCTTTAAATTATTTTTACAGAAGCGACAACAGTCGTTCAGATCCATAATCCACCATTTTCTTTAGTCATCCCTAACTTTCTCCAGACTCCTCTGTGAACTTTCTGCCATCTAAGTACGTCATCCTAAAGATTACACTGATTGGTTGTAGTCCCGTCCTATTGCATACAGAGGGATTTAAAGACAACCTTTTAGCCCCGCCTCCCCCTGACTATGAAGCACCACTAGACCCGTACATGGAATGAATAAGGATAACGCTGCTAGGGTCGGAAAATATGTGTTTAAGCTTTGAACCAAAGAAACATTTAAAACACAATATCAGAACACTATGAAATAAAACATTTTTAATGGAGTTTTAGTTTAAGAAGAGACTGTTAATTACAGTCTAATAACAAGTAATTGATGTAAACATAAACATGTTAGTGCAGATCAGGTATTAAGAACAGACCTGTTACAGTAATGATATAAACTGACTGATATGGAACTAAAACAACAAAAACCATGAATAAACAAGAGAACAACTGTAGAAGAACTGTCCACTGTAGGCATCAAAGGGTTAATTTATTTATTTTTATTTATTAATAATTTATTTGTCTGTAGTTGTCTTTTCTATGTATTTATTCATTCATTTATTTATTTTATTTGACATTTTTCCTTTTTATTTTTAATTTGTATTTTTGTTTAATTAATTCAGCTACAAGAAGGATGATAATGAAACGTTTGCATCACACAGCTGTTACATTCATACTCCTGAGTATTTTTTTATTTCGCACTAATATATATATATATATATATATATATATATATATATATATATATATATCGTAAATGTAATTTTTTCCCTAATATCATTCAGCCTTATTCAGTACACATAATAAACGTCATTCAGTGAATGTTACTGAATGACACATGGAACTTGGAAATATACATTTTGGAAAGAATGTGTTATAGTGAGAAACTGTATGTTTCCAATTAGCCACATCCCATTTCAGCTTTCATAACTTTACTTGTTCCATCCAGTAAATGTTGGACACTGGGGCCCCTCTGTACATCCAACTCCTTCCACCACCAATAAGAAAACCATAATTACCCCTTTAGTAGGCCAGACAGCTTACCACCGGCACAGCCATTCAAAGAGAAACCTCAACATCTACAGTGTGTTTACACAACTAAACAAAACCTAACGTAGATATCATGCCAAGCTGCTGTATCAGAAACGGATGGCAGTCTCCATTCAGTACGATGATGGTAATTTTCCAGGCTACCATAAAAGCCTAGCTGCTGACAGGGCCATCTGCTGCGTGTTGTCTGCAATGAATAGTCATAACTAGTGATTCTTTAATAGTGTTCATGATTCACTGTGTACAAATGGCTGTAACTATAATAGTGATGTTTCACTGTCCAATAGCAATAGCATGTCACACAGGAGAAGATGTTCCTTTAAACCCCAGTGTTTAATATCACATATTGTAAATCGTAACTGCAAATCATTACAAAAGTTTAAAATGTTTTTATAAACCACATTCTAAGTGGATACAACAAAGAAATGGACATATATGAATCTATAGTGAGGAGAAAGTTTCCCCTTTTCTCCCTTAAAATGTTCCGTCTTTTTTTGTTTTCTCCCCCATTTTATTTAATTTTCTTCCTCTTATTCTTTCACCTGTCAGTAAATCAGGGGTGGGCATATCAGGCAATGCAACAGAAAAAAGAAATATCGGCCTGGTATATTGGTCTGATATAACTGTCTATCATTACTGTATATGTGAATAAATATCCTTTTGAGCAGAGGCTCTTTGATGTTACAATGAATGATTCCAAACTGTATATTTAATCTCAGTATTCCATATGCAACTTACAGTCATAGGATGGAACCATATCTCAATCACATTCTTTGTTATCTTTGGGAAGTGCAGACAATAGAGTTCACATCAGGAATGGAAAGAAATTAAAGGAAAATGTTACTTTATGTATGCATGTTATCACCACACCCTTAGTTCTCATGTGTGATGTTTAACCTGTATCCTGTGACACACAACACTATTAGCCGACACTGAAAACATGAAAAGGGAAAATGATTGTCATGGTGGAAAAGAAGCTATTATAAATTCCTAAATGACTAAAAACAAAAATACAGTAATACATTTTTGTTTGTTTCAGCAGTCAAATGTTACACTTTCCTGCTTATAGAGACTGTTATAATCTCATCATTAATGTACATACTGTGTCTGTGATTGTATTTCAGACACTCAAGATTAGCTCAAGAATGTTTGTACAACAGGGTGAGGTCTAGTTCCACATCAAAAATAAATTCACTTTCACTGTACCTTGTCACCAGTGATTTATACATTACAATGGGATTACATAATGTCCATTATACAATCATTTTTAAAAAATGTTTGGCAACCAATCCACTTTGCAGCCATTTTTAGTCTTACTGTAGATGTGGGTGTGTGTAATTAAGTGTGTATAATTAAAATAAAATTAAAATGACAGTGTTTTATGGTTAGATCTCATTTAGTAACTACTCGTTGAAGTAAATTGTTAAATAAAATGCAGAGATTCAATATAGACCTCATATAGCATATCCACTAATCCACTAAGGACAAATTAATGTACAATATGCTCAGACCACACTGTGTACAGTGGGTGATTTATCTGACTATTTTTCTCTGCCTTCACATCAATGTATGAGGCAGAAATGAACAGGGTGTGTAAAAACAAAAACAAAAAAACAAACAAACAAAAAAAGACACCCAATGGTATCACGGTATCATGGTATATTATTTATATATATATATATATACCTTATGTTTGACATCTGTGACCTAAACCTTTAACATAGTGTGAATCTATACTTAAACAAATTGATTTATGAAAAAGAAAATAAAAATTATGGAAACAACAGATTACTTAATCATGTTATATGAGAAGATATGAATATTGTTAAGTTAATTTTGCATACAAATTAATAATATGGACATTTAGAAGTGGGTGAAAATGTTATAATAGTGCCTTTCAGTGGATCGTATGCTTTGTTCCTGTCAGGTTAGACTGGAGTTGAATAAATATAAGATGTCTACTGTACGCATGCACCAAAAATCTTATGCATGATGGAAATCTAGGGTAAAAAAAAAATGAATGAACAGTGATAAATAAACTCATATAAAAACTCAAGGCTTTTTCTACTGCTGTCATTTTGTTAGACAAACTCACAGACATACATTTATCAAGGCTTTCCATCTCTGGAAAACTGTGAACTTGGGGTCAGTTTCAGAGATTGTTAAACCTGCTTTCTGGAAAAACACTCCCGGATGCATGTGTCAGAGATGAATTGTGCTATTCAATTTATCTGAATCAATACAACCAAGGAAAATATCCCTTTATACGAACAGACAATGAGAAAGTCAGATATAGCCAAAGCCAAACAAAGATGTGACAATGGAATGGACCTCTGGAAGAGATGTTCGATGTTCAATGAAAAAGAAATTCCAACACAGTTATCACTGGAATAACAACCTTCACACTATCTAATGTTCAGATACAGTAAGGCATGAGCGTGACAGTCGGATAAATCCTTTACATTGAGGAGACTAAAATTTCCGAGATGAATTCATGCACAGAATGTGACTTCATCCTTGCAATACACGCACACACACACACACACACACACATACTAGTGATACTAGTGATACTAATCACAATGTTAATTTGAATGTTAATAATGTCAGATTCCAGCTCAACTCTGGATATAGATTTTAGTATCTGTATAATAAAGTGTAAATGCACCCTTTACATATACCTTGATGGACTTTCTATTAAATAAATCATAATCAAGCCTCAATATGACAAATCTTTATCCTACTTTGTGGATTCTGTCAACAACATTTATTTATTCATTCATTATTAAAGGTGAGTAAAGTGTATTTCAGTGTGCATTTTTGTTAGCAGTTGGTGTAAGTATTGTTAATAAATGTTGTACAATAATACATAATGGATATAATTTCATATTTCCTGTCAAATGTTCACTTTTTTGAGTTAGTTATTTTTATTTATTTATTTTTTTACAAAAACATAGTTGACCACTAGTGGTCTACACACATATATATATATATATATATATATATATTATATACAGTATGCATAAGTGATGTCTATCCATTCATCTGCCTACATCCTACTGTCTGTCTGTCCATCCGTTTATCACACACATATCACACATATTATATATATATATATATATATATATATATATATATATAGCATGTGTATGTACCACATTATATGCAGTATTTGTAAACAGTTTTGCATGTATTGTAAAAGTTGTACGGTCATCACTGACAGGTCCAGGCCGACAGCAGAGACTGAGCAATCTGTAAAAGGGAATTTCAAAGGAACAGGGCAGCGGCCATTGCAAACATCAAGCAACATGTGACCTTTGGAGTTCTGGAACACAGGACGACAACCCACACTGAAATGTGCAGTGAGTATAGAGACTCATCATTCAGTTTCAAAGGCAACACAGGAAATATTGTCCCACAGTCCATAACATTAAAGGGTGGGACACCAGGAAGGCTGGAGCAGCATGTTCCTTGTATGAAGCAGGTAAAGTGTTGAATAAGAAAGTCTGTGGACGGAGTCTCTGCAAGTGTCAAAGAGTTCTTATTCAGATGTTTTACAGTTTCTTTAAACCATTCCAGATTAAATTTAACACGCATTTCACAGCATGTCACAGTCAGTCAGTGTACACTTCTTTGATGTCGAACGGAACAACATTAGATGATTAGATATTTGTTTGCCCTAGGTTTGCACAATACTGGGAAAAAAAACAATGCTATTTATTTTTAACCCTGCAATACTTATTACAATACAAAACAAGTGGTCAACAAACCCCACCACCCTTGCACACATTTTTACCTGATTTGCCCTATCTCTTATCATTGCAAAAACACATTTTTGGTGCCTGTGACCTTTGACCTACATTCATGAAAATATAATGAGATCTATTCTGGAGCATCTCATATCTTTCCTGAAAATTTAATGAAAATTGGTCCACTAGTTTTTGTGTAAAGCTGCTTAAAAACAGACAGACAGACAGACAGACAAACCGACCCCTCTTTAGTATTTTGAGTGAAATACTAAAGAGGATATAACAGCTGTGTGGTGCCGACACAAATGGTCAAACAAAGTAATTGTCTTAGCTGTCGTTGTGCCAACACATGCACAGCAGTGTCAACACAGAACACATGCTTTATTATCATCCTACTTGTAGTCGGAATAATTCCAGATAACGGATGTTGCTTTTCTTCCTGGTTTCGTGTAATCCGTGTATCAGTCGTTCATTCGTTTTTCAAAATAATTCCAAAAATAAGACAGTGAAAAAACAACTTGTTTTTTAATTATTTGATTCCAAAACCAAAATGAAAACTGGATAGTGATGTGTTTTTTTTAGTTTTCCTTTTTGTGTTTAAATGAATCATAGAAAAAAACCCAATAAATATCCAATTCTGACCTGAAGCAAATTAAGTAAACAGGAAATGAATCTTAACAACTCAAAGAAATATGGCCACCAGACTTGAAGGTCATTATGGTATGATCATTTTCTCCGTGGTCATATCTTCAGGTCTTAGGGTGACCCTCTTAGTTACATCACTGCGGGTCACTGTTATTTCTCGTTTACTCGACTTGTTCAGGACTTTGCTTCAGGTCAAAATTGGATAAAATGGGAAAGGGCTGTTTTCCCGTTTTTCCATTATTTCTTCAAACACAAAAAGCAAAACTGAAAAACCGCATCATTATAAATTTTTTAATTTTGGTTTTGGAAACAAATAATGAATAAATTACTTGTTGTTTCGTCGTCTTATTTTCAGTTTTATTTTGAAAAACAAATGACGAACGATACATATATTTTCTCTGATTTTCAATTGTTCGTTTCTTATTTTTCGATGTTACTAGCGACTCACTCCATGTGCAGGGGGTGTGGTCTACTTTGGTAACTCACTGATAAATGTGCAAATATTGGATACTTAAATCTTCATATCTTAAATATAATAAATGTTGCAAATATGCTTTAGTGCAAAGAACAATATATAGTCAGAACAATATACCATGGATATAGTCAACTGAATTTGTTCTAAGTATACTTCATTATCCACTCCATATGATATGTTTGTGAGTGCAGGGCGTGTCAGTTATGTCAACACAATCTAATTGGCCGAGTCAATAAGTGTTGTCAAACCCACCCTGTCCACACACTTTCATGTTCACTCACTCTACACTACACCATCCAGACAAGGGACAGCACCCAGGCACCAGTTTTTAACACCCACTAGTGCTATTATGAGCAGGGCGAGGTTGGATGAGGTGACAGCGTGTTAAGAAATGTTCCCCTTTCCCTCTGGAACAACTTCTAGCCTGTCCTTGAGTTAAGCCCCCTGTATCACCCAGCATAGTTACATTGAGAGTGATTATCAGCACAGCCTACAGCTTCATTCATGGGGTTAAACAGGATCTCTGGCATTGATATTTATCTTTGTTCCCCAGTTTATTCATTCATCTGTTCAATCGGATTTGATCTTAACAGCAGTAAAATGCATATGCAGTATATAAAGACCACATTGTTCTTAACCATATCTAACTCAAGTGTGTCAAACTCATTTTAGTTCAGTTCCACAATCCAGCGCACGATGATCTCAAAAAGGGCCACAACAGTAAAATACTAACAGTGAAAAGAGTAAAATCACATTATGATAATGTTTGCATCTATAAATGTTTCCCTCAAAATGTGAATAACATCAACAATTTGAATTGTCTTATGAAAAACAAGTGGAATTTTAACATTTTTTCACCTCAGTTGACTTGCATTACAATTACAAAACAAAAAGCCTGCTGTTGGCCTAAAGGCCTTTTGTCCACCGCCGCAGAAATGACAAAAAAATGTGTCAAAAAGTACGAGGCATCATTGAACTTGAACAAGGCCTTCATGAGAGAGGCATGTGTGAATGTGTTGATCCTCCATCAAAGCTGTCAAAAGTTATTTAGTACAGTGTTCCTCTCATCTTTTTGCTCTGTGACCTTGAAAACTAGGTCAAGGTCACTTATCATCGAACTCGACCAAGGTCTTCATGAGAGTCATGTGTGGTGTGAATTTGGTGATCCTCCATCAAAGCTGTCAAAAGTTATTGAGTACAGTGTTCCCGGACGGACGAACGGACGGATGGACTGACGAACAGCATTTGTAAGTTTCCCCACTGAGGCGACGGTGGACAAATACAGAAAACATTTATTAATAGGCAGACATTTGATGTTGTTCATATTTGTCCATGTTATTCATATTTTTGTAAAAGGATAGTTTGTTAATATAAAGTACCAGGAAACTGGACCACATCACTCCAGTCCTCAAATCCTTACATTTTCTTCCTGTGGGTCAAAGGTCACAGTTCTAAATCTTACTCCTGGTCTATAAAGTACTAAATGGCCTTGGACCAAATACATCCTAGACCTGCTGGTTCACTATGACGCATCCAGAGCCCTGAGGTCATAGGTCATCAGGTACAGGTCTACTGTGTGTTCGAAAAATAAGAACCAAACAAAGTGAAGCATCATTCAGTTGTTGTGCTCCTCACCTGTGGAACAAATTACCTGAACACCTGAGGTCTGAGAAAAACTGTCAGTTCATTTAAATCAGACTGAAATGTTCACTGGAGCTTTTACTTAGATTCTCATTTGCTTTTAAATGATCAGTGTATCAGATCAGTGTATAACATCATATTCAAATTAAATATTCATAATTATGTTTGTCACAATTGATCAAGTCACAGTTTGCAGTAGAGCTGCACAATATATTGTGCCGTAGTTTGCAGAAGTGACGTCTACTGACAATATATGGAAACACAAGTCCCTTGTGGAGGTGCAGAGAACTGCTAGCCTAGTAAACTAGCCCGCCTCCAGTGGCAAAAAATATTTTTGCCTGAATCATTGGTGTACTGATGCTCCATTGTGTAGCAACATTGTAGGGCGGGGCTTAGCACAATGACGACAGAGTTGAAGAAGTATGAACTTATAAACAGTCTATGGTCGGATAAGCAGCATGTAAAGGAACCCAGTTGGATATTTTTCCTCCACTGTTACTGGTGTGTTAACGTTAATTAGCCTAGCCTATAGGATGTTAAAACAACCAGATAGATGCTAGTTTAGACTTGCGTTTGTCACTTTGTAGCGCTGGCCTATTACGTGCAGAGCAGTTTGAAAGACAGCCGTTGATCCCACCCGTACGCTGAAGCTCAGTCTATGGATCGTATCAAGACTATAAATTCGTATCATAGTCTTACCTGGCTAGAGAACTGCATGAATAGCCGTGCTCTGAAAAACAAGGCATGTATAACAACAAGAAATGCTGATTGTATGTGCTGGAAGTGCTACATGGCATGGCACATTCTACTAAGCCTTCAATTACAGCTGTGCAGTGGCTGAGAGGTCAGACAGTGGGAGTGACGCAGAAAGAGCACAGAAGGATCTCATTACCTCAAATGCCTCCTGAGAGCTATGGATGACTGAAGTATATGGAGAGTGAGGATTTCACTAATAGCATCTTTGTCTCCACTCTGTCTTCATTAACACTTGTTATGATGTTCTCTTGCCATTAGCGTCTCTTCATCGTGTGTACCTTTTCCCTAATTCACATCGGACTGATGTTCTCCACTTAGTATGAACTCTTTATCCCACCTCATTGTGGTCTTTACGTTGGCCCTCCCTTCTCCAGTGGCACACTACTCTTCCCAACTATCAATAGAGGCCTTGTCTGTGACACCTTTACAGTATGTGGCAGAGCTAGAGTTACACGCTTTATAAAAGCCACCCCCTATGTTTTGCCACTGTAAGCCAAGGAATGTGTATGAAAGCATCAGTGTTAAACAGCTCCATAGTCAGGAATGTCTGGAGGTTGTAGCACCCTTCCTGGGGTTTCTGTGGCTGAGTGGGAAGAAGAGAGTTTGGCTGAGATGGGTGAAGGCGAGGTTACTCCCACTGAGCATCTGTTTGCTGAGCAGGATTCCTCAAAGGAACTGGCTTGAGATGACTGGAATTTGACTGCAACCTCTCCCAAAAAATTACTCACAGTCTTTCTCAGTCCTATACAAAAAATTAATGAAAGGTGTGAAGACCTCCTCCACTTCTATCCCGGTGCCAGCTCAACCTGCATTGAAGATTTTGTGTGTAGTTTTAATGAAGCCAACAGGAAGTTATGGTCACTATCCAAGAAGTTAGCCAACAGCTAGTTTTAACTCATGTACGTGAAATGACAAAATGGATTTCTGACATAATTTGAAGTTCAGCATGAAGAATCAGTTCTTAAATATTGGACACTAAGTAAGTGCACAACAACACTCATTCCTGCCCACATCCATCAAACTGCTGAATAGCCAACAATAATGTCAGTGCAATAAAAAACTGTAAGTATTCTGTATGTGTGTATATACATGTTTATTATGCATGTTTTATATGCTTAAATGCTTGTAATATATATATATATATATATATATATATATACACATATATATACACACACACATATATATATACATACACACTTCTATGAAGTAAGCTGCTGCACTTTATTTTGTTCCGTCTATAATTATATATGTAAACTGTATCTGAAAAAAATTCCCCACTGGGACAATAAAAGTATATCTTATCTCTTCTCATCTCATCTTAACAACAAATGAAGAAGACAACATGGCAGAAAACTACTAGTTAGATTGTGTGGTTTCTAAGCTGCCAAACCTCAAAGGCAACAGCAGCCTTAGGTTTTATGCACAGTCACTTTAGGAAACACTGGAAATTCCTGTATAAACTGAAACCAACAAAATCAAAACCTTCCTCCACTGCTGTTTCATGAAATGGTTAAATTGCACAGTCTGCTTTATTTCAAAAGGGGAATACAGACACCGGTTTGTTCAATATACTGTCAGCTGTTAGCACTCATTTATTTGATTTAAATTAGGCTGGGCAGACATTGCTGAATAACTTATTTTTACTATTAATAGCCACATGTTCTGAATTACAACTACGCGTTGTGTTCTTAGCAAAAATGTACTGGAACCTGCATGTCTGAGCAGCTTCTGCAAACGTTTCAGTCAATCAACTTTTAGAAACATGCACCATATTAAATCCAGAAGGCTCAGAATATTTTAAATGGGACCAAAATACAGAGAGAAATACAATTTTCCACAGGTTTTATAATTTGATCCCTCCTACTGTTTTGCACTGTTCACCTTTCTGCTCAACCTCTCCATTTCTGACTTTATTTCTCCAGTTCTAAATGCATTTCTACCAAAGCTCTGACTTTATACAGGCACACACATATTTAGTGCTCTGTTGAGTGAAGGCCAAGCGTTCCTTGTGACATGCACTCGACCGCACACCATCGCACTTCCTTAGCAACTGTGACTCATTTCCCTAGCAACACTGCAAGGACGTCTTCATTAAAAACGAACATGCAACCTCTGCACAATTAAGCCCCTTAAAATCTAGAATCAAGCTTCATCAAGCTGAAGTGATGACTTCTTAACATTTGGAAATTTACATACTCTTGTGTTTCACTTGGAGCTGAAATTCATGTGCAATTATACACACACACTCACATTCACACACACACACGTGAAACAAAGTCAGGACAGTGGTGATTTAAAAATACCGTCAAAAAGAGGAAGGCCAGTCTTTTAGTTGCTTTTTTTGTTTTTAACATTTTCGCAATTTCAGACTGATCTAACAGAGTACACTCTGCCACTCCCTAAAATGATCAGTGTTTGTTTCTTAAACTCATGTAATAGTCTTGTAAGCAGTAATGGTATTATTAAGACTCATGGTTAAAATAACAATGCAATGCATTGATTTTAGATCAGAAGAAAAGCACTCACTCCATGTGAGGTTGTCACCTTATATTAATCTGATGAAGGGCTGCACGATATTAGAAAATATTGGCATTGTGATTTTTAGTTTTTTTTTTTAACCCTGTGACATATATTGCGATATGGAAAAATACTCAGCACAGCTGTGTAGCACTGACGCAAACGGTCAAACCGATTAGCAGTCGAAACAGAACATATATTTCAGTGTCATCCTTTTTGTAGCCGAAATAATTAAATAAAATGAATTTAAAATAAATTAAAATAAATAAATAAATAACTAAATTTAAAAAATAAATAAATGTAAAAAACATATATATAACAAATAAATACAAATAAAATACATGAATACATAGAAATTTAAATAATATAAAAAAATGTTTTAATGAAAAATATAAAAAGAATTACAGGACCTGCAATGTGACTTGTGCACACGTACATTGTGATGTTGATGCTCAAACAACAGAGTGCAGCTCAGCTGTTCATTCCTTTCTTAATGTTGTGCATATGTGGGTGAATGTTTCTATTTTTATTTCAATTAAGCGGCAACAGAAAAAAAAAAAAATCAGACAATAAAGCTATCTATCTCCAATATATGGTGTAAATGTTACTAAGAGCAATCTATTCCATGCATGTCATATAGTTTCCACTAGTTTTAGTTAAAAAGGTGACGTTTGATCCAGTCATGAGAAAGAATCAATGGCTCTTCTTTGAATTCTATGATTTTATAAGCCTAGAAATTAAAGAAAAAAAAAATCATCTGGTCATTCAGGATTCTAAAATATTTTAAATCTAAATTACAGTATAATTATCATATATACACAATACATTCTGGAATAACATTATTTAATTAAAAAGAGGGCAGGATGGAGAAGCACTATGTTAAAACCAAATGTTCCCTGTGGTTCAACAGCTTTTCCACATTATACTAACGTGACCATTTTCCAAACAACCTTTCCATAAAACTTGATCATCCTTTCACTTCCTTGTGGAGGAAATTCAACCAACTCTTCCTGACAGTGTTTCTTCAGTTCATTGAGGTTAGTGGGTATTCATTTATGCATAGTTCTCTCAAGGTCCTGCCACAGCATCTCAGTTGGCGTGGACTTTGAATGGGCCATAAAACACCTTGATTCCTTTATTTTTCCATCATTCTGTTGTGGATTTGCTGGTGTGCCGAGAATCATTGTCCTGGTTGCATGACCCAGTTTCAGCCGAGCTTTAGCTGTTGGACAGATGGCCTCACATTTGACTCATAATAGAGAGGAATTCATGCTCAAGTCAATGACTGTGAGGTGTCCAGGTCATGTGGCTGCAAACCAAGCCCAAATATCACCCCAGACACACACACACACACACACACACACACACCACAGTGAGTACCTTTACATGTACTTAGAAATGTGAATTACTGCCTTACTCTGATTAAGGACTTAACTGGAGTTTCCCAGAACTCTGTGTTTACATGCCAGCAAGACAAATTCAAATTATTGTTCCACTCCCAGACACTAGGTGGCGCTACACACCCTTTCACATTAACATGCGTCTGCTTGGGATCATAGAAGAAGAACAATAACTAAATTAAAGCAGCAGATTTGAAGCAGACGTAGTAGAAAGAGGACAATAACACCCAGAGTAGATATGGGTGTTGATGCAGCTCAGTGTATTTACTTCCTGAAGGGGGCGTGTCCAGGCCAGTCTTAGTCAAGCTAAGGTTGGGTGGCGTTTACATGCACGGACAAATTCAATTACAATCACATTATTCGACTTGGTTCAACTTTCATCCAATGTAGCACGATGTATGAAAGTCAAACCACTTTGATTCAGTTTGTCAAAAAGGCAACTTTCCACAAGTTCCAGAGTTTGTTCACATAAAACTTTGCCACCTGCACTGGTTACCTTTAACCCACAGAATAGATTTTAAAATACTACTCCTCACTTATAAAACCTTAAAGGAAACAGGACCCAGTTACATTTCAAACTCACTGTCCAGTTATGTCCAAACTAGAACACTAAGGTCATCCAATGCAGGCTTATAGTGACTCCCAAATATATGACAAAAAAAAAATAGCAGCCTTTGTTAACTATGAACCAAAGTTATAGAATACAAAAGACATCGGGGAAGACAGTTTAATGAGTATATTTAAAACTAAATAAAAAACATTTTTGTTTTCATCAGCCTTTGAAGGGAGATAAAGAATGGAGTCACACTTCTGTCACCCATTCTTTATATTGCGTAATCAAATTTTAATGTATTTCTGACTTACTCTATTGAAATTGTATAATGTATGTACAATCAGTTTACTCTTATCTACTGAAATTTTATAATGCGTGTATAATCAGTTTATCTTGTACTTTTCTTGTAATTTTATTTCTTATTTATTGAATTTTTAGAATCAGTTTATCTTGTACTTTTGTACTTTTATAATTTTGTGCAACCGAATTATAATGTATTTTTTATTTCACCCATTAATTTTTAATCAATGTGAAGCACTTTGGGCTACAGTGTTTGTATGAAAGGTGCTATACAAATAAAGACTATATTATTATTATTATTATTATTATATTACCATGATCCCCTGAAGATCTTTTAAAGTCCAATCTGCCATCTTAATCAAAATATTCTCACCTCTTATAAATTGAAGGTGAGTTACAACAAAAACTCAACAAGTATTTTTGAGTCTTGTCCCATTTTCTTTTTTGGTTATTTGAGTAAAATTCTAAATTTTTGCATAATTTTGGTCTGGTGCTATTACACCGTTGACAATATCTTGAAGTAATCATTATTTCCTTTTCATCCACACATACTGTAGGTACAAAACCTAGATTGTGGCACTTTAATTTGTCCTAATGCAGTTTTATGGCTCAACAACCACATAAGCACTTTGGCATAACTCTAAAGCATCAGCATATAAATCAGATTATCTCTGTCTTGAAGTTTCAGATCTACAGTTTGCACATTTGACATAATTCTTCCTCATTATCTCTTGAGTAGCAAAACAACACATTACTCCAAGTCTGCACACTAATGTGGATTAAATACAAACGCTTCACTATAGGCTCCTGCTCAAGTATTACTGTAAATCAATTGAAACAAACTCACTCACTCCCATGTAAATAATATCAATACTACAGATCTATCACTCACTGAAAAATATGTTTATTTCTTGGTGAACATACCATTAAAAATAAATGTCAGTGGAGTGGGACATTTTTGACAGTGCCGTTGTTAATTTGTTTAAGGACATAATTTGAATGACATAATTCATGTGTGTAATTAAGATTGATTATGATTGTTAGTGTCGAGATCACCCAGCCCAAAGTCTTATTCATTTTCACATTCATAAACATAATCCATACCTTAATATGTTTTGTATACATGCCACAGTGAGTATGTTTACATGCACTTAGAAATTTTATTCTGATTAAGGACTGAATGTAGTTTTCCAGAACTCTATGTTTACATGGCAGCAAGAGAAAAATCGAATTACTGTTGCACTCGTAGACACTAGGTGACGCGACATGTCCCTTTACGTTAGCATGCTTCTGGTTGGCGCCATAGAAGAAGAACAATAACGAAGCAAAAGCGGTAGATTTGAAGCAGACGTAGTAGAAAGAGGACAACAACATCCAGAAAAGATATGGGCAATGACGCAGCAGCTCAGTATATTTGGTACAAACTATTTTAAACTCTGATTTATTACAGTAACATGCATGTTGTCATGGCGACTCTGGTCTCTTCCGGAAGGGGGCGTGTCCAGGCCAGTCTTAGTTGAGCTAACATTGAATGGCGTTTAAATGCACGAAGAAATTATCTGACTTGATTACTCGGACTTGTCAAACTCCAGTTCGATTTGATTCCACTCTGATTAAGGCGTTCAGATGTCTTTTAAAACTCTGACTTTAATCAGAATAAGGCTAGCCTAGTAAACTAGCCCAACTCTAGTGGCAACAAATATTTTTGCCTTAATCATTGGTCTAGCGACGTTCTATAGAACCTCAACCAGGACCAGTTCCATTTTACCGGTCCAATCACAATGCTCCATTTTTGTAGCGAGATTTTTAGCACAATGACGACCGGGTTGAAAAAGAACAAACTTATAAACAGTCTATGGTCAAATAAGCAGCACGTAAACTGACCCAGTTGGATATTTTTCCTCCACTGTTACCAGTGTGTTAATGTTAATTAGCCTAGCCTATAGGATGTTAAAACAACCAGATAGATGCTAGTTTAGACGTGTTTTTGTCGCTCTGTATACGTCACATTGTTCATTGCTCTGAGTGGTCATAGCGCTGGCTTATAACGTGCAGAGGAGTTTGAAAGACAGCCATTGATCCCACCCGTACGCAAATTTTGATGAGGGGAATAAACGGTAATGAGTGAAAACGTAGCTACATAATGCCACCAAAGGTCGCACTTTCGCACCATGTTTAATTGTCATTATACATTGCACTGACATCATGAAAGCTCTCATTTTCAGGTACAAGTGCTGAAGACGACAGCGTATCTTGGTCAGGGCCATAAGAGGTCTCTTTTGTCTTAGTTCTACTATTTGTTGGGAATCAGTTTCTGGGAGAGGGAATGCTTTGTTATGCCATTAAAGAAAAGCTTCTTTACTGTGATGTCTGTTAAAATTTTCCATTTCCTGGGCACCTTTGCCGCCCACAGCCTCTTCATGAAAGCAGTTATTACAATCTACCCGCAGCAGTTTAATGGGGATTAAATGGTTTAATGTATAGTAAATACTAAAAAAGAATGATTTATTTAGAACCACAAAATCAGTCAGTCATATGGTCAGGCTCCTAAGCTATAGATAATTGCCTATAATATCATTGTGTGAGATGATGTGTTGACCATAAACTGCTTTAGGCAACATTGACGACGCATATAAAATCCCTGTGTGCCTAAGTATGCATAACTTCTGAAAGGAAAGAGTGTTTTGTTGAATGCTGAGATACCCTGCAGTCAACATGAGCCAATGTATGCCTCCTGTGAATGCTCGTTTGAATGTGGATAGTGCACATGTGTGGGTGTCTTGCTCTGCCCACCCCCCCATTTCAGTTTCAGTATTTTATGTGCCTACTGTGGTTCAAGGACATTATGTAATGTGAATGAGAGCACCCCATCTGGAGAAGTACCATTGAGACACCAAGTTTACAGAACTCATTTTAGACCTAAAACTCAGTTTACCATACCTGTTAAAACATTTGTTACCGTCGACACTAAATAGAAAGAAACCTGCATTAAGATGATGTTTCAGTCTTACTTTATCTGTGGTGCATCAAAGGGTTTAGTTTGTAACCCGTTTGTTGTTTGAATATTACAACTGTTAACTAGGATTCAGAGAATGCCTAATCTCGCCACTATTTTGTACCAATATCAAGTTTCTATGACAACCTGTTCTTGAATTAGAGCCAATAATGTGATTTTGACCTTCCTGCTAAATGCAACCTTGACCTTTGACCTTTTGCAATATTGATCATTTTGTTATATGTATATATGCGTCAGTGTGTGTAATATTATGATCATATATCCAGTATTGATTAAGTTATAGTGTGATATGTCTATGTTTGACACAAACACTGTTACACAAGTTAATTTTACGACATGTAACCTTTGACCTCCAGAGATCTCAAAAACTATTGGTCGTTGGTGATAACACCAAGTATGAGAATTGTAGAAATGTTCATTCTGCATTGTTTGGTACCAATCTGAACACACACTAAAATATCTATAACAAGCTTATCATTTGGTGTTCAGGTGTTTTTGATGAGGGAAACATCTAAAACATGCAGGATACCAGCCCTCTGGGAACAGGATTAGACACCACAGGTCTATAATGATTGCTTGAAATATATTAAATAAATAAAGCAGGGGTCTCAAACTCATTTTCTTCAGGGGTCACATTTAGCCTGATTTGATCTCCAATGGGCTGGACCAGTAAAATGAAAACATAATAACTTGTGAATAATGACAACTTTTTAGACATTTTTTTTTATCATTGTTTTTGTGGAAAAAATAATAATTATGAAAATACTTTTATAAATTACCCAAATGCAAAAAAAAAGTTACATTTCATAAGGAAGATAAGGGCTATTTGAACAATATTCTGCCTCAATTTCTCATTTGTCCATGTGCTTTTTATTATGGATCAGTTCTACAAAGACTCTAAACACTTAGTAACAGAAGCAGAAAACCGTTCAAATATTGTGTAATTTTCTCAAGACATTTCAGATTATTCACATTTGTTCGGGTTATTCACATGTTATTGTTACAGGATAGTTTGTAAATGTAAATATTTTCATAATAAGTTGTCATCATTTATAGACAAAGAAAAAACTGAGAAGAAAATATGGAGTCATTTAACATGTTATTATGCTATTCATCCCACGGGCCACATTGGAGCCACTGGCAGGCCGCATCTGGCCCCCGGGCCGCATGTTTGAAACCCCTGATACAAAGAGATATGTAGGGGTGGCACTTTCTTCCTTTAACAAGTCTCTTATTGTGCACAACTGACTAGCCAGGACTGATTTGACATGAAAAAGAAGATTTTAAATGTTATATTATTAACTATAACTATTATTATTTCTTATAGGAGGTGTCTGAATATTGTCTGAGTGAATGGATTGGCCCTGTTTGACCTCACTATCTCTTTTTTTTATTATTAATTTAAGATATGGCATCTGTTGCTGTGAAACATTGACAACACACACACACACACACCCATTCAGATACAGTCCTTTGTGCTGCTGTCACACACACCACTGCCATCACCATTTGGGACGCAGTGGTCCATTGGAGCATCTCAGTGCTTCAGGCTCAGATGTCGCATTGAGTCAAAAGGATGCTATTTGATTAATTAAGTTAGAGGGTTGGTGAACTTTTTCTTTGACGTCAGTTTATCCTGGCTTCAACCTGATGAAGGAACCATACTCTGTTGAAAGGTTATCCACTGCTAATCACAAAAACAAGAACAATGTGCCCGTAATCACTAAAAAATTATTGATTCAGTACTAGTCTATCCTGTTCTGATGGTGATGGATAAGTTTGTGACTCATCAAATTAGTTAATTTGTTCTCTTACCATTGCTGGTATTTGTATATTACCATTGTTTCAATTAAGAAATACTATCACTGACAGCAATATATATAAATCTATGGGTTCTACTGAAACTGCACTACACTGTTTTCTATGTAACCTATGGTTACACTGGTGTATATGATCATATGTATTTAGTTTATTTGTCTTGTTTATGAGCCGACTACTGAGTTGTGTACATTTTTTGTCTTAAGCTCATAAGAACAAAGGTATTAAGAAATGTGGTATTCTTACTGTGAATAAGTCTTGTGGTGGGATTTAATAAGTTTTCTTCATCCCACTCCTTTTTTTTTTTTCCTTTTTCCCTATTTGTCTTGGTATTCTGGCCGCATGTGTATGTGTGTGTATATATACATATATATGCATATTTATTTGTTTGTTTGTTTGTTTTTCATATTGAATTGATGGTGAATTGACCATTGAATGGAACTGCCTGAAATGAATACAATATTTAAGATTTATTTAACATCCATTGGTCTATCCATTGGTTTTACCCCTGACATAAAATAACTGCTTTCCCCTTTACATCAAATAACAGAATAGTATTTGATAATATTGCCCGTATGTCTGATTGCTTGGAAGATACTTTGCACAAGTTGTAATAATAATGATAATAATGATAAATTGCAATGTTAAGCTTAGCAGAGATGGGCAACATTTTCCTCCAGAGGGTCACGCTGTCTTAGATAAGAGAGTTGACACTTCACAACTAAATTGAAACATGATGCAGAACTATGGAAATGGCATAAATGACTGCTTAACAATAGGTCTTTATCTACTATAGAAGGCTTGTGTCCTTGGGTTTTCTGTTCTTGCTGTATATGACATTGTAGTGTACGGCTACAATGAAAAGATCATTTTTAAAATCAGTTCAGATACATACTTTCAATATAGAAGATTATGACAACAACAACCACAACAAGCCAGTTCCCACTGGTTGTGTGATTGGGCTATTTTCATGTTCCTACAGTAGAGGAGCTTCCTATGACTTACTGATATAATACTTAAAGGTGACAAATGGAAAGAGGCATGACCCTAGTTTTGTTAATCTCCTATACTCACACACTTACACTTTTGAGTATTCAGAGAGGGTTAGCTTCACTTAAAGGAGCTCAAACTAGCTTAAGGAGTGTAAAAACATTAAGTGTGCATGACAAGACGTGGCCTGATCCACCGACAGATAACCTAAAGACCAATGGTTTTATGTTTTTATACCTATATTTAGATCTTGAACTCTGACATGACACCTGTTGTCAAGAGTTTAGTAAAAATACACTGCCTGATAAATCATTTTGAGGTGATGCTTGGAGCTAAAAGTGGCCCATTACTACAGCTTCAAATGATTCTTCAAAAAAAAGAAAGAACATTTAGAACATGGAGGCAATAGGTTGTTCAGAGGAAAGATTAGTGATGATCTCTGGCTAGAAACACCAGATTAGTCTCTGTGGGTGTTCGAGGATTAGCACAGTGGACACTAAGTGGACCCCCTTCTCAGTTCAAGCAGGACGATGAGAGAGGGAAGAGGGTCTTCTTCAGAGTGGATAAGAGGAAGAGAGGATGAAAGATGGAAAAGATGAGGGAGAAACAGGTGAAGTCATCAGTGGTATGGGTTGTTAGAAGCATTTATGGGGTCTAATGGGAACAGAAAATGTCTATTAGTCCTCTGTAAGTACGTTCAGGGAAGACAGTTCTGTGTAAATACTCTTCTACTAAAGCATTGACAGACATTCAGTGAGAGAAATACAGTATATTCACCATAAGACACTGCATCCCCAAGATGGAGCCTGTATCAAAATCACACTTTTAATGTAACTAGGGCTGAATGTTATGGAAAATAAATCATATCATGATAATTGTTTTCATATCAGATTTAGGGCTGAGTGATATGTCCTAAAAATAAAATTATGATTTTTTTTTTCACAAAATAATAATGGATTTATATGACGCTTTTTTTGCCCAATCAAAGCACTTCACATTAATGACCTATTATTCATTCACTCTCACATGCACGCTCTGGTGGTGGTAAACTACATACATAGCCACAGTTGCCCTGGGGCAGACTGACAGAAGCGTGGTAGCATACACCAGTGTGAGGGACACTGGAGGAAAAGAGGGTGAAGTGTCTTTGCACAAGGACATAACTGACTGACTAGGAGAGGGTGGGATTCAAACCACCAACCCTTCAGTTACTGGACGACCTGCTCTACCAACTGAGCCATGGCTGCTCCAAACATGTCATTCATTCATCTTCTGAATCCACTTCATCCTCACAGGGGTCACAGGGGTCGCTAGGGGCCTATCCTAGTGTCAAAGTATTTTAATTCTTTCAGAGTTATTCCAACAATGGACAGAGTAAAATTTAACAAGATAACTTCCAGTGTTGGTGAAAATAATTCAAGTTAACAGAGGTTTTACACTGATTCTCTGAGTTAATTCAACACCGATAAGAGCAAGATATCTTTCAGTGTTAACAGATAATGACTTTGATCAGCCCCGCCCACTAACCTCCACCAAACTGTGGTATTTTTTTCAAAATAAACTCTCGCTTTTGTCATTTAATTCCAGCAGAATCTAAAAAAAATAAAGTTATGTTGACTTCTTTGTGTTGTTGTCAAATAGCACAAAGAAGTCAACACTCTTTGGACTAATTTATAGATGAATATGTAGTGTTAAATAGGTTTAGCACTGGAAAAGTTATTTCTTAAGACTAAACACTTCAGTGTTGAATGTCAATAACACTATGGGTGTTAGTTTTCACATAATGTAAGACTTGTTTGACACTAATTAGTGTAAAATATTAACTCTTACTACTGTAAAATTGACTGTGGAACGGTAACTCTAGGTTCAGTGTAAATTTTACACTCAAGAGATAAGGACCACATGTTCACTGAGATAGTGTTAAAATGAACTCTGTTATATTAACACTGGTGATTTTACTGCATATACACATTATTTCTTAAATGAATATTAAGTTATATATTAGGGCTGTCAAATTATTACATTTTTAATCAGATTAATCACAAAGTTGGTTTGAATTAATTTCAATTAATCATGATCAAAACACTTCAGTTGTCAGTTGTACTCAAATTTCCCAAAAAATACACTGAGAAACAAAAAATGTTGAGAAAAAAAATCTACAAAACATGCTAAAATGCACACAGAAAATAAACTAACACAAAAAGCGATGAAAAATCAAATCATATTCAAAAAGTCTTGTAAAAATAAAGACAAAACACCAAAATAATATGAGAAAGTATCCAAAAAATATGCAAAAATATGAATATATGTGCAATTGACATGTTTACTCAACACCTTCAACAGTTTCAACAAAACAAGTGTTCACAATTGTTCCATTTAATTGTGTTAACATTTTTAATCTGAGTTAATGTGTTCATTTTGACAGCCCTATTAAAAATATCTTATTAAACTTCCTAAGTAACTTGCCCAACATTGTTCATTTGTAATGTTATGTTTCTTCAGTTGGTGTCAAGACCTTGTTCAAATGAAAACCTGCCAGAAGTCACATTCACGTTTCCTGTGGTGGTTCCCCATATTTCCTGTTAAGGTCACTGTCACAGTGTGTGTAGAACATACTGTGACAGTAGCTGATGTTCTGAATGTGTAAGTGTTCACATGGAGGAGCTTTGTGTTTAAGTTACGTACACATCACATGTCAACAACATTCTTTTTAGCAACAGTGATGACGTTTAAAATGTCAAATTTTAACCACTAATGGGTATGTTTTGTGAAATTCTAACAAACCTCAAGACCAGTCTCAACAAAACAAAGTAATCAGAACTATTTTTATTCCATTACTGCTGTTTGAAATAATATTTGTAATTGTAATTTGTAAAAACGAAGTTATATGTCAATCTGTTTTGAATCAAAAAGAGATAGCTTTAATTATAATCCCCTGAGATTTTGAAATAATTAAAATAAATAAATAAATAAATATCAATATCAATTTTTGCTCCTCTGCCATTTCACATCATATATTGTCTATATAAATGGTCAAATTTCCTTTTTTTAAAAAAAAAAAATATATATCTATTTGAGAAAGCATTAAATAAGATGCATTTAAATACAATATCTTGAATTTGATT